>JAJEJO010001344.1:0-30553 GCA_020662805.1 Glaucomys volans | reverse complement strand
TGCGCCACCACACCCGGCCTTTATATATTTTTAATACCAATCTTTTTTCATTTGAAACTTGTTCTCTGTTGTTCACTTTAAGTGATTGGAGTCCAAGGCATTAGAGAACATGGTTATACTTATCAAGTTCAGAGAGGTCTTAGTGAGTAAAGAAGATAATAGTCATATCTTCATCTCTTGGTCTTTTCATCCAGCTGTACTGGTAACAAATGCAGCCAATGAGCAGAGAGTCTAAGGTGTTGATGGGTAAATCTGTAAAGAAGAGGAAGAATTTATTTTATTTACCTAGAATTTATTTTATTTTGATTTAAAACAAACATTTGGATGAAATAAATTTTAAATTCATGCTTACACTTCAGAAGCATAATAAGAAATAGAATTCTATCTTTTTTTGCAGGTGGGCAGATGGAAAAGGGCCACTGGCAACTGCATTCTCTTCCAGTGAAGTAAAAGCTTTAATTCGTGCCTTGTTCCAGAACACAGAAAGAAGAGCAGCTGCCCTTGCTAAGATTAAGTAGCTTCATCTTCCTGAGAAAGCCATATCTTGACCATGTGGATCCCTATTTGGTGTCATTACTCCCTGCAAGGCTTCTTGGAATCACGTTCTGGTTTTGGTGACCCAGAATGTCATGGAACCTTTTCTTTACATAAGGATGTCTTACCTCCTGGCCTGTTTGAGACTTTGTTGAGAACTGGATATTAAGATGTCAAGTGAATCACCTCAATTCATTGACTTTCTAGGCGCTCTCCTTTGATAAATAAGGAACAGTGGGGGAGTATTTGTGCTGATTCCAGGACTCTCTGGGAGCTGTGTACATTGTAATTTTAGGCCCTGGCTTTTCATTAAGGAATCCAAGAGATTGTAAGAGGCAGAGTGAAGAATTTATGACATATGTTTTGGGGGGGACAGGGGTACCATATTTGGCTTTGCGGGAATTGGAAGACCTCCTATAATATTTCTTTCTAGTAAATAATACCTTTCAGAGTTAATGGGTGAGTGTCTTTGATAACATGGGAGCTTTGACAAAAGAGACCAAGTTTTCTTCTGTACTTTCTCTTTTTTTAATATTTTTTTAGTTGTAGATGGACACAACACCTTTATTTTATTCATTTTTATATGGTGCTGAGGATTTAACCAAGTGCCTCACATGTGCTGGGCAAGGGCTCTACCACTCAGCCCGAGCCCCAGCCCCTGGATTTTATGTGAAATCTATGACCCTCACAGATATTCTGACTTGTCATCTCTTTTCTTTGTAACATTATGTGATACTTTTTCAGAATTCCTAGGTCTCTTAGGACTTTAAATTTGGAAGGTTTTGCTGTTTCAACTAAATTTTATGTTTTTGTTAGGTTCTACTCCACCCTCATTCTGACACTCAGTTGTTTCTGTACCTTATCAAATGTCAAAGGTTTTAAATTGCCCATGTTCCTTTGGAATGTACATGCTGTGAGATGCCAATGCTGGGCTGTATAACCTGTTGCTTTGGTGGACATGGGTGATCCATCAGCTCAATTTTTGTTTTAAGTCTTTGTTTCCACTGGCAGTATGTATTATGTTTAAGGTGTCATCCCCGCTTTCTCTAGGACACTGGATTAAATCTTGGTACTAAAAATAGTTTCTCCCCCTGAAATAGGGGTGTGATCTTTACATGCTTTTGAGGCCAATTCTGTCCGAAGGACATTTCCAGTATAATGGACCTGATTTCTTAGTCCTCAGCCTTCTAATCCCCTTGCCCTAAAACATTGTTTTTCCTTTTGCATCTCCCTCTTGTTCTTAGTTCTGATTCAGCTGCTTTAATCTAGTCATTCTGGTTGCTTGGTCTTTCTTTTCCCATTTAAGGGTTATAGAAGAACTAAACACAAAGAAGTCTGGTTTTCTTACAACAGAACTCAGCTAGGTTAACAACAAGCTATTTGTTTATGCTCTGCATGTCCTACTCTGAGCACGCAGAGAAAAAAAATGATCTAAACTAGCTTCAGATTTTTGAGAACAACAAAGCAGGTTTTCTTAAGAGAAGGGAGAGGGGCTATTTTAAAAGAACATCTACTTTTGAAAATTCACACAATTTCAGGTAGCATTCTTTGCATTTGGGGGGAATGTGGAAATAAGGGCAGAACTGAAATAAATGCACCACAGAGGTGTTACACAAAACAGATTTCTTTTGTTCATAGATGCTATTCCTTGGCTTGACAGGTACAGCAGTTTGGGGGTGGGGATCTCTTATGACTGAAAAACACGTTTTCACTCCTTTCCTCCTCCCAGCAACATGGAAAACTTCATTACTAAAGTTCTTCCTGGGCCATGTAGGCTCAGTCCTGGGACTGTTTCCCTGATGAATAGTTCATAAGCATGGTACAGAGCAGAGAGACTTCATCCTCTTTCCTGGCCGAGGCAGCTAATAGCTGATGATTAAGATGATGTTCATTCTGGGTAGGCACAAATCATCTGATTGAACCTGTGGGAGTTGTGTGTGGCAGCTCTTACAGGGTCCTTGAGGGTACCGTTCTAATTGGAAACCTGAGTTGGAATGGGAGTAGAACCTTTTAGAAAAAGTACGATTATGGGAGTTAGGGAGTTGTAAGAGTCTTGACTTAACTAAGTGGATCTATGGGACGAGAAGAAGAAACCTCCTTCTAAGTAGTCAGAATTGTACAAGTTACTGAGAGATGAAATTCATGAAGAGGTTTCTCAAGATTGTAATAAAAAGAATTGTTAAAAAGGCAAGTCTGAAAACAACCTAAATCCATGAGGGGATTTGATAGTGGTTCTTGTTTCTGTGTGAATCCTGAATTGGTTGCCTGACCAGCAATTTCTGAAATGGAGATCCTCCAGATGGCACTCTTTCCTCAGGCCTAGAAGTATCACAAGGCATGTAGGCCTGGTCTGTGGGAACAGAAGCTAGAGAACCTGTCCATTTTACCCTGAGTTTACATTTTGGTCTTGGTCAGGTCTTGAAAAGTCATTTGACTCTAAGTAGCATTTATATTATAAGCTTCAGTATGTTGCTGAACAATCACTTGTGAGTAGTTATTCTTTGATTAATAACATTTAAGGGGAGATGGATAATCCCTTTGCCATGCTTGCCAATAATTGTCACTCAAGGAAATGATTCCCAGCTTTTGTGGCATTTCATTCTATTATCTGATTTCCCAAGATTTTGTCTTCTGAAAGTGCTAAGTGGTACACACAAATACACCCTAGAGTATTTTTGTGATCATAAAAAAAAAAAAATGGCCCAAAGAAGTAGTTTGTCCAAGCTCCATGCCTTTTTTGTGCTATTAATAAATGATGACATGTATAGGAGTGACTTCTTAGTGATGGGAGATAGCCAGAAATGCAGGAGGGTAAACCTGTTGGCTATTACCTCTTATGCAAAAAGTCTTGGCACAAAATGGTCTTTTCTGAATTGTATTTTTTCTTTTTAATTTTTTTTTAGTTTTGATGGACATCTATCTATCTATCTATCTATCTATCTATCTATCTATCTATCTATTTATTTATTTATGGTGCTGAGAATCAAACCCAGAGCCTCACATGCTAGGCAAGTGCTCTACAACTGAGCTTCAACTCTAGTCCTGAATTGCGTTTTGACACTTATGTTCTTCCTAATCATAAAACAGATTATGAACCTTTGTTTTGTGATCATTTCCTCCTAAAAATGCTTTTTGCCAAAGCCTAAAATTTCCTAAAAATTGGGAAGCCACAGTTTTGAGAATTTCTATTATCGTATGATTTAGATAAATTCTTCACTTTTTTGGGAGAAGTTTGGTTAAGAAATTCATGATATCACAAGCTATGACTAGAAATAGCATTAGATGTCTCCAAATCAAGTTATGAAATCTCTACCTAGAGGTTGGGGAGGAGGGTAATAATTCTGATGAGCTATGTTTAAGTTCTTCACTCCTCTTCAGAAATCAGGTGTCCTAGTTTTTTTTGTTTAGCACAGAGCTTGGGGTAGGAGTTAGTGGGTCTCAGCTACTGAAGAAGACAATAGTACCAAGGCCAGAAATACCTATGTCCTCCTGTGCCACAGGCTTAAGGCTTTCTGTATTTATTTCATTGAACATTTCACTTAACATTATTGGGGTGGCAGGCTCTGTTCAAAGCACTGGATGATAACAAGAAGCACAAAACAAATTCCCTTCCCCTCTTATAGTTTAAATTCTAGTGATAAAGACATTATAAACAAAATTTTAATAGTATGTTTAAAGATAGTAAGTGCTGGGGGTGGGAAGTGCTTGTAGGGTGGTTGAGGATTAGGAGCTCTGGAGAAGAAGCAGGGGCGAGTGCAATTCTACATAGAATGGTAAGTCAGTGCACCATCTTGAGAAGAGCTAGCTGTGTAGATATTTAGGTGGAGATGAACTAAGACTTCCTTGCAAAGACTTTTGAGATAGGAGGTGTACTTGTGAGCTCGGAATAGTGGAGAGTTAGGGAGCGAGTAGGAAACAAGAAGGTGATGAGGGGAGAGAAGTATACACGATCACAGAAGCAAGTGCCATATAGTATATTTCAAACTTGGGCTCAATCTGTGGTTTATGAACTTTGTTTCTGATGTTTCTCTCCTCATTTCTGTACCTAGGAGCTTCCTGCATCCCTCCCTTTTCACCCTCCTAGTTCTCACTTCAGGTTTACCTTATGTCCATTCCATTCCCATTCCCTGAATACTGAGTATTAAAAATTATATGCCTCAAAAGCAATTGACAGCCAGCTCACATCTCCACTTTTCCTTTGTCTGGTTCCCTCTATCCCGGTCACTTGCTTCATTTAACCCTTTCCTTTTCCTTTTTCACTGATCAGAACCCTTCCCTGCATAAAGTCTCTTGAAATAACGTTTTTTTGTTTGTTTTTGGTACCAGGGATTGAACTCAGGGCACTCAACCACTAAGCCACATCCCCAGTCCTATTTTGTATTTTACTTAGAGACAGGGTCTCACTGAATTGCTTAGTGCCTCCCTAAGTTGCTGAGGCTGTCTTTGAACTCGCAGTCTTCCTGCCTCAGCCTCTGGAGCCATTGGGATTACAGGCATGTGCCACCGTGCCTGGCTGAAATAATTTTTTTTATAAAACTCAGCATATTCTAGGCTTTGACCTTCCTGATATTATTTTTTTCCATGTTGAAACTATTACAGTTTTGCTTGTGAATGGCCTGTTTGGAATTTTGGGGACCAATTTTTGTTGCTTTATAGAATTAATTGCTGATTTTCTTTTGCAGTTGTACTTTTTTTTTTTGTATCATAATATTTTATGATAAGGTCAGGTTTTTCATTTTAAAAGCCCCTATCCCCACATCCCTTTTTATCCACACTATTATAATGCCTTTATTTGAAAGGCTATAGCCATGAAATCATTTCTGGTATTTTTCTGTGTACTTCGAAGTACACTTTCCTAAAACCAGGGCCTTTGCCTAGGCCATACCATTTCTACTTTATCCCATTGTGAAATTACCAGTTTTTCTCTCTAGCTGATATTTTAGATAAAAAGTTTCTTTCTTTGCATATTCGACTTTATGAAAATCAGAGGCAACCAGATTTTTAAATGCAGTTTAAGAACATACAGGACATTCTGATATTCAGCAGACTTATGGAGACCTGAAATCACCTACATCCTTGTGTCAATTTATTGTTCATGTTAGAAAAATATCAGCCACCTCTTTGATTTGGCTGGGTGGTGCTGTGGTATGTACGTGTGCCAATAATACTTCTGATTTTTTTTCTTTCTCTTTACCCCAAGCGCCTGGTTGTTTCACTTTCACTTTGTCAACAATCTATGGGAATTTAACTGGGGATTTCTGAGAACTCAACAGTATCTTAACTTTCTGGGTTCCGTTTGTCTTTTTCTAACTTTTGCTAGCAAAGCAACAAAAGGGAAAAGTTAGTTTAGTTAAAAGAGAAGCAGATCTAAAAGCAGCATGCTCTCTCTTTATCATAAGACAAAGTCACAGTCTTATTGAGACAGTAATAGTATTCTTCCAGTGAACCTAAGATAGCAAACACCACCTTTTTTGCTTTTCACTGAGGTTAGCTTCAGCTTCAGAACAGAAGAAAAGAGCACCAGAAAAACCTTTGTTGTCTTTTTTTTGTTTGTTTTTTGGAACCAGGGATTGAACTCAGGACCTCATGCGGCCGCTGAGCCACATCCTCAACCCTATTTTGTATTTTATTTAGAGACAGGATCTCACTGAGTTGCTTAGGGCCTCGCTAAGTTGCTGAGGCTGGCTTTGAACACGCGATCTTCCTGACTCAGCCTCCCAAGTCGCTTGGATTACAGGCGTGCACACCACGCCCGGCTCGTCTTTGTTGTCTTTTTAAAACCTTAGATTTTTACCTTAGGACAGATGGTTAGAAACTATGGGTAGAGTATGTGGGGATAAGAGGAGAAGGAGAAAACAGGAAAGAAGGGTGAGTGTCTGATCCTTTGCAGGATTTCTGCTGTGGCCAGTTGGTCTATAGGGACTTAGGTAAGAGGAAGGGTAGAAAAAGTAGTATTGGAGAGGTAAAGTGTCTGGGCTGTGGATTTCATACCCAAGTCTTCATTTAGTTAATTTTGTGGCCCTGGGACAATTCTCTCTCAAGACTCAAAATTCTCATTTGTAAAATAGGTATTTGACCAAGTATATGAGAAGATTAAATGCAGTAATCTATGTACAACATGCAGCACAGAGTAGTGGTAATAGAATATCTATTTTAGTGTTAAGCACTTCAAAATCAATGTACATAATTTAGAATTCTATAACAGTTTTCCAACTAAATTGCCTCCTTTGAAGGCAGGAATAGTGTCTAACACTTCTTGTGTTGTTGGAGCTGGGTGGAAAAAACTTAACACTTAGGAATGATGCCAAGTCAACCCCACAGAATGTGTGGGTGATGCAGCCCAAACGAGAAGAGGGGAGGTGGTCCTTTTGCAGTATGAACTGGAGTCACCTAATAAGTAACCTGAGGCATTTGATTTTGGGTCCCAGAAGAACTTCCCTTGGCTGTATGGATACTTGTATTTTTATGAATATATAAAACCCTGTTTTGAATTCATGCCTCCACTTATTTTTAGGACCCTTCAGCAATAACAGGCTCTGACAGTGTCTCTGAAACACTGCCAAATCAGCAAGGCTTCTGAACCAGTAACCACCAGTATATTTGGTGTTTGGCATGTTTGATTTAGACTTTTATTTGAAAACTGCTGTTCAGTTTTGATAGGGTAACTTGGAAATGGAATAGGCAGTTAACTAAAACAATTTATCAACATTTCTGGACCAATGGGGTTCTTTTATATGATTACTATTATTATATTTAGTGGAGGGGGTTTTCTATTTGGTTTTATTATGATCATGATTATTTTTTAGCATATTTGGGAGAGTTTAACTAACATGTATTTTTTAAAAAAAAACCTGGCAATAAAAACACAAATAAATGGGGATTTTTTTCTTAAAGGTAATAATAGGTTGTTTGCAGGAGTGAGCATGAGAGTGAGGTGGTGTGAGGCAGGCCTGGGGCCTATTAAAAGAGCCCCCTTCTGGCTCAAGTCCAGCAAGAGAAATGGAGAGGGACTTCTGAGGATAAAGCTGAGGTCTGTAGTCAGAGAGAGAGAGAGAGAGAGAGAGAGAGAGAGAGAGGAAAAGATCAAGGATGTGATGAATTCAGTGGATCAGATAGAACTGAATGGAAGCATAGAGGGTGTCGCAATATCAGTCGAGGTGCTCAGCCTTCTTATCACTGGTATTTGGTAGGTAGAATTTACATTGGCAACTGCTTGCTTGCTGATTGACTGTGGGGGACCTAGATCTGCATAAGCCAAAGAATGTCTTTTCTCATTTAATCCTGAGAACATCCCTGTGAAGAGATATCATTGTTCCTGTTTTACAGATAAGGAATCATGGTACAGAGAGGTTAAGTGTCTTGATCCAAGACAAACTGAAGGTAATGGCAAAGTCAGGGTCCCAACCCAGGTTTGCTTGCTTCCAAAACTGATGCTCGTTTTAGTTTTCTTATGAAAAGTTCTCATCCAGTCGTCTTTCTGCCTCTCATATCTCCAAATGTTTAGACTGCTATAACAAAATATTACAGGTCAGGTGGCATACAAGCAAAATTATTGTTTCATAATTCTGGAGGCTACAAGGTTAAAATCAAGGTCTGCAAGTTTAATTCCTTCTGGAGGCTCTGAGGGAAGGATGTGTTCTTGGTGCTGCTTCTTGGCTTATGGATAATCTCCCTCTCTGCATAGTCTTCCCTCTGAATCTGTGTCCAAATTTCTCCTTTTTATAATTCACATTGGATTAGGGCCCATTTTTAAACTTATCACTTTTGTAAAGATCCTATCTCCAAATAAGGTCACATTTGAGGTATTAGAGTTAGGACTTTAACTTATGAATTGGCAGGGTGGGGGGCAGAAATCAACTCCTGACACCAAACAAGTCTCCTACAAATCACTCCAACAGCTGTGCTTTAGACACTTTTTTTACATTGACAGACATTTTCCTATAGCCCCTTATTGTCTCTGTCCTTTTTATTTAATCTGTTAACAACAGCTGTGAATATAGTCACCTTCAAAGTGGGCCTGCTTACTTCAGTGAGCTTCAGGTCAATAGAGCGTTCAGTGGACTCTAATTTAATTAGCCAAGTCACTGGGACAGCTGCCTCATAACTGATTCATGGACTGGCAGAGAGCAGAGTGCATGTTGATTCCAGACATCCCTGATACAGCCCCAGGCCTGGGAACTTTTCTCCTGTTCTGGCAGGAAAAGAAGGAAAGCTGAAGGGGGTATTTAGGATTTTCAATCCTGGATACCTGTTATAAAATCAAAGAACCCAGAGTAAAAGACAAGGCTCTACAACTTCATACCCCTTTCTTCATCTTGTACTTATGAACTCAGCTCTGCCCAAATTTAGAAGGTTCCTGAGAATCCCCTTAGTACAAAACCACCATGGTCCATGCACTGAATTTGCTGCTTTTTCCACTCCACGCATCAAGATGGTGATGGTTCTTCGACTCTCTCCCTGTCTCCTGCTCTTAAACCTTGGTCCTACATTCTCTCACTCCTGAGAACACTGACCTTATAAATCTCCCACCATTCTCCCAGGTCTTCGGGGGTCAGCCCTAGAGAGGTGGAAAGAGCTCTAGATGTGCAGTCAGAACACTGGATTTCACATTTGTCATTTACAGACCAGTGTGAACTTAGGCAAATCCTTTAGCCTTTCTGCTCTTAGTATGGATACTAATCAAATGGATATAGAAACCCCTAGGATGGCTGTGAACACCAAACAAACTTCAAAGGAACCATCTCTGCACAAGCTAGTGTAAAAATGAAAATCATGATTTTGCTTATGTTGTATTTACCATTTGGCATATTATTGGGGTATTTTGTTGTTTCTGTGTTTTGCTTGTGTGTCTTGAGTTAGACTGTGAATTCCAAGAGAGCAGAGTACTTTATACAGTGCCCTGCCCTGTACTCTATGCAATCAGTCATCCATAAGACCTGGGGTGCTTGATGAAAGCCAGTCCTGGAGGATAAAGAAAAGACCAGAGAAGGGAAAAAGTGGGTATCAAAGAAGTTGCACGTGGAGAAAGGGACTTTTTTTTTCTCTGAGTCACAAAGGGTTTACACTCATGTCAGTCATTAAGCATTGATTTAAAATGTTAGACAGCTTTTACTGACCTAGAGCAGATGTTTAGGAATTTATTTTTAATCAATCTCACATAATTAATACTTTTTGCTGCTCCTTTGTGTCTTAATTAAAACATGACAAGTTCTGTATGTCCTATAATATTGACACCACTGACTGTGGGAAATTGTTCTCATAGTCCATTTTCAACAGAGTATTTATTTCATAAGTTTAAGTTTTAAGGCATAAATTTGACTGGTTTCCAAAGTAAATTGCTTTCAAACAAAGTGAAAAACTGTTTTAAAAAATGAGCAATTGTGTGTGTAGGGGAAATTCACATTTTTATCTCTGAGTCTGAGAAATAGTACAAAAACAATGGATTGTTCTTTGTAGGTTTAGAAATAATTTCCTAGAATACAACTTGGGTTCTTTGTCTGAATATTTGTACAAGGGAAGTGTTGTGCTTCCTTTCCTCTTGGGAATGCATACTTCTGTGTAGGGAGGAGAATGCTGCTTGCCTTTCCTTCCCTCTCTTGCTGATGTGCGGTTAGTGCAGGAAGATTGTGGCACAGGGATAGAAAGAGGCTATTTTTGGTTTTGTTTTGAGGACTATGGTATGCCAGTTACTGGACAAGGTTCTTAAAATACTA
This sequence comes from Glaucomys volans, assembly GCA_020662805.1. NCBI lineage: Eukaryota > Metazoa > Chordata > Mammalia > Rodentia > Sciuridae > Glaucomys > Glaucomys volans. The sequence continues at coordinate 20,306 of JAJEJO010001344.1, read as the reverse complement.
TACAAACTAAAGCCATTCATTCTGAATTTGGGGCATTAGGAGCAAAGTTTTGAGGTAGGTTGACAGTCAAGCTGTATCTTGAAGCATCAGTAGTTTTCTGATTAAAGAAATGTAAAGGAAGAACATTCTAGGCTGAGAACAAGGCCCAAACCAAGGTGTGGGAGTGGAATATACTAGGGTCTTGCTAAGTTTCTGAGGCTGGCTTTGAACTCATGATCCTCCTGCCTCCGCCCCCTGAGTCACTGGGATTACAGGTGTGTGCCACCACACCCAGCAGGACACTGGCTTTCTTTTATGCACATTGGGAACTAGGGCCAGTTAGTGTTATCTGTAGAAAGGTACTTTCTTACATGTACACAGGACAGTTGCTCCTTGGGATGCTGGCAGCAAATTAAGCAAGCTCATGCTAATGATGCCACTGTTTCCCAACCTAACCTATAAAATCCCTTTCAGTGAGGATAGGTACAGAACTGAGAGTACTGTGGAGAAGATACATGTCACTTGTTCAGTTGGCTGCCACTGGACAAAACATGTGAGGGACAGGAGGTGCTGCTTGGCAAAGTACCATGAGGGACAGAGGTGCTGTCAGCTTGTCATCACTCAGCTCTTACTGTTCTTGGAGCAGTCACTGATCTCTGGTAAGCTTTCCTCAGTAAACCATGTCTCTCCTGTGTTGTCTCTGGACAGTTTCTTTGGCCTGTCTGCAATGTATCTCACTGCTCTGCCACAACTGGGTTATGGAATAGACCCAAAGAAAAGTTAAACTTTTTGCCAATGGGTGTTTTGGGGAAGAGGAAGAATGAATAGGGGAGAAAGCTGATTTACTTCTAGGCACTTCAGGGTCCTTCTGAGGAGGCTATAGTCCTTCACACTTAGGCAGCCCCTTCTCCAGACTTTGGTCAGAATAATGAGGAAGAAGAAGAGAGTGCCAACCCTTAGATTTAAGTATAGGAACTTTTACTATGAACTGCTCCCTGCAGCAGGGTTTCAATGCAGTCATTGTATTGACGTTGTGGAACTTGGGGCTGCTGGCTCTACCTGAGCCCACACATTTCTCCAACCTCCCCTCTCAGGTCATTCCCACTGGTATGTGTGTTTGTCTCTGCAACTGGGTTGTAAACTCTTGAGAGCCAAGACTATAATGTATTTATTTCTCCCAAGTCTTAATCTATCTCTGGAGAGTAGAGAGCTGGCAGTACCTTGTTTTAATCATTATTTTGTAGTCTTCAGTGACTTCTTTCCACTTTCATTATTGAGGTTAATAGAAATTAGAATCTATATAACAATGGCTTTGAGTTATTTTATCAGAATCCAAGGAGTTTTGTAGAGCTACTCCCAAAGTGGCCAAAATCAGGGACTGGGTTTGGGAGAATGCTGGCTGCCAAGACTTGAGTAAAAGTGGCCAGAGCTCTCCCTTCTAAGCATGTAAGCGACTGCCAGCCTTCTTGAGGGATAATCTAGATGAAATGGGTAGAAGAGGACTGAACAGGACAAGAAGTAAGCTACCATGCCCAAGGAGTCAGCAGATGTACATGGTCAGAGGCCTGGGCCAATTCTGAATGAGCAGAAGGATGCCAAGGTGAGGCCAGCAGGGCAGTCCTGATCACCTTCAGTCAGGTATAGAGGTGAGTTTGGAACAGAGATTTTTTTTTAACTTATGTTCTTGATTTAAAAACAATATAACTTTATTTTCTCACAGTTCTGAAGGCTAGAAGTTGCAATGATGGTATCGGCAGGGTTGATTTCATTCTGAGGCATCTCCTTTGCTTGCAGATGGCCTTCTCCCTGTTTCAAATTTTCTCTTCTTATGAGGACATCCATTATATTGGATTAGGCCTCACCTTAAAGTCCTTATTTTAGCTAAATGACCTCTTTAAAGAATTTTATCTCCAAAAATAGTTAAAGTCTAACATACTGGATGTTAGGACTTCAATATATAAATTTGGAGGACCCATTTCATCCTACAACAACACCATAGAATACTTCCTAAAACAACATTAGCTTGCATCAGCTGCCTGGCTATTTTTTTTTTTCACTTCTAATTGGCAAAAACCTTAATTTAATTTAATTTTCAAATTTTAAGACCTTAATTTTCTACATACATTTTATTATGTTATACATATATTTATTTGTTGTTACTTCATAGTGGCAGAGACCAAATGTAACTCTCTTCCTTGTCTTATTTACAGATTGTACCCAAAGTATGTACTAAGAGCTCTCACCTGAAGGTCCCCGAAAGGACCCATGTAGGTAATGGTGTCATAGAGGCTTCCACTGAGATTTCAAGAGAAGGCCTGGGAGGCCAGGCAAAGTGTAGCAGAGTCAAAATCACTGTGGCCTTCCCCTGAGAGGGTGATGCATGAGGCTGTGAAGTTAAAGCCAAAGCTGGAATGAAGTCCCCAGAAATTAGGAAATGCCAGTAATGTGTTCTGTCCCCTGAGAAAAACCACTGGTTGGGGAGAAAGTCAGGCTAAAAGAGAGCCACAGGCATTGCAACTGGCAAGGTCAAAGAGGTGGGACTGCCCAAGCCCTTTGGAAAACAGGTGTCTCTTGCCATGTGTCCTAGCTGCATGGAGTTATAGGACCTGTTTGCCAGGCTAGGTTTTGGTTTTGCTTAGGCCCTATCCCTTCTTTCTATGTCTCTATTTCTCCTTTTTGGAATGAGAATGTTTACTCTATGCCAGTATATATTGAATATACGTAACTCGCATTTGATTTTTAGAGGGGATCATAGTCAAGAGTTTGCCTTGAGCCTCAGATGAGACTTTGGAGTAGGACTTTCGGGCAATGCTGGAACTGTTAACACTATGGGACTCTTGAAGATGAACTAAATGCATTTTTTTTTTCTACATGCATTTGGAATGGTGAGGTGGACATAAGCTATTGGGGACCAGGGGTGGAATGTTACGATCTGGATATGAGATGTCCCCCTAAAGCTTCTGTGCTAATGCAGGAATTTTGGAGGTAAAATAATTATATTTTGAGAGCTATAACCCAATTAGTCCATCCTTATTTGAATTAGCTGGGTGGTAACTGTAGGCATGTGGGGCCTGGCTGGAGGAGGTTGGTCACTAGGGGCATGCCTCGAAGGGTTCATCTTTCCTGGTCCCTTCCTCTCCCTCTCTTTGCTTCTTGGGCCACCATGTCCTGAGCACCTTCCCTGTGACACACCCTTCTGCTCTAATGTGCTGCTTCACCTTGGGCCCAGAGCAAAGGAGTTGGGCCACCTTGCATTAAATCTCTGAAACCAAAAGCCAAAATAAACTTTCTGTCCTGTAAGTTTCTTTTGTGAGGTATCTTGTTCACAGTGATGAAAAGCTGACTAACACAACATGGGGGCTTTCTAGATTTCCAGGAATTTATTGAAGCTACTGAAAGCTGCTTATTGGCATCTCCTTCATCAGAATTTCCTTTTGAGGATTTTAGGTTGACTATTGTTTAACCCAACTAGTATCCACTTCCTATGTCAGCTCTGAAATCCAATAATTGTCTCCAATTGTTTTCAACAGGTGCCTTTAGGTAAAAAGCTTTTCAAGTGGGGAAAGCACCAAGTCAGCTTAAATAAAGATTGTCTTGCAAATGGGATCATCTAGGGAACCACCAGACAGGTCAAATTGTGACAACTCTATGGAATGAGGTTTTGAAAGAGAGCCAAACCTTTTCTTTCCATTCTTGTGGCTACCAGATTGCTATTTTTCTATTGTGATTGTGGGATGTTGGTTTTCAAGGCTAATGCAGAATTGAAGTGAGGGGGATGGAATTAGAGCAAATTAAAATGCACAAAGCTGACTATTTCTACTGAGCTTATGTTGCCATTTTTTTTTTAAATAAACACTTCCCAGATTGCTGTGAGCTTTTGGCTAATTTCCAGAGTTTTGAAAAAATTGATTCTGACAATTTCTTTGCTAGTTTTTTTTGCTGCTTTAATGGAAGAGAGAATTTTCAGAGGTCTTTACTGTCATTTTCATTGACATCACCTGAGATATGTCTGAAATGCCCTTTTCTGTGATTGTTTTCTCATTTCTCAAAAAACTCAGTTCAAATGTCTCCTCCATTGTGAGGCCCTCTGGGCAAAAGGATCAACTATTCCTCTATTTTCTTATACCTCTGTGTTCAGGCCTCTGTAATTTCACTTTTCACAAATTGCAGTTATTTATATCTTTTCCTATCTCACCTTTCAGCAAGCTAGCTCCAAGCCTGTGACTTCCTCATCCCTCATGCCCAGGCTCCTTCCTGACACAGTTTGTAACCTGAAGAGCATTGCCCTAGGTGACCTTAGAACATAACCAGGGGATTTTCAGCAATGGCCACCATTTCTCTCCTGTATCTCTATTGTTCATCACTGACCTCTATCTTGTTGTATTGTGTGTGAAGAACTCTGTGTGCTCGCCATAAGCTCATACTAAGGACATACTAAGTGTATGTGGAACATAGGGAGCAAAAAGTGAAAATAAACCCTGTGAAGCCGGGCGCAGTGGCACACGCCTGTAATCCCAGCAATTGGGAGGCTGAGGCAGGAGGATCACAAGTTCAAAGTCAGCCTCAGCAACTTAGTGAGGCCCTAAGCAACTCAGTGAGACCCTATCTCTAAATAAAATACAAAATAGGACTGGGGATGTGGCTCAGTGGTGGAGTGCCCCTGGGTTCAATCCCCAGTACCAAAAAAAAAAAAAAAAAAAGAAAAGAAAAGAAAAAAGAAAATCTGTGTAGGTGAGCTTCAACAGTGATAATAATTATTTATTATGGTTTGGAGGGAACACATGGAGAGGACTCAAAAGGATAAAAGTTTCTAGGCAGCAGCAGGGTCACAGCCAGGATTAGAGTGTGTACTTGGAGTGGGCTGAGGCTTTTCTCTGCAGTCCTTAATGTGGGGATCCTGGTATCTGACAACTATTTCCGTAGAACCTGATGCTGGATGATCAAGTACCTATGGAGGTTCAGTGTGCAGAGGAGGGTCCAGCAATTGTGATCAATACTAGTCACCAAGATAAGAGCTTTATATTCAATATTACATTTAATTCTATCAATGCTGTTAGGTACTATTACCCTAATTTTACAGGTGAGGCTGATTAAGGGAAATGGGAAAACTGGAGTTAGATGAAAACCTGACTCTGAAGCCCATATTCTTAGCCATTCCCTATGAGGGCTCTATGAGAGGAAGATTGAAGGAGAGGAAGCCACATCAGCCTTTCCCTTCCCCAGGACTGTCCTGCCTCCTTGTCTACAGGGATGTGGCTTCCAGGTGTGTTCAGCCGAGCCTGGTCCCAGTTGGGACATCTTAGACTTTGAAACAAGGTAGGATCGAGGGCTCCTATAATGACTTGCTCCTAGGGCAGATAGGTGGAGAGGCTCCTCTTCTTAGCATTAAGGTGAGAGGTGTAGCCTTGAGGAGAAACATGATATGATCTCTCATCTTCATCCCAACAACTCCAACCTATGTGTTACAAGAGAAGAGAATAAGAGGAAGTTCCTGGGGGAGAAAACAGGAAAAACAGGGGTTGTCCATGCAATGACCTTGCTAGGATTCAGCCCCTGCATCAGAATTGCTAGCAACCTCTCTAGAGGTTAAAGCAGAGATGGCACATGTGGGTCAATGGAACTGATGTAAGGCGACATCCCCAGACTGCTAGAAAAGCCAACCCACACAGAGGCGAAATGTAATCCAGAGGGCTCAGAAACATTTCAACAAATGCTAATTTCAGTCTCTCTCATATAGTCCTGTCAGCAGGAAGGGGGAATTGTGTTAGCATGCATGGGGCACACTTTTTGGCACAAGGGATCTGGTTGCTAAGCAACAGTGGTTGACCTCCCCTCCTCCCTATAACCTTTTTCTCTGTTTCTGAGCTTCCAGTTAGCAGATGGGTGGGGCTGGGGCTGCCCAGCCCAGCCCAGCCCTTGGCCCCCTTCCCTGCAACAAGGGATCTATTCATGAGTCCTGAGCAGAGTTTATTGTCTCTCTGGTGAGTGTCTGTGTGAGTGTGTGTGTGTAGGGGGGACAAAGGGAAGGGCCATGTGTAAACCAGGGAGACTTCATCTTGAAACCAAGCTGGCTGGGTTACTTAATCAATGCTGACACAAGGACAGGAGCAGAACTCTGCCTAGCAGAACCTGAAGCCTTATATCAGTGCCAGTGACCCACATGGTAAGGCTATGGCCTTTGTGCCATTCCTGCTCTGGTCTTTGCCTTTCTTTCTTTCTCTTGCCCTTGGGATTCTAGGCTGGTGAAAAGAACTGGGCAGCTCTGGTACAGGGGCTGAATTCTAGCAAGGGCCCCTTGGTGATAACCCCCTGTTTTCTCCCTAGGAACTACCTTTTATTTTCTTCTCTTGTCCTCTATAGACCTGATGAAGTGCTTTGCACATAGGTGGTACTTAGCAAATCATTATTACATTGAACTCCCACTTCAAAAGAGGACCAATAGGTCCTGTACTATTAAAGACCATGTTTTAAGGCCACCACATGAGCTTAGGTAGGTGGAATTCGAGGTGAGGCTAGTTTGTTCACAGATTGGATTTAAAGCCTAGCTCCCTGGATACTGAAATAGGAGGAAAGGTTGGGCAAGTCCTGAAATTCTTTTTAGACCAGGCCCTGCCTCTCTGCTCTTAGGGACATCAGCTCAAGAGAAGCTCCAGAGAAGAATCCAAAACCTCATATGCACACTGTTGCCACTTCTTTGCTTTTTTTGGTGCCTCTTCTAAGCCTGCCATCCTTCAACCTCATTGCCCATGCCCTGTGAATGTCACCTCTAAGCATGGAAGGAGTGTGTGAGTAGGATGCAAACCATGGCCAGGGTTTTTCTTGGAGAAGTAAGGCCTGCTTCTGGGGGGAGGTCCAGTTTAACAGGTCCTGACTGAGATTGGTGTAGGGATGGGGAGGTGTACTGGTTCCTTATTTCATAGGAAGGTGTTGGGATGCTGCTCCTTGTGTGAGCTGAGCTGGTGTGGATGCCCATGGGTCCTAGGAAATTGTTTTCAGATCATTTGGAGGTGGCTTCCCTGGGTGAGTCTGACAAAAGCCTTCCTTATTGAGTCTGACAAAAGCAGTTCAATGGAGCATAAAGGCAGGAGTAAGGAGGGTTTTAGTGAGAAAAGAACATTTCATGCAACACATGAAAATCACATCTAGGCCAACGATGTTTTGGAGTTGTGTTTCAGGCTATTACGATCAATGGAAACAACCTGTGTGTTGATAGGGATAGGCAATCTGCAGGGAAGATGTGTCACTCCAATTATAAAGGGTCTTATCTACCCTTCTGGATTATAAGTTCCTTGTGGAAGGATCTGATGCTTGCATGTATTCCTTATTCATATTATTATAGTTCACCTTTGCATTGTGCTTTATATAAAGTCATTCCAATCACATTATCTTGTTTTCCATTCCTTTCTTCCTTAGTTCCTCCTGTGTGCTTTATCTGAGTTCTCCTTTTGTGCCAAAAGGGGACCAAGAGGTCATCTTATACATGGGCCCTGGGATACATAGCTGAGTGAGGAAGGAAAGAGAAAGAAGCATCATACAGGGCCATAGTAGATGCTTTAAGAGATGAGGAAAACTCCCTGGAAAAGTGACTTCTAGGTTGAGTCCTGAAAAGTCAAGAGGAGTCAGCTTCATGGGGAAGGGGACAGCAGGCACAAAGTCTCTATGGTGTGAGAGTGCCTAAAGATACTTGGAAACAGCATGTATGTCAGCATGCCCCTGAGTTATGCTGTGGATGGAGTTAGTGGAAAAATGAGGAAGGGCGAAATCACAGGGGGACTATGTGCCATGCCATGGAGTTTGCATTGGTCCCAAAGCTGCAGAGATTCAGTGAATACTTTAAAGATGGGGTCTTCATGCTCATTTTGCTTTTTAGACTAATTTTGAAGATTACTCTGGCTCTGTAGTATGGAGAATAACAGAGGGAGACAGGACACTAGAGAAATACTCAATAGCAAGTATTACATTCTATAAATGAGAAAATTGAAGTTTGATAAGATGGCCTGAGTTTTCCTAGTTCACATAGTAGGTTGTAGACCTTATTTTGAACCATCCAGCCCTTTCCCCCGCAAGATCTTACGTTTTGTTACTCTTCTTCATGGCTCAAGAGCCTCAGACATACATGGGACTTACTCTGCTCTATGCTTTCTTTTTTTTAGAAATATTTTTCAGATGTAGATAGACCTTTATTTTATTCTTTTATTTATATATGGTTCTAAGAATTGAACCCAGTGTCTCACACATGCTAGGCAAGTGCTCTACTACTGAGCCACAACCCTAGCCCCTCTATACTTTCTTATCCCAATGTCTTTGCATACTCAGCCCTCTTTGCCTGGACTATCCAGTGCCTATTATAGTTCAAGTCATGTTCATCCATGAGAACTTCTTCGTCTAGCAAGTCTCTTTTGATTTCATCAGTGTGAAGTCAGCTCTTATTCTTTTGAATGCCAATGGTAATTCAGTTGAACTTTTCTTGGCTCATTTGCCACATTCCTCTTTGTTTTTATGATTTATCTATGGGACAGTACTGCAAACTTTTTGAGGCAGTGGTGGAGTGGGTCCATGCTTACTTTTCCTGAACTCCCTACAGTATTCCCCATAGTTACCTGTGCTCTTGGGCTAAAAAATATTTTCTGAATGAATGAAGGGAAGGATGGGTATAGGAAGGAGAGACTCCTTTCCCTCTGAGATAGGAAGAATAGAGGAGGGTGGGATTTTGAAGCTTGGGCTGGGATGTTGAGGGACCTCAGCAAATGCCTTGATGCTTATGGGAGGTAAGAACCAGAGAAAGGTTAATCAGGAGTGTGGGCTTTGGAATGACCAAGTCTGAATTCAAGTCTTCCTTCTGATTCTCAGGGCTATATGAGAGTAAGATGGGTGGAATTAGGGGCTCCAGGAGTGCAGAGAGGGCCTGGAGGGAACACATGGAGAGGACCCAAAAGGATAAAGGTTTGTAGGTAGCAGGAAGGTCATGGCCAGGATTAGAGCATGTACTTGGAGTGGGCTGAGGTTTTTCTCTGCAGTCCTTGATGTGGGGATCCTGGTATCTGACAACTATTTCCCTAGAGCCTGATGCTGGATGATCAAGTACCTATGGAGGTTCAGTGTGCAGAGGAGGGTCCAGCAATTGCGATCTCCAGAGCAGAGCCAGGAGACCAGCCACAGCCCAGTAGGCCAGACTGGGGAATGAGAGGGTGGGGGCAGTGAAGGGTAATCCTCCTAAATCACCTTTCTTGTCCTTGGGTCACCCCCACATAATTGAAGGTGAGAGAGTGTCCACTCTTTATCCCCACTTGCTTTTGCTTCCTGTTTCTCATTTGGGGGGTTGAGTGGGACCTGGTGACTTCAGGAATCAAGGCCCTGCACTTACTCATTCCAGGTTCAGGGGGCGGGGGTGGGCTCCTGTTGGGAGCTTGGTGTGTGCCCCAGGGAGGAATAAGATTGGCTGGCAGGAGCTGGGAACCAAGAGAGTCCTCTGTTCTCTTCTATAGTCTCTGAGGTGGGGCGTTGGTGCTCTGTACGACGTGGCTGTGCAGTGCTGGGAGCCCTGGGGCTGCTGGCTGGTGCAGGTGTTGGCTCATGGCTCCTAGGTCAGTGCTGGGGCCCTTCTGTGGTCTGGGAAGGACAAAGACAGGATCTGGGGGAAGCTGGAAGGGAGAAGCAGATGCCGAGTAGACATTATAGGCAGCTAGAATGAGCACCTTCCTCAGCTACTTTGTGTAGACAGCAAGTGGAGAAGGGGTGAAATACAGCAGGATGGATTTAGGCTCCACGTGGAGAAGAATGTTTAGTCTTATTTTAAGGAGAAGTGTCCTGAATTACCTGAATGGATGATCTGGGGCATCCCTAGTCAGCCTTTTTCTAGAAATCTTTCCATGAGAAAGAAAGAGACAGACACAGAAAGACAATGAGAAAGACAGACAGACAGAGACAGAGAAAGACAGAGACAGAGCATTGTGTCTCTCCTCTGAAGGTTGGGTAGGGGGTACCTAAAAGCAGGTGGTAGAGAAGGAGTCCCCAGGTCCAGGTCTGCCTCTACAGCAGGAGTGTCTTGTCCTGTGACTTGACAATGGAAATTCCTTCTCTTTTCCCAGCTCTTTTCTGTAACCCTCTTTTTGTTCTTCTCTAAAGTACTCTATCTGTGGCCAACTGCCTCTCAGCCCATTTCCGGAACCTTGCAGGATGAGGAGATCCTGTTGAACTGCTCAGAGGCCAGCAGTGAGGAAGTTCTGCTCCCCTCACTTCCCAAAGCAGGTGAGTCACACTCCTGAGTCTAAAAGATATCCTCGCTTCTCTTAGCCCAGGGCCCTTTACATCTCTAGGATCCTCCTTCTAGGAGCAGGAGGACCCAAATGAAGGGCTGTCAGTTAATTGCCACCATCTGCCTCTCCCTCTTTTGGTGTGAGGGTGGTGACAAGGTCTAGCCTTGTAGTACTGATCTCTGATTTGGAACTTTTGGACCTCCCTAGGGAGTATCCTGATCTCTTGCTGGGGCATGGTCAGGAGCCCAGATTGGAAGGAGGGATGGAACCTACCATCTGAGGTAGAGTGAGCCAACGGAAGAAGAGTAGATGTTTGTAGGTAGGGGTTTGGTGTGTGACCAGCATGGTCACCTAGGTGTCTAGGGGTGTCTCTCCACATCATTCCCTGACGCTCCTGAACCTTTGTTTTCCTTCCAGGTAGGAACATGATGCTGCTTGGAGGCTGGGGATTGGAATAAATCATGGAAGTTAGAATAAGGTTGGATTCTTTCTTTTGCTAGCTCCATGACCTTGGGTATATTATTATTTTGAGCTTCCATTTCTCTATAAGAAGGAAATAAAAATATTTACTGCAGGCCAGGTGTGGTGGTGCACACCTATAATCCTAGCGACTTAGGAGGCCAAGGCAGAAGGATAGTGAGTTCAAAGTCAGCCTCAGCAACTTAGTGAGACCCTGAGCGACTTAGAACTAATCTCAGAGTAAAAAATAAAAAGGGCTTGGGATATTGCTCAGTGGTTAGGCACCCCTAGATTCAATCCCTGGTACCAATATATATGTGTTTGTGTGTGTGTGTGTGTGTGTGTGTGTGTATGTATATATATATTATATACATATGTGTGTATGTATGTGTATATATATAATATGTGTATATATTATATATATGTATTTACTACATAAAGCTACAAGGAGAACAATCTAATATACAAAAAAAGCTTAGTTCATAGCCTGTGCAGTCTGCTTGGGTTGCCATACAAAGTACCACAGACTGGGTGGCTTAGCACACAATGAATTCTCTTACAATTCTGGAAGTTCAAATGCAAGGTATTAATAATTTGTTTTTTAGTAAGTATTCTCTTCTTGGCTTGAGACGGCTGCCTTCTTGCTGTATCCTTCTGGGACCTTTGTTCTAATTTGCTAGGACAGAGAGAGAAAGTAAGCAAGAGTACATTTAGGTGTCTCTTTCTGTTCTTAAGAGGATACCAGCTCTATCAGATCAGGCCCCACCCTGATGACCTCATTTAATTTTAGTTACATTTTTCAAGGCCCTATCTCCAATTATAGTCACATTGGAAGTTGGGGCTTCAACACAGGAACTGGGGGAACACATTTCAGTCCTTAACAGATTGATGAAAGCAGATGCTCAATAAATGATAACTATTATTTTCATGGGGTTTGAAATCTAAAGACATGGACTAAAGGTCCAGGGGATCTAAAAGTCCCTGTGTTCATCACTTGTTGATTCTGTGATCTTGGATGAATTGCTTCATCTCTGTGCCTTATTTCCCTCTGTAGAATATGAAGGGTGATAATAGTTATTGCACAGAGCTGTCATGATGAGTGATGGATGGAGCACCTTCCAAAGCACACAGTTAAACACAAAATGGAAAATCTCAACAAATAGGAAATATATTGTTCTTAGGGTTGGCCTGATACACGGAATAGGGAGCTTGACATGGGGTGACTCACATGATCATAGAGGCCTCTTCGAGTCCCACAGGGCTCCAGATCCTCTTCCTCCCGTCCCACCCCTGTTCGTGCAGCGGGTGGGATGTTGTTTTCATGCTGTGGTTTCAGTATCTTTCAGAATAAATAGTGAGGACTTTTTGCTGGAAGTGCAGGTGAGAGCCAGGCCAGACTGGCTCCTAGTCTGCCATGACAGCTGGAACCCTGGCCTGGGTATGAAGATCTGCCAGAGCCTTGGGCATCTCAGGTAATAGAAGCCAGACCTGGAGACTGGGGAGGTGGAGGGCTACCTCGTGGGTGGGAGAACTGGAGTTGGACACCTCCATTTGTCGGTCACCATCAAAGCGCTCAGTAAATGGCAAGTGGTCATTCTGATCTTCTAACCTTTGGGCATGATGGTGCCCTGGATATTTCCTTTGAATATTGCTGGTTTTTTTTTCTGTTTTATTTTAGCATCACAGCTTTTTAACAAGCATAACTCTTAGAAATCATTATCATAGTCACTATACTAGTCAAGTGTCTTGTGCACATTCCAGTTGTGATTAACCAGCATTTCTCCCACTGCAGTTTAAAGCTCATTTCCTCCCATTTTGTTCCCTTCATCTGTCAAGGCTCATTCATCACAAGGGAGTCAACCTGTCTGACATCAGGCTCAACAGTTCCCAGGAGTTTGTTCAGCTCTCTCCTAGTTTGGGGGGCCTCCTGGAGGAGGTGTGGCAGCCCAGGTAGGGTTTCTGAGATTAGGTGAGTGGGGCCTCTTACTTCCTGGTGGGCAGTCCAGAAAAACCTTCTTTCAGGGGATCCTGGTGGTGAGGTCTTGGCAATGTATGGAGGAGAAAAGAGGAATGTTTTCCAGTCAGAAATTACAAAACTAGTTCACATGGGCCCTCCCCATCACAGCTGCCATATGTTATTTGTCCCTCACAAGGAATGCATGGTTGGTTGTTTTTATTATAGGACTTGGAATGTTACTCTTGTCCCATTTTAATGAGTCACAACAAGGTTAAAAAGTCTTGTCCAAGGTCTCACAATGATAAATATCCAGGCCAAGTCTCTAAGTTGAAACCAGGCCTCTCTCTAAGTTGAGTGATTCTGGTTAAGAGCTGCTTGGGGCCTCCAGTGTGTTCAAGAGAAGAGGCTTGGGAATGGAGCAGGCTCTTCCCCAAACCCTGAGGGTGGTTTGTGATTGGGCACAAGCTGAGAGGCCTTTGCCCTGACCTGGGCTTCCTCAAGCTGCCCAGAAACTTCCTGGACTGGAGGAGTAGGCTTCCCTTTACTGCTCTGAAGTCTTCTCATCCTTGACCTACTTCTTAACCTTGTGCTCTGAGGCCCCTCTTATCCAGCCTCATTGCAAGGGGCCATCCTCAGAAATATCCTGGAGGCAAGAGGCCCTGACCAAGTCCCTGTCTTAATCCCTGAATGGGCAAGTGGATATGGGGTTGGGACTGATTCCTCCAGAACAGCAGGATGGCTGTGGGTTTGGGAAATTAGAATCTAAGATGACCAGGCCTTCGACTGCAGGAGGAAAGAGATGAGTAAAGAAAGAGAAGAGCATTTGGGTCAAAAAGAAATTAAGGCTTATGATAAAAGAGAAGCAGGAAAGAGGAGAGTAAGAATATGAAAATGCAGAGCCCCAAAAGGACCTAGGACAAAGAACAGAGTGAACCTGGGAAGGAGCACAGGGAAAAAGGCTCTATTCACTTGTCCTCTCAATATCCATTCATTCATCCACTGAATATGTGTTTATTCAGGGCCACTTAGTGGAAACAGCTGGGCTTTCTCATCTATAAATAACCCCATTTGTAAATTTGAGCCTTGCCCAAATGGATCCTTAAGGACCTTGTCAGCTTTCTGTTACCTCTGGAAGACTGGACAGAATGTGTGATGCTGTCCTGGGAACTGCTGACCAGGTATTTGGATGGAGGCAGGAAGAGAACAGTGGTATTCTTAAGGCTGTGTCTACATAACAGCCCTAAGAACTTTTCACCAGCCCTCCTTCCTCCATACCCTGGGGTGTGTGTGGCCTTGGGTTGACCCTGTCCAGTTTCTTGCTGGTGCCTGTTTTGCAGGGACAACTGTACTTCTGGTCAAGTTATTTCCCTCAAATGCTCTGGTGAGTCATGTCCTGGACCTAGGAAAGTGGTGTGAGAGAAAGGAGTTTCCCTGCTATGCCAAATATGGAAGAACCTTATGAAGAGGCTCAGCTGTGTCTGGGTGAGGGGTCCTGGCCTGTGTGCCCATATGTATGCTGGGCTCCTTCTTGCAGGTAAAGTCTGCCCAAACAAAGTCCCTTTAGTCCTCTGTCATGGCCCCCAACCAGGTACTGTGCTGGCTGATAATGTTCCTACTTCACTGCTCCACTGTGTCTTGGCCTTTCTTCTGAAAAAACTAAAAGGTGGAATTTTTATTGGCTACTGAGAAATTTGTTAGTAGTTTCAGGAGACTTAGAGTGGGTAGTGAATAGAGGCCAAATAGGAAACAATCTGTGGGGGTCCTATCACCTATCTTCCCATCCATTTAGTCACACATCCATTGGACTTCCACATGTCCATCCATACACTGATACTTTGAACACTATTGTGGGATGGACACTAAAGCTCCATAGATACCACAAACATGGTCCCTTTTCTCAGAAACCCCACAGCCTGGGTAACCAACATTCCTATCTTCCTGTCCCTCCTATGTAGGACCAGGAATAATAAATAAGCTGTTCACACTGGCTCTCAGGCACTTGGCTCTCCCTTTCTGTCTCACTCTTCTCTGTTGGCAGAGTGCGGGAAAAGGCCTCTGGCTTCCCGGATAGTTGGTGGGCATGCTGTAGCTCTGGGGCGCTGGCCGTGGCAGGCCAGTGTGACCCTTGGCTCCCGGCACACGTGTGGGGGCTCTGTGCTGGCACCCCACTGGGTGGTGACTGCTGCACACTGCATACACAGGCAAGTCTTCGGGGCTGTTGGGGAGGTGAGGGTCTCAGTTACCTTCTCTGTTTGTTCTACATAAAATGTCCCTGCATAACTGCTGCCTCCAAGTATCCATTACAAGTGGGCAAGGGTGGTATTCTCCCTGTTCAGTGCCAAATTCAGCACTGCACAAATAGCAGCAATCATGCAAAGATTGGTTCTTTATATTCACACGGTTTTAAAATTTCTAAGATGCTTTCACATTCACAGCACCCTGTGCTTCTTAATGTTTATCACCACTGTAATTAAATCATTTTTCATGTAATTACTTATTGAATGTCTCTTTTTCCCTTGTAGACTGGAAGCTCTAGGAGAGCAGGGACTCTTGGTTTCATTTATCACTAAAAATCCCTTTGTAGATTTGCTGTGTCCTCAGGGCCTAAAACAGTCCCTGGAATATAATAGGGTGCTTAATAAATATTAGTTGGAGGGATGAACAAATGAATGATGAATGGATGAGCTCTTTGATTTTCTTCTCTTGGTGGCAGGCAAGGCAGAGAGTATAAGCTTAATTTTATAATGCGGAAAATGATGCTAGGGAGGGAAGAACCTCCTTCAGGATCATGCACAGTGACTGGAGAGACAGGACGGAGGGATGTTTTTCTGACTTAGCTTGGAGTTTCCATATCACACAAGGCCCTTCACTGTCAAGCCTGAAGGGGGATTATACAGGAGAGAGGGAGTGAGTGGTAGTTGCAGATGACCCATAGTATCTTGTTTATCTGTCCATCAGTCTTTAAGCACCTGTTAGGCACCTCCTGCATGTCCAGTGTCTTGCCAGCTGCTAGGGTGATACTAAGAGGCATGAACCTTGGGTCCCAGGAACTTGGAGGTTTGTGACAATAGCCCCTTCTCATGACCTCTCTGGCCAGCTTCCTCCACCCACTACCTTATTTATGTCTACTTCCTCTGCCTCTTTTTCCATGGGCTCAGCATGGTTCCTGCGTGCAGTTTCAGGTTGTTCCGCCTGTCCAGCTGGCGGGTTCATGCAGGACTGGTAAGCCACAGCACCATTAAGCCACATCAGGGGGCTATGGTGGAGAAGATCATCTCCCACCCTCTCTACAGTGCCCAAAGTCATGACTATGATGTTGCCCTCCTGCGTCTCCGGATACCACTCAACTTCTCAGGTGAGAGGCCTTGCCTTGGGACTATCAGCTAGGGGCTATAGTAAGAGAGGTGCAGGGACTGGGTGGCACAAGAGGCTAGCTGATTTACAGGGGGTCCTCCTAGCTCTGTAAACTATAAAACAGGTCATTTACTCTGGATCGTAGTGCCTTTTGCAATCTCCTGAACCCGAAGTTGTATCACCTCTTGAACAGGATCTTTTGGGGACAAAATTTCAGGCCCTCTTCATAGCAGGACATGCTGTTGGAATTTGCTCTGAGGTCCCAAGCAGGGCTTCACAGTTGCCTCATTTACCAACAGTTTGCTCCATCCCTGTTCCCAGGCTGGTTCCAGGTCCCAGCCATTTTGTGACATGTTAAAGAAATTTACTTCTCCAAATATCCTTCCTCTCAGTCTTTGTAACAACCCTGGCAGGTAGATGAAACAGGCATATACAGACAAGGACATTGATGCTCAGGGAAGGAAGTGACTTTTTCCAAGGTCATATGATAAACTTTTCTGACTCCAGAGCCAGGACTCCTCTTGCCATAGCACCTGCCATAGAAGGGTAAGCCCAGGCTGTAGTTGTCCCAGCAACTGTTCCCCTGAACATGCACCTGCACATGAATACTTTCCTACAAACACACACAGAAACATTTGGGTCATATGAACAGACATGTTTACCCATATGTTTGTGTGCATTCACATGCCCAGGCACACTTATACACACAATTATACACTATACACTCAGCACTTCTCCTTCCCATCATCACCTGCAGCCTTGGATTTCCCAAACAACAGTGGTTGCTATATGCATTTCACAAATCTTACCACATATGTCTACTATAACTCAATAGCTAATGTTTCTAAATTCACTTAAATAAATATATTTTAAAGGGAAAACTACCTAACTGGAGAACCTATATTAGTTCATGATTGTAACCAGGAAAATATGTAGTATGCAAACAAAACAGTGTGTAAAGCAAACTGGTGTGTTGCTGGAGTTCTCTATAGGAGTTATTGGACCAGGGCCTGCTCTTCTCTCCTCTGTTCAGGTGGGAGATTGACAGCATAAGAGAGGTACAGACTAGCACAGGACAGAGTCTTTCTCCTTGATGCAATAAGAGATACTGAAAGAGAATTGAAAAGGAAATTGTTCTCTTCATAAGTGGATGAGTGTTTATGAAATGGCATGTCAACATACTGCCTAAAATTATGTTTGGCTCCACCCATAGGATGTGTCATGTACTTTTGGAAATACTGCCCCAGGAGGGATCAGACACCCTGGGGAAAAGCCAAAACTGGGTTCTTGCTAGAAATTTTGTACCCAGGGTCAGAAGTGTTTCCATCCTCCCTCAGTTCCCAGGTAGAGGATGGACAGCAAATTCATTGCCTACCTCTAGAGGGTGCCATGCACACTGCTGTTTGCACATTGCTTCCTAAAGAGTTACCCCCAGGGTGGGACTGTGCCAGGCCTATACAGCCCTACATGAAGCCTGGTGGAGGCAAGGCACCAGGACTATTGAGAAGGGGGATGAAGAGGATCTTTGCCCAGGATCTGCTAGAGGGAAGCTGAGCCTGAATCGGGACCAGGACCATGTGCCTCTCCACAGACACTGTGGGCGCTGTGTGCTTGCCAGCTGAGGAGCAGCATTTTCCAAGGGGCTCGCAGTGCTGGGTGTCTGGCTGGGGCCACACCGACCCCAGCCATAGTGAGTTAATTCCGAGGGCCCTCAGTGCAAAAGGGGTGGTGTGAGGTGTCATTCTCCAAGGGGAGGCACTCCACTTTCCTGGCCACATGGCAGTGCCAGCCCTCTTCCCCTGGCACCACTAGTGGTTAGTCCTGGGGGATCCAGTCTCCCCTGCCTGGACCTTTCTGGGGAGAACAAGCACTGATGTTTTCCCTAAACCCAGGACCTCTTACTCCCTCTCCCCTTGTCCCAGGAGTGCCATGGCCTCAGCATTTGATGTATATGTGAGTTCCCCTCCTCCTCTCATTTCCAGTCCCCAAATTTTCTAGACCCCTATACCCTTGTCCTGGTCCACAATTCCTATCCTGGGTGCCCCTTTTCAAGTCTCCATGCCTCTGGGACCACGAACTCTTCCCCTTTTGCTGCTCTACCTTCCTGGCCTTACTTGTTGCCCTACGGCCTTTCTTGGTGTCTCCCACAGCCCACAGCTCAGATACCCTGCAGGATACAGTGGTGCCCCTGCTCAGCACCCAGCTCTGCAACAGCTCCTGCATATATAGTGGGGCACTCACCCCCCGCATGCTGTGTGCTGGCTACCTGGACGGGAGGGCTGACGCATGCCAGGTCTGGCCTGTGGTGGAGGGAGGGGGGCCTGCTGCAACTTAGTCCCTAGTCTGCATATGTTGATAGCATGAGACAGCCTCTAAGAGGAATGCTCATGCTAAGGGATTATGGAGGGGGAGGCCAGTAGGTATCCTAGCAGGAAGCAGAAAGGTCTGGGATGGAGAGTCCATTTCTCATGTGGATCTGGTTCCTCTCCATCAGGAAGGTCTGACTGTCTATTTCTCTGTGTCTCCATGCCTGGATTCCTCAGGGAGACAGCGGGGGCCCTTTAGTTTGCCCAGATGGGGGCAAGTGGCACCTTGTAGGCGTGGTCAGCTGGGGTCGTGGATGCGCAGAGCCCAATCACCCAGGCGTCTATGCCAAGGTGGCTGAGTTCTTGGACTGGATCCATGACATTGTGCAGGTGAGTGTTGGGTTAGTGGTGGGGCTGTTAGACTTCTAAAAGACCTGCCCCTTGGAAACTGTGAGCCTCACCCCATAAGCCTGGGCCCTGCTGAAGGCAGGAGAGGAGACTAGGGAACATTCTCCAGAATGTGAGGAGGAAGAAGTGATGTTTATAACATGGAATCCATTGGATTTTTATTAATTTAAGCATTAACTGGGTAAGAGTAGACTTGAGTTTGCAGCCTAGATCTGCCATTTCCTGAGTGACCTTTGGCAAGTTCCTACCCTTGGTAAACCTCAGTGACCTGGTCATAGCCATCCTGGCTATGTTATATACTACTCTGATGATTAAAGGAGATGAGACCTGTCAATGCCTATACAGTGCTAGGCTTAGGATAAGTGATCCATAGTGTTATTAATGTACTTATGCATTATTGTCATTCATCCCTAGTCTCTCAGGCAGTTTAAGTGATTGCATTGGCTTACACTATGGAGAGAGAGCAGCACTTAGCAGTTTGGGTTCTTCATCCAATTAAATTCTTGTGTGACACAGGCTTCATCTGTTCAGTGAGGGAGCCAAGTTCAATAGTGTATATCAAAGCACAGTATTTGTGTTAAATACAATGGAAGGATGTAATAATGAAAAGCATCTTTCTCCAAAGTTGAACATAGAAGCAGATGGTAGATAATACACTTTAGAGTTTCAGGGGATGTATGCATCCATCTCCTCATTCAAATATTCCAGAACTTCTAGCCCCAGATATTTTCAGTCTCATCTGATAGAAGTAGAAATCAAGGTTCTAAATGGTTAAGTGATTTGCTAAGATAAAAGTCACTTGGCTAGTATGTGGTAGAGCATGCTGGGAATCCAGCCTCTTTCTCTTTTGGTTCAGGACTCCCTGCACCTAAGTCCCATTGTTTGCTGCAATCTCACACACACCAGTGTCATGTCTCCTGTGTTCTTTGGCAGGTCCACTAGCTGGAGAAGAAACAATCTCCATCGATGCAAGAGTGGATCTCCTACCACTGCACACATGACCATCACTGCCCATAGGCCAGCAGCCTGGCCACTCGGCCTCTCCCCTCAGGCCCTGATTTCTAGTCTCTCTTTCTCATCAAAGTGGCTCCATGACAGGAGAGAGGCTGGGGTTGGGTTGGGAATTGGGGGAGGGGGAGCTAAGGGCTGAGGAGGTTGAGGGGAGAGATAGAAGAAGCTGCTAGAAGCAGTTGGTGGCCTGCCCTTCTGCCCTATCCTCTCTTCAACCCCTGTGTGCATATTTGGAGGATACTCAAGGTGCTCCTAGTCCTGCCTTCTCCCTGGGCTCTCAGGTGGCCTAAGTGCCTCCCTAGAGGATCGCCTAGCTCAGGAGCTCCTGGGGAGAAGGAATCAAACCTGGATTGCCCAGTGTTAGCCCATAGGAGTCAGGATCCTCCCCACTCCCCTGTAGTCTCAACTGTTTTCATCTAGCTCTGGTGGACTCTGCATGGGGCAGAGGCACTATAAAACAAGGAGGTTGGAATTAGAAAATAGCATATGGTTTTAAAATGACAGTTCTGTGATTAAATTGAAGTTATGTTCGGTCCTTGGTCCAGTTTTCCCCCAGCCCCCTCATTTGTAAGTTAT
>JAJEJO010001343.1:74900-215555 GCA_020662805.1 Glaucomys volans | reverse complement strand
GCATTATCTCCAGAAATCCTACTTAGCCTGGTTGAGGGCCCCATTCACTCTGGAGCCCAGATGGTATCCTTCCCCTGACCATTGCATAGATTCCAAACACCCAAGTCCTGAGAACAATAAAATGGTTATTTTTTGCTTGCCGTAAGTTTGGGAGTGGCTAAAATGCAATAACTAAGTAGATATCCTAGGTACATTCCTTAAATATCCCCAGGAAGGTGCTATATGAGCCTAAAGATCTAAAGAAACTACCTTGCTAGAGGCATCCATGAGAAAGTCAACATGTCTTAAATAATAATTGAAGCAAACTAGTCATGAGTATAAGAAACAGCAAATAGTGACATGTAAACATTACGCTGCTTGATAGAATGATTTAGAGATGTTAGAGCTATGAGGAAGAGGCAAATTTTGTCTTGTTTTGGAAGATTTCAGATGACTGTAGAGAGCAGGAACATAATTTGAAGGATGAAGGAGAATTTGCCAAATAAAGTGTAATACAGTAGTGCACGAGTGTGCTCCTCAGGAATGAAGTGGAAAGGATGGTTGGAGTCACTGTAGTTCCCTCTTTCCTACCCTGAAATTGCCACTGGTAAAAGGTTGAACTAACTATGGTTCCCAGATACAGGTCTTATGATTCAGTCCTTATCAATAGAAAGCAAACTTAAATGATGCATGTCACTTGTGGGCCAGAATTTTAAGCAGTGTGTCTTCTTGTCTGTTGTCTTTATTTTGTTTAGAAACAAAATCTGAAAGCCTGGAGTTTGAGATCAGCCTGGGGCCTAAATTGCCATGTGGAGACAAGTCATGAACTAACCAGGAACATCCTCATTTTACATATCCATGAATACCAAGTAAAATTCAATTTGGTAAAGACCCTGAAATGTTAAGACTTATTTGAAAGAGCATCTAGTATTACCAGCCTCTACTGCTATACTAAAATGTTTTAAATTAGGATATTAAAGAAATGTGTGATAGAAGGATTGAGAATTTGGAGAGATGCAATATAAAGGGCCCTTCTGTCTGGTCCTGATTTAAATTATCAAAATTTCTTAAAGAGATGCTAGTGAATTGGCATGTTCAAAATTCTCTTTTGAGATACAAGCACTCAAAATCATTTGATTGTCTTTGATCCCAGCTAACCTGCCCCATTAACACAGAATATCATTATAATTCGAGTCTTTCTGCATACATTTGCAATCCTTGTCTATGTCAATTTTATCTTGCTCTATTTCGACCATCCCTTTTCAGTGAGCATGTGTGCAAGATGAGCAAGAGAGAGAAATATCATTTTTAAAATGCAATAAAACATACAGTGAACTTCTAATAACCCTTGTACTCACAGGCTTATATGCCATAGAAGTCAGATTCATTGAGTGGTAAAATAATAGTACTTCTTTCTTTTCTCTCTTCACTGAACTTATTAGTGTGTGTCTCACATTGTGAAGAAAAGAGAGTGAAATGTAGCTATTTGATATCTCTATTGTGTGTGTGTTGGTGTGTATAAAGGGAGACAGGAGAAGACCTTCAAGTAGCTTTGCTATATTTTCTGCAATGGGACATATTACATAACTTCTTCTTGTTGAACTGTAATTATAACAGAGCTACCTTTATAAACATGAATACAGGGGAAACTAATTAGGTGCTGACAATAAGCAAATATTATTCTCTTAATTAGATCTTCTTCTACTGGAAATCCTGCTTTGTTCCTGCTACTCCAGTGTGAATGACATTTGAATCATAACAGTGTCTCACGGAACAGTCTTTCAGGGATGAAAAAGACAGGCACAATGTCACAGTCAATGAATACCTTTTCAAATCTTGGCTAATCTGAAGTCAATGAAACGCAGTCCCCAAAACAGCTGCTTTTGCTGATTTGTACACCCGAATAATTACAGCTGAAGCTCTTCTTACTGCACGTTTTTAGTATTCATATATTTTGATAGTTCTTTTGTCACATATGATTTTACATTGCTGGTTACTATCTTGTACTTGGAGCGGTGAACACATTAGGATGAGGAATCTAGAGGGCCATGCAATTAGCTGGTTCATCAATGCTGGACCCCCCCATCCTCAAAAGGCAGTCAAAATCTTTCTCTCACCCTCTATCCCTCCCTTCCTCCTTCCTTCCCCACAACTGTCTCTCGTCAGCTTATACATTTTTAAGAAAGGAGAAAAGCAAAGGATCTGCTGAGATCTTCTGAGAAGGTGACACTTTGTGTGAGCTGCAGTGATGGGGAAGAAGAGTAGGATATATCTTTATGGAGATAATCCATTCATTCAAAACCTTTGGCCCCTGAAAGAGTCTTCCAAGAAACACGTTTTGAGAGTTGCAATAGCTGGGTGAGAGTCATGGCCATGTCCCTTGCATGGTAAGCACACTTTTCATCATGGCACTAGAAGAAAGAGTTACAGGACTCATTCAGGTTAGAATTTGATCAAAAAGGCATGTGTTAAGAAGCCACTGAGATCCTCCTGGGCAAGGTAGTGCGTGTCTGTAATCCCAGCAGCTCAGGGGAGGCTGAGGCAGAAAGATTACAAGTTCCAAGTCAGTCTTCGCAACTTAGTGAGATCCTGTCTCAAAATAAATAATAATAATAAAAACAAACAGGCTGGGAATGTGGCTTAGTGGGTTGAGTATCCCTGGGTTCAATTCCTGCTAGCAAAAACAAAGAAACGACAACGACAAAGCAGAATTAAATGGCCAATATTTCATAATTTTGACCTAGAAAATCAGATTTATGTATTTCAACCTGAAATCTACACTCAAAGAGTTAAAAATCTAATGAGATGGAGAGTACCATGTATTAATAGTTAGATTATTACTGTCCAGATGCTAATAAATAAAATAGAAGAAAACAGAGTAAAATGTGCAATGGGAATATAGAGATGGAATAAATTATATCCATCTGGGCAGAGGTTGGATATGGAAAGGGTGATATAAAAAGGATTTCATTGCATAGTGTTCTTCATGTGGGGGGTGGATAAAGAGAAAAAGAGAGGGAAGAAGAGGGAGTGTGATCTAAGAAATTGTCAAGAAGGGGCAATCATCTGGTATTCATTTATCTGAGAGTGTATTAAACTGTTTCCACTGTCAATAAAATGTACTCTTCAAAACATCTATATCTTATGTAGATGTATAGACTTAGAGCTCTATTGGAGCCTGATATTTGAATATTTGATATGTCTGCCTGTTATAAAGTAAATATGTGTTTGTATGCAAGTTCTTTCATTCTGTATTTGGGCATACATTTCACTTATGTAAATCTGTTGACTAGCCACTAAGCCCTGGAAAATCGTATCTGTCTTTTAGGGTTTTCCAAGGACTAAGTGAATTTTTATACTTTAAACAATTGAATACCTAGAATAGATGCCATGAACAAATTGTAATTCCTTTGTGTTTCACAATACTTGGAGAGGACATTTCCCTTTGAGACTGAAATATTTAATTTCACTACTATTATTCAACAAGTTCTACTTGTTTGAGCACTGGAAAAATTGTCCTTGCCGTCTTTGAGGAGTGCTGCAATTTTATTTCGTTCTCTTGGTTTTTATTTCAATTTTGTAGGAAAAAAATAAACATTTTCCTATAGCTGTTCCACGGTGACCTTCAGGGAAGGAATCATTTGGGGTCCTTTATGAAATATATGAATAAATTACTTAATTATAATAATTCTCAGCCTCTTTTTACCCTTAATAAACATTTATGTTTCTGCCTAATATTTAAAACAATCAATCAGGCTCTTTAAATGTGTATGGGGAAATGAATTTTGAAGGATTAAAGGATAAGAAGATATGGGTTATGATCAAATGATAGTAACGAGGCTCAGAGAAGTAGTTATCAAAGGCCAGGTCAGAAAAAAATAAATTTTACAATTACTGGGCACTCACTAGGTTGGATCTGTGTCTTAGGTTGTGAGTGTTCATTTTCTTTGTTAAGTAGTCAAGGGATTACCATTATCCCATTGTAAGTGAGGAGGAAAGTGAGTCTTAGGAAGTAGGTAATAATCAAAGGCATAAATCAAAGAGGTGGGTCAGAGACTGTATAGAGAGAGCTTCTTCTTCACACTGGCACAATGACCAGCTTCCATACTTCCATTTCTGAGCATCAGGGTCATTGAGGAAGCTGAAGACTGTTAGTAGGACTCTACTAGTGGAAGAAACCAGAATGTCTTTGGTGAAGAAGACAGAACCCATTGATAAGTGGGTGAAGAATCTCATAAAAAATTCATTCAAGAGTTTGGGAGACTTCTGATACCCTCTAAACAGGAGGGCATTTGGAAGGACATCCACATCCTCAACATGGGCTACCCATTGGGATGCCAAGATGCACAGATTGCTTTTCTTTCAGTAGTAATTTATGCAACCATTTGATACAGATCGTTATTTGTAAAAAAAGAAATAACATAAAAGCATTAAACAGATGTGTGTCATCTGAGTCATCAGTATAACTAAATATATGATTTCAGGTCCATATGCTTATAGAAGAAAGAACAGAAATAGGAGGTGATGTATCCTAAATATACCCTGTGTACTACATGTGTTACTACATATGTGGGTGTTATATATACAGATATAGATATATGTGTGCACAAGTATGTATACATATACACACATATGTAACCTATTTGATTTCTATAGATGAGGAAACTAAGACTCACATATTTATAGAAATTTCATTAAAAATTAGTAATAAGGGAAGAATTGAGAATGACTCCAAAAACCCACACACTTTCTACTGTTCCTGGTTGTAAAAGCTAACTTAAAAAAAAAAAAAAAAAGATTTAAACGAATTCATTCATTCCTCAAATATTTATACAGCATCTCCGATAGCCAGTCTTCTTCCTGGAATCTGTGTCCGAATAAACCTAAACCTTCCTTTCTTAAGCATTCCCCATAGACTAGGAATGAGTCCTGAAAAAAACACATTTTAATATTGATGTAAAAATAAAACGGAAGGTAGAGTCAGGACTGATTCACATGGGAATGTGAGGTGATTTTTAAGCTGAGTTTTGGAGGACAATATGAACATTCCAAGTGACAAGGACGTTCCAGACAGAGGGAGCACCAGCATGGTAAGGAAGAACACAGAGCCAAAACTGGCCTGGGAGACATAAGGTTGGGATATAAATGCTGCCTGTCTCTGCTCTCAGCAGGCCTTCCCACTGCCTCCTGCTGCTCTCATCTATTTTCTTGCTCTGCAATTCCCCTGCAATCCCAAACCTACTATTACATTCCCATTCCCCCTCCTCCACCTCCTCACCTCATGTCCAAAACACATGGGTATGTGAGATAAGCCAGTGAGCAAGTTGCAAATGGGTAAGAGGAGGGGAGCAGTGCAGGAGGAGAGAGGGTGAAGGGCACAGAAGCAAAACACACCCAGGCCTAGAAACCCCGCCACTGCCTTCCTTCACCTTGAAACCTTCCTTGCCTTTCCATGACCAACGCTGGGCTTTGCCAAATGATTTTGACGAATAGTGTACTTAGTGCCGATTCAAAGGAAAAACATAAAGCAGAACGTCAAGTTCCATAAATGAGAGAATGAGCATGCTCAAAGAAAAAAAAATCACAGATTATTTACAAAGGAAAAATAAAACGTTTGAAAAAAGATCTTGAATAGTCATCCAATCAAGAACTTAATTCATAGGCTCTCCTTAAGCAATCACCACCAGGTGATGCTAATTAGCCTGAATAGTTCACAGGTGTTACCCTGCAAGGGAAATGAAATAAATAAATAAGTAAATAAGTGAAATGCAGCTTCAATGTAGCTGGCCCGCATTTTGCCTAATAGTCCCCAAATATGTCAATCTTCATTGATCTTTAGTTAAAGTCTAATGGATTCTAGGCACACAGTGGGAATTTGCTCATGGAAATTTATTAGCACAGGACATGTAAGAGATAGACTTAAATATACAATATTTAGAACATTCTAAGCATGTGTACCTTGGAGAAGGGAAACCCTTACTAATCCAAGTGTGTGTGTGTGTTTTTTTGTGTGTGTGTGTGCATCTGAGTTTGAGGGATAGAGAGGGTAGAGTTTTACTAACCTGTATGTGGACCTACTGACTTGCTGGAATAAACTTAGTGTTCACTGTAAATGAATGAGCTTTGGAATTTTTGGTAAAATGTTACACTGCAGGTCATTATTTGAGGAAATATTTTCATATTTATCAGACAACTTAGCAAGGTGAATTGTAGGCTGCAAAGTACATATTTATCAGACAATTTAGCAAGGTGAATTGTAGGCTGTAATGTAATACTCAAGGGAATCAAAGACATTATAGAAACAAAAGAAGGTTTTACATAGGAAGATATCATACCTGGAAGATATCATACCTGGAAGAGTTGTGAGTAGAAGAAAGTTCATGGTACCTGCACCTTCTTCATGAATTGGTTGGACTCTGTCAATGTTCATATATCACCTTGCATATTTGATTTACACTTAGTTTATGTGCATGCTGTGTCTAGAAACTAGTTGGATATATAAAAATATGCTTGTGCACCACAGAGTGAGAGATTAATCTCTCAGCATTTGGGATGGCAGAATAAGTAACTATTTTCATCACTAGAGGGGGAATCGTTTGAACCAACCAATCACTGACTCCCCTAATGAAATATTTCTGAAGTTTTATTTTGTGTTAAATCATGATGTAAATGGAAGAATATTTTGGCTCACAAACATAACATTAAGTAATATTAAATTATATATTGAATTACTCATATTTCAATTATATTTCACTCTTGATTAGATCTCGTCAATGATGGTAACATATCTCTAATACCTAACATTTTCTAAAGTACCTTTATCTACAACTGTATCTTGATAACAAGTGTCGGATTTAGAAATTTCCTTCAGACAACAATATTCCATCAGAATGGAATCACATTGTTTATCTTCATAGTTTTAATGCTTATGGTGTCTCAATCTCTGACTAATATGAACATTTTATTTGTATGGTAGTAACATAGTATTCAAAATTAAATGAATTGAAAGCAAAATCAGTTTACTAAATAATATCAAAAATATTACATATTGTCAGTAAATGAAACAAATATAATGATGAAATACAGGAATGAGAAAAAGATTGAGAAAATTTTGTTTTAACGGAAAAAATATGCCCTTTGGAGTTTTAAAATTAATCTCATCCCTTATTGTGTAACCCTAGTAAGTCATTTACCTGTTCTGAGTCTCAGTTTCCACTTCTGTATTATAGAAATTATAATGATTCTACCTGCATGAGTTTAATATAAAGGTTAAATAAGGCCAGAGTCTAGGGCTGGGGTTGTGGCTCAGTGATAGAGCGCTTGCCTAGCATGTGTTAGGCACTGGGTTCAATTCTCAGCACTACATATAAAAAAGTAAATAAAATACAGGTCAATCAACAGCTATTAAAATGTTTAAAAAAATAAGTAAATGAATAAGGCTGGAGGCTAATGAACCCAAGCAACAGTCATTATAGTTGAAAATTAACACATAAAAATAGAATTACAGAGAATACAGGTTATATAGCAAAAGATGAGAAGAAGCAATGAATTCTTTGGTCTTACCCAAGACACACAATACAAAAGAGGAAAATATTTTGGAAAAAAAACAGAGTCAGCACCAGATGCAACACAATTAAACTGAACAGTCCCTCGTGTTTACAAGAAAATCCTCACTCACAATTACCCAAACAAATCTATTCACTTAGAAACCCAGAGGGCTTTAAACCAAAGCACACATCTCTTTAGGGTCTCTTAAACTATTTTTATTGCTATCTAAATTTTATACACCCAGCAAACCCAGTAATACACATCAGCAAGGCTGCTATGAAAAGTTCAGATTGTTCCTACAATATTCTAACTATACCATTTGATTTAACTCTGCATGATTCATTTCAGCAATCATTTGGGTCACCACTGCCTATCACACATTGCATGAGATAGTGAAAGAGAACCAAAGAGGCTTGTCATAGCCTGTGTCCCTTCAGGCATTTATATTTTCCTGCAGCATTTATTTGGTTAAATTCTAAGGACTGTATAATCAAAAGAATCCAACTTAATATTCAAGGCCATCTAATGCCTCCATTTGTTCATTGAATGGATTAATGAATAATTACGGATTTTATAAACAGTAGGTGTGCACTCTGTGGCAAGCAGATTGGGAAGCATTGTGTTGAAATGATGGAGGGATTGGATTCTTCCAAGGAACTTGAATGGTTCCTTTAAGAATTATAAATACAATGTCATGGAAACAAAATCGAGTGAGGAATTAATCCTCCTCTTTCCAACACACATCATTGTCAGATGTTCAGTGCATGTACTTGTGGGTCTGGTCTCATCTGAAATGGAAAGTTCTTTTTACAAAGGTTGAGCTAAGTTTTGGAACCTCAGTTGAATAAAATGTACAACTAATGACCTCAAAGAGAGCTATTTATATTTCATGGAATGGATTTTCCCCTAAAATTCTATGGTAACCTTTTTTCTTTGATTTGCTTCTATGTATAAACATGGAAGGTAAATTATATCTAAGAAATATAGTTGTAGTTTTCTTTAATGATAAGAACACAGAGAATCTAATAAGGTTGCATAAAGATAGTTATAATTTTCTTTAATGATAGGAACCCAAAACATCTAATAAGGTTGCATAAATAGTAAAAAGGTGTTTCTTAAGTTCTGGTCAATCCCTCAAAATTTGCAGCATGTTGTTAGAAATGTGGGTCCTGGGCACCCAGGAGCCCAAATAAATACTGAGAGATTAATCAACTATATTGGTAGGGCAAGAATTTTACTTCCATGTGCAGAAGGGCACAATCTACTTGGCTATTTCTTTTTAAGTCAACTCTCTTCCTTCATGTGAGCTTGTGCCTAGGAGATTACCCCATATAGGATATTCACTATTGGCCATCCTGATATGCTAGGGGAACTCTGTAATTGCCACCAAACATAACAAAAACTTGGACATTTGGACAGGTAGCATATTTGCAATCACTGTTTCCTGTCTTTAGTGCATCTACAATCATAGAAATTCCATCAAGAGTTTTTTAATTAAACAATTTAAAACAAATACAGCACATAGAAAGTGACCCTAAAATGAGCAATTATGGTTATCTATGTGAATATGGGATAAATGGAAATATACTCATTTTTTTTCCTTTTCAGAGTTTGCAAGAGCAAAATTTGAATTTTTAATTAGGCTTCTAGGTTAAATTCGTAAAATACTTGCTTTAAGAATTGCACACAGAACTGATCATCTTATCCTGGCATATTATGAGCAACCAACTTTAATGACCATTGTATAAAGCTGGCATCAGCCATGGACAGAACAGTGACCCTTTTAGGACATGTGGCAAAGAAAAGCGTTTGGGATGAGGGTAATCTCATGCACCATATTGTAATTGGAATTTGGTGGCAAATGTCTTCATGGGCAAATACAAGAAATGTTTCATTTTCCATGTTTGTTATGTTCTTTTTAAAAACGTCATACTGAACACTGATTTTCCAGAAGGATCTTCATCATTTTGAGAATTAAGGGTTGAATGATAATTGATTCTAATTTATTAAATCCACCCCCCAAAGAAGAAATGAAAACTAATTTAGTAAATTCTTACAACTTGTTCCCATGGGCTTAAAGTAGTTGTGATTTTCACATGAAATCAAAAGCATTCTATGTGAAGTATCTCCAACACCACTTTTTGCTCTCCATCCAAGTGCCAATAATTCCAGGCCTTACTATATTTGGCTTGGATGCTTATAATGAATTCCTAAATGCTTTCCTCTTTTCTTGTATTCCTCCCCGCTTCCATATGGCCAATGCTGTTTATCTCTACATATGTCAATTCTTCTTTGGTCATTCCCTACCTAAAAACCTATCAATAAAACACTCTTTCTTCTAGAATACAGTCAATCACTTTTCTAGTGGTATTGAAAGCCTTCTATAATTCTGCTTTACTGCATTTATCCCATATGAAAATATTTTTAATATTTACTTCTTCCTCCCTTACTGTGGGTTTCTTTTGGAAGATAATTTCCATGTAGATTATTTTGTTATATTATTTAAACCTAATTACAAAATACTAAAGATAAAGCCCAGAGGGAGGTTTCACTATAAATGTATGGAACGTTTCAACATAAATATGATAGCAACATAAAATACTGAATATTTATAAAACTGCTATATAATGTGCAGCTTCTATCCATTTAGGATCTTCAAATCAATGCAGAAACAATAGGATGTGAAATTATCTGAAGGACCATTTGCATCTTTCTGCAAATTACGTTCCCAAACTTGCTTTTCTTCTTCCTCGACAGTCAAATAATTCCCTGTATTTATAGGACACTTGCAAAGCACTTAAAACAGAACAGTATGTAAATTCACACTAAATAATGCATAGTACTTATAGGAATCTGTTTCCCAACTTGTTGCAGCCACCATCACATACTAGCAAAAAGAATGGGGCAGCTGGAAGGAGGAAGTAGCTGCAGGTTTTCTAGAAGCCAAGAGAGAATCATGTGCAATTTAATGCTGCAGACTTTTATACTAGAACTGGAATCTGTGCTTTGTTTAAATCAATTCACATCTATAAGGAGGACAATATGTTTTAGAAGAAGAATCAGTTTAATGGGTTCTTGTTGAGTAGGCCTTTTATGAAGGCATGAAGTGGAACAACAACATATGTTAATGGAATATGTGGATTGGGATGAGTGTGTGTGTGCATGTGTGTGTGTGTGTCAATGGGGATTGAACCTGGGGCCTCAGGCATGTTAGGCTAGGGCTCTATCACGAGCTGCATCTCCAGACCTCAGTGAGTTCTTGATACATGATTTGTTAAGGATCTATGGAATGTTCTTTGGTGCTATTGAAACCTGAGCTAAATCTGATTTGGAAAGCTTTCTCAAAGATTATGAGCATTTCCTAAAATGTATAAAATAGAGTTGATTACAGTTCACTCTTTCACAGAAGAAAGATGATTGAGTACCCACCATGTTGCAGGCATTGTGAATGGAATTTTGGATTTAGAGTGACTACAAATTGAACATAGTCCCTGATCTGAGGAAGCAGACACTCCAGTGTTCAAAAGACATTTAGGTCAAGCATCCACACAATTGAAGAGAGGGAGAGAAAGGAGTCCTGTAAGAACAGACGATAGTCTCACCTGTTTGACACTACCAGTCCAGGAATATATCATTAGGGATCACTATTTGGCTGAGATCTTCAAGTTGAGGTGAACTGAACATGAAGAAGGGAGGAGGCTAAGGGCTGCTTGATTCACTGATTAGAGGTGTCCCTAAGTATGGATTCCTGGAACCTGTGAATATGGTGTGAGACTTAGCAAAAGGGGACAGCTAATGGGTTAAGTTAAAGGTTTTGTGATGAGGAGATTTTCCTGAATCATCAGGATAGGTCCAATGTAATCACAGAGATTCTTACATGAAGAATCAAGAGGGTCAAAATCAGAGAAGGGAATGTGACAGCGACAACAGAGGGAAACAAGGCACTGCCATCATAAAACAAAGGCAGGTAAAGCAATACGATGAAGGAAGCATGCTGATGAGGTCACTGGTTTTGAAGAGGGAAGAAACTGTCAGCTAAGGAATGCAGGAAGCAGGGAAGACAAGGATAAGAGTTCTTTCCCATAGAGTCCTAAGGAAAGGCAGCTCTGCAGATACATAGATTTTTAGGTACCTTCAGAACTGTAAGATAATAATCTTTTCCTGCTTTAAGTTATTGGGTCTGTAGTAATTTGTTATAGTAACATTGAGAAGTTAATGCAGCTGTGTTCTAAAATGGTGGAAGAGTATTTAGACAAAGAGAAACGTGATGAGATGGAACTTTGCATATTTGAAGAATTGAAAGGAAACTGATATTGCTGAAGCATAACAATCTAAGTCCAATGGGAAATTTAAAATAAGTTAAAACTGGAGAAATTATTAGAAACCATCTATTTCAAAATCTCACTTTTGTAATGAAGATAAAACATGATTTTCTTAAGACCATGGAACCCATTAATAGTAGAATTTTACAAATAACAAAGATGTTAAAAAAAAAACAAACCTCAATTTGATCTACATACAATGAATTTCTTTATTCAATCAGCTATAAAAGATTTATTTTCTGCTGTGCATTGGAGTAGGGCACAGTGGTTGAGGATATGTAGAATAAGAAGGAAATAAAGCTGCTGACTGGCTGCCTCCTTGTCCTGACAGCATCCGTGTGCAGACAAGCACTGAATGGCATTCTGCCCCTATCTAGAAGCCACCAAAGTGTCTCAGGAGAAAGTTTGCTAGTTGAGAAGCATTTATGTAAACTGTTTTAGCTTAGGCATGGCACTTTTCTGTCTGGCTACTAGTTGAATATGGGGAACAGTGACTATATGTCTTGTTGGGGGGACCTGAGCTCTGAGAGCCACATTAGGCACATCATGTTGTGTTAACAGCACGCATCCTGCCATTTAATCCACACATCTTCCCCCAAGTATACTTCAGAAAGTCAAATCTTCCAGAGCATGGTATTTAAATCCTCACTCACTGTTTAGGGCTCTGTGTTACAAATGCAGAAACACTTTGAGTTCAGTTTTTGGAGAAAACTGAATATTAACAGTGACTTTCAGAGTGGTGGTAAAGATTGAATAAATGAATATATGTTAAATATATGCAAATTACCTAGTAAT
Organism: Glaucomys volans; assembly: GCA_020662805.1. Classification (NCBI taxonomy): domain Eukaryota; kingdom Metazoa; phylum Chordata; class Mammalia; order Rodentia; family Sciuridae; genus Glaucomys; species Glaucomys volans. The sequence continues at coordinate 202,911 of JAJEJO010001343.1, read as the reverse complement.
CTGCCAAGAAGTAGACATTCAACAATAATTTAGTGAGTGGATAAAATAATGAATAAATTAATAAATGAATAGTTTATGTGTGGGGAGTGAGGGGATAAGTGTATAGTCGAGGAGATGTGAGAGTGGATCTATTGAAGTGTAGCAGTTGGGAACTGTGCAATCTGAATATAAGGTAGCTTAAAATTTTGGATTCCAAGCCAACTAGATTACTATCTATATTAGATTATACTAACTTCTATGAGTGTCAGTTCTTTCATCTGAGTAACAAAGACATCAGTCCATGCTCTGTACCCTGACTGAACCAATAAAAGTGGTTGCAATTATCCTAATTTTAATACCAATAAAATCTTAATAAAATTAAAGGAATTATTATTATTATTATTATTATTATTATTATTTCACTCTATCATTGAGCTACATCCCCAGCCCTTTTTATTTTTTGAGACAGTGTCTCTTCTTAAGTTTTCCAGGCTGGACTTGAACTTGTGATTCTTCTGCCTCAGTCTTGGAGTAGCTGGGATTATAAGCATATGCCAGCATGCCCAGCAACATAAATGTTATTTAAAATAATATTTGATTGGCTGCATCATTTTCCCAGAGCTTTAGAATTCTTGTTCAGAACCCATTTGCTCTTCGTTCATGAGCCTCTAAGAATTTCTGTGTCCACTATGAATCACGGGCCCACCCACAAGGAGATGGAAATATATTTGTTTCCCAGAACAGTATGAGTAACACACTTTGAGGTTGTGTTTTGTGCATACATTATTATTTTCAATTTCTACACTGCCTATCTCTTTCACAGATATTTTAGCCACACCCATAGATATGGATTTTAAGGCCTTCAGGAGTGACACAGATGGGTGCCTTCCAAGAGAAGGCATCTCTCGCCTCTAATTTCCCCTTTGTTTTCTGTTGGGAGCTTCAAGTGTTGACATCTGAGAGCTGAAACATGCACTTAGGGAGGTTGTGACGATGCCTTTCAATCCTGCTCATGAGACTGCGGAGGCAGATGGCATAAATCTCTAGTGTCGAAATTGTGTTTCATAGCAATCCATACTTTGTCAATTGCAAACAAGATGAGGCAGGGGAAAACTGTAGCACTTGAAATTTTAAAAATCTGTTCAATTCAGGGCTGTAAAATTAATAGGTTTTGGACATGGGACAGATAATTTTTTCTTCATTGGATATCCATGTCCTCATTTGCATAATATGATACTGAAAAGGCCCATGGAGATTGACAGGTTTATAGCCCAATAATCTGCACTTCTGATTCTAGCTCGTTCTAGTGGGAGACACGTTGATTTATGTCTGAAAACCTGAATGTTGTAGTCTGGAGGATTAGAGTTTCAATCCAAAATTTGCCACTTTCTAGTTGCAAAACTTAGACTACATTGCCACATCTATTTGCAAATTTAAAAGTTGAAGCTATAAGTGGGGACAATTTATCCATCTCATAAGACTGTTGAAAGCATTAAATGAAAAATAATGTCAAATGAATAGCACAGGAACCTGGCAGGATGGCAGACTAAGTTAACCTAAATCCCTCCAGAAATAAATCTTTAGACATGTTGGATGATATGTAGCAACAATCAAAAATGTGAATCCTAGCTGAGTTCAACAGCAAATTACATCCCACTAGGTAAGAAGTAAAGGTGTATCTTGATGTTAAAACAGAAATCATGTGAATTAGCATTGTGACTGACCTCAGAACAGAAAACCAAGGAGGAAGAGAAAGGGAAGGAAAAGGGAATGTCTTGGGCCAAGAGTTTGGAAGAAATTATATCTAAGTCTTCATACATACTTTTCAGCACTCTAAATTGCTTCACTTAATGAAGGGAAGATTTCCACCTAACCTATAGGGAGATGGCATGGTGGTTCATGTGTTTCTCCATAGGAAAACACCCATTCATGTAAATGCACACATACCCATTCACAAAAACCTCACTTGAGAAACTGAGTGGGTTCATTCTTCCCAAAGGTCAAATGTGTACTACCCATATAGTCCAGGAGGCAAAAGTTAAGAAATTAACTTAAAACTTGGTCCTGGATTGGTGACAACTTAAGAATGCCTGACAAAGCAAATGAAAACCTCACTTGAAGCTTATTTTTGCAAACAGATAGGTTGCTCTTTCAGAACAAGGCTTGGATATTTGAGCCCATGATATTCCATTACAAAAGAGAAGAAAGAACCATCCACTGTCAGTGAGAATAAACAGATGTGGCATATTAAAGGCATAGAATCCCAAGAATATACATAATAGAATTATGATTAGCAAAAGAATAAAATATTATATATAACCTAAGTGTTTAAAATATAGAAATAAAAGTCATAAAAAACAATTCTTTGCGAAAAAGCAAATACTAAATGCACTAAGAATAAAGTGAAGAAGAGACCCATCTGAAGAGAAAATTAGTGAAATAGGATGTGTATTTGAGTAAATTATACACAATAGAGCACAGTGAAATAAAGGGAAGGAAAGATAAAAGGTATCGTTAAAAGAAATGGAAGAGAGAATGAAAGGTGCCAACATATACCTAAAATGGAATTCCAGAGCGAGTGAATAGAAAGGACAGCATAAAAAGAATTATTGCAAATATAATGGCTCATAATTTTCCAGCACTAATGAAATACATAACTTCAAATGTAGAAATACTACAGATCCCAATCAAGGATTAAGAGAAAATCATAGCATATATCATAGCAAAATTGCAAGGTATTAAGAGACAGGGACCACATATAACTTTTCTCTCTGCTTGCTTTTAAGACTACATAAGAAAATGATCAGACTTTAGAAATAACAGTTGTCAAAAGGGACAGGAAAGAGACAGAGAGAGAGAGGGGGAGAGAGACAGACGAGAGAGAGAGAGAGAGAAAGAAAGAGAGAGTTCACCTCCATTATCATCTTTTTTTCCATCTAATAAAATCCTTATATTTGAATAATCTATTGAAAAAAAAGAACAACACTTGTTTGCCACATAAAGAAAGCAGACAATAGATTGTTATATTCAAGTTAATAGCAAAACCAACCACCTGCCTGGAGTTCTGAAAACAAGTAAACTAGTATGCAAGAGTGAAAGTAAAACAAAATATTTTTAAAGCAATGAAAAAAGCTTAATATTCATATGTATTTTTTCAAAGAATTGGTGAAGGAGTTGCTTCAGGAATGGAAAGAAAATTCAGAGGTAAGAATTGGGATTCAAAAAACTAAAATCTCATAAAAATAGCACAAAATGTTATCTCTCTTATTTGTTTATTGTTGCTTGGGTGGGTGTTAGATTATTTTTATTTCACACTTGTTTTACTTTTCTTTCTCTTTTTTATTAGAGATTTGTAGTTATATATAGTAGTTGGGTTCATCCTGACAAACTCCTACATGCATGGAAATTGATTCTCCACACTTATTTTTTTTAAGTATTATAAGTACAAAACTGTGAGCTTCCTTCTCATCCAGATATTTTCTAGATATAAATAACAAATTATATTCTAAATGCATATTCACCTGATAAAAATATGAACCCCATCCATAAATTCTAGGCATATTAGATCTGTTTGATTAGACTATTTGGAGATGGGATTACAAATGTTGACCAACATATGTAACAAAAACCAACAGATATAAAGGGATGTTTGGAGACAATGAAATAAAATGCAAACACAATCAGACTTACGAAACTTTATGGAACAGGCTTTGACAAAAATCCGAGAATATAAAGAGTTTTTTCAGGGATTTTTTTTTTTTTTTTTTCCCAAGCAAAATCACAGCAAGTGCTTAATGACATCTGAACATGAGATCTAGCTGGCTGGTCTGGTAAAACCAGACTTTGAAAGAATAACTAATGTTTTTACTCAAAATTTACAGTTTATGCCATTTTTCAACCAAAAGATTTGTAACCCAATCTGGATTAAAGAAATAGAAAAGCAAGTCGATTCATTGGTTCATATTACGTAGCCAAAATTTCAGTCGTCCATTTCTCAATTTTTTCTTTTGAAATTATTTCTTTGATTTCATTTATTATATGACTTCATCGTAACAATAATGATATCATTTCTGATTTTATGTCTCCATACTCTAGTTTTCAAGTGAGCATAAGCATTCTTTTCAGCACCCCCCAAACAGACAAAAAGTTTATATTCCGAAAGAACTAGCAAAAATTATCCCACGCGATATTGTCACAAATGGAACATGAGGGTATGTCACAGGAGGCAATTCTAAGAGAAAAGGGTGGTACTGTGTGTGAGAAATAAAGGAAATACATGCAACTAAAAATATTCAGTACACTATTAGCTTAAGGAGTCAGAAAATGAATTTGTAATATTTTTCCTGAATTAAATCTGTAACAAAGATAAACTTGGTACTCAGTTCACTGAAAGTCATTATGTATGCCAATCCCAATGCAATAACAAGGTCAGAAAGGCCTGGTGACACATGCTCATAATCCCAGTGGCTCGGGAGGCTGAGGCAGGAGGATTCCAAGTTCAAAGCCAACCTCAGCAACTTATCAAGGCACTTAGCAACTCAGGGAGACCCTGTCTCTAATAAAATATTTTTAAAAGAGGGCTGGGGATGTGGCTCAGAGGTTAAGCATTCCTGGGTTCAATCCCTAGTACCAAACAAATGGAAAAGAAAAGAAAAGAAAAGAAAAGAAAGGAAAGGAAAGGAAAGGAAAGGAAAGGAAAGGAAAAGAAAAGAAAAGAAAAGAAAAGAAAAGAAAAGAAAAGAGAAGAAAAGAAAAGAAAAGAAAAGAAAGGAAAGGAAGGGAGATGCTAAGGAACTCATGACTTGCACTAAAATGAGAATTCTTTAGACATTACTAGAGGATGTGAAGAAGGTATGCTGAGAAGAGGAAAGCGCACTAAATTGGAAGTCTGGAGGACAGATGTGGAAACTGGTCTTTGTAGTGACTAGTTTGAGATATTTAATCTTACAGATTAGGTATTAGGATGATGTAGGACAGGAAGTAAAGTCAGTGCTACATCATAATCTCATTGAGAGATGCAGTGATACCCATGTATACAACTCTTATTACTTTCCCCACATCAAAATGTCATGGTCTCAGTATCCCCCCAGTTTTCCTTTATTTTTTTTACTAATGAATTATAATTACACATGATTTGGGGTTTATTTTGACATAAGCATGCATGAATGGATTAAACTTGCTTTATTTCAGTCCTCACTACCTTCTCTTTCCCTTCCCTCTTCCCTCCCCCTCTCCCCTTTACTGGATTACCTTCTATTTATTTATTTTTTTATTGGTGCTTTATAGATAAGCATAAAGGTAAAATTCACTGTGATGTGTATATATATATATGTATATATATACATATATGTATGTATGCATACATATATATGCATGCATATATATACACACGCTTATACATATATGTGTATATACATATATAATTAAACACAGTATAATTTGATCAATTTCATTCCTCAGTTCCTCTCTTCACTTCCCCCAAATCCCTTTCCTCTACTCAACTAATCAATTTTCATGTGATCCCCTTTTTTTGTTCACTTTCTCTAGTTTCCACACATGAGAGAAAACATTCGACTCTTGGTTTGCATCTGGGTTGTTTCACTTAACATGACTTTCTCTAGTTCCATCTATTGACCAGCAAATGCCACAATTTCATTCTTCTTTAGGGTTGAGTAAAAATAACTCCATTGTGTATATACACCACATTTTCTTAATTCATTCATCTTTTGAAGGGCATGTTTGCTAATGACATAATTCAGCTGTTATGGATTTTGCTACCATAAACATTGATGTGCCTGTAACTGTGTAATATGCTGGTTTTAGTTCTTTTGGATAAACAACAAGGAATGGAAAAGATGAGCCAAGTAGTGATTCTATTCATAGTCTTTTAAAGAATCTCCATTTTGCTTTCCAAAATGATTGTACTAATTTGGAGTCCTACCAACAATGTATGATTGTACCTTTTACCCCACATCTTTGCCATCAGTTTTTACTATTTGTATTCTTGATGATTGCCATTCTGGAGTAAGACGGAATTTTGATGTAGTTTTGATTTGTATTTCCCTGATTGCTAGGGATGTAGAACAGTTCTTTATCATATATTTATTTTTTTTGTATTTTTTAAAAAAAAATGTCTGTTTAGTTCTTCTGCCCATTTATTGATTGGGTTATTTATTTATTTATTTTGGTGTTAAGGTGTTGAGTTTTTTATGTATTCTTTCGATTTTATTTTTGTGAAGAGTGAAAGGTAGGAATCTAATTTAATTCATCTACTATGTATATTCAGTTTTCCAAGCACCATTTGTTAAAAATGCTATCGTTTTTCCAGTGTATGTTTTTGGGACCTTTTTTGAGTATTAAATGACTGTATCTATATGAATTGTTTCCTTGTTTTTTTATTTTATTCCATTGATCTTCGTGTCCATTTTGATGCCAATTAACATGCTGATTTTGTTACTGTATTTCCAAAGTATAATTTGAGATCAGGTACTGTGAGGCCTCTAGCATCATTTTCTTGTTCACTATTGCTTTGGATACTTGGGATTTTTTTCCAAATTAATTTTGAGGCATTTTTTTTCTAGTGCTTTGAAGAATATTATTGATATCTTTATCAAGATTAAATTTAATTTATATATTGCTTTTGGTAATTTCCTATTTAGTATGGCAATTTTGTCAATGTTAATTCTGCTGATTTGTGAACATGGGAGATATTTCCATCTTAGAAGGCCTTCTTCAGTTTTTTCCGGCAGTGTTCTAGAGATTTCATTGCAGAAGTTTTCACCTCTATGGTTAGATTTATTCCCAAGTATTTCTTTTTTTTTTTAGTTTATTGTGAATAAATAATTTTTCTGATTTCTTTTTCAGAAGACTTATTATTGGAGCATAGAAAAGAGATTAATTTATGTATGTTGATCTTATATCTGGGTACTTTGCTGAATTTACCAGCTTTAGAAGTCTTCTGGTGGAGTTCATGACCTAATCATATTGAGGATATAGAAAACCTAAGTAGACTGTTAGCAAATAATGAGATTGAAGTAGAAATTAAAAGCCTTCCAACAAAGAAAGGACCAGGACCAGATGGATTCTCAACTGAGTTCTACTAGAATTTAAGGAAGATCTAACCCCAATCTTCCTCAAATGATTCCATGAAATAGAAAGAGAGGAAATACTCCCAAATTTATTCTTTGAAGCCAGTATAATTCCAATACCCAAACAAGACAGATACATCAAGAAAAGAGCACTACAGATCAATATCCCTGATGAACACAGATGGAAAAATTATTGATAAAATATTGACAAACAACATTCAGAAATATATTATACCATGAACCAAGGAATTTCTTCCCAGATTGAAGGATGGTTTAACCTACACTTTTCAATAAATGTAATAATTCACCACATAATTAGAGTTAAGGACAAGAATCACATGATGATCTTTATAAATGCAGAAAAAGAGCCTTTGACAAAATCCACCACCCATTCATGTTAAAAACACTATGAAAATTAGGGACAGACATAATAAAGGCTACTATGTATCACATCATACTCAACAGAAGAAAACTAAAATCATTTTCTCTCAAATTAGGAACAAGACAAGTTTGTCCAATCCACTATTCTTATTCAACATAGTTGTTGAAATGCTAGCCAGAGCAATCGGGCAAGAAAAGGAATTTTAAAAGATACAAATCAGAAAGAAAGAAATGAAATTACCTCTGTTTGCTGATGACATGAACCTATATCTACATGGCCCACCTGACTTTAACAACAAACAGAGACCCATAGGCCAATTTGTAGATCATTCATTATAGATGTCATCCAACAGATGGGGGCAGTCACAATAAACCAGAGGTGCAAATCTACATTTTTCTTAACTTTGCATGTTCCTAGCTACTGTAATGTGAAAGGCACACTGAAGAGACCATATTTCTATGCACTTCTATGTTACCATAGACATCATGTATATCTTTTACTTATAAAACTGATACCTGCAGGACATGAACTAAGAACAACTATCATTCTGAAAAATGTTTCCGCAGCTTGCAAGTAATACTCAGAATAGAGTATTACTCTAGTTAATAGGATTTTTTTCCATTGCATTACAGAGGAGAGAATTATACCACACTTTGGTTATGATATACATTTAACTGGTTATCAAGTGAATTTATTTTTGGGATCATTGATCATCTACTGTTGCAGGTTAAATTCATGTCCTTCCAAAAATTTCAAAATATGAGCTTTTTTATTATTAGGGAAGAACTGATGGCAATCCTCCTAATCTATAAAAGAGATTAGGCTATATAATAATTGTGTAACTACTATATTATAATCCTGATACTACAGCATGGCTGTTATTTAATAATTCTTGTCAATTGCTTTCTTGTTTTATATGTTTCTAAATTCCAGGGATAAAACAGTCTGTAATATGGGTAAATATTACAATATAAGTTCATGCAAGGTCAGTGCAGCAAGTCTCTTACACCTACATTCCTAACACTCAGCTTAGTGTTCAGACCATAATAGGAATCTGATATTTTTACGTAAATAGCATGTGCTTATATGAATTTAGGCTACTTGAATCTGGGTGAAAGAAAAGATCAAGGGAGGTAATAATGCTACTGAAATCAGCTAACCTAAGACCTGGCATATAGTAGACATACCAGTATCTAGTGTGGTTGTAACAAAATATTACAAATTTTATTTTATTTCATTTTATTTTATTTTATTTACTTGGTACTGGGTATTGAACCTAGGTGCTCTACCACTGGGCTATAGCTCAGACCTGTTTATTTTTTATTTTGTGGCAGGGTGTTTCTAAGTTGCTGAGACTGGTTTCAAATTTAAAAACCTCCCTGTCTCATCCTCCTGAGTCACTGGAATGACAGGCATGTATCACTGCACCCAGCTAAATATTACCAATTTTAGTGGCTTAAAGAAACATAAGTGTATGAGACAAACATCATTACCTTATGTACACTTATGAATATGCAAATGGTAAGATTCTACTTTGTGTACAACCAGAAAAATGATAATTGTACTCCATTTGTGTACAATGAGTCAAAATAAGAAAAAATAAAAAGAAACGTGTTCTCTTGTACCTCTTGAACACAAAAGTTCAAATTGAAGAGTCAGAAGTGTTGCTTCCTCTTCTTGAGGTCTCAGAATCTCTTCTGTGCCTATTTCCTAGCTTCTGCTGGTTGCAGATTATCCTTAGTTTGCAACTGTGAAACTCTAGTCCTTTATTCCACATCAGTGTATGCTCAGTCTCTGTGTCTCTTTTTACATGGACACTAGTCATATTGAATTAAGGGCTCATCCTGCTCCAGTGACCTAGTATTCACTAATTGCATCTGCAACTTATCTATTAGTAAATAAGATCGCACTCTCATATTCAGGGAAGGACATGATTTTTGGGGGGAACATTATTTAACTCAAGGCAGTAGATGATCAACAATCCTATAACTAACTTCACCTGATAAGCAAATAAAAGTATGTCACTAAAATAAAACATGATTAAATGTTGAATTGAGAGACCTCATGCTTTATATACAACTCTGCAAAACAAGTTGAAGTGATAAAATTCACATTCACATACGAATCTACAGAACCAATGAACCTCTGTCCAGGGCTCCTGGTGTAGGTCAGGATTTTACTTGACTGAAATCCTTGAGGAATAGTTGCAGATTCAGTTCTAGACATGTTCCTGCTCCATTAGAGACCAATCAGCACCTTATTATCGACTTGAGTCTTCCAGCTCTGAAGTAGCCCAGAGCAATGCTTGTTCTGATTTTATGTTATGGGATGACTGGAGGATGTATAGAAGAGAATGGATAATTCTAAGTACTTCTACAGAATGAGAAGATCTTTCCATGCATGCTAAATGGCAATTGCATTATTGTAAAGTTGGAGAAGATGCAATAATATCAGTCTTGTTCATTTTTCTCCTTTTCCCACAAATATCCACCTTCATATTGATATTCTTTGCCACAGGATCTATTTCTCCAAATAGCTCCATGATCCACATTCTTCAATTCACTGAGATATCTGATTAATTATCACATTATTAAACAGTATTATCTTTCATGCACTACACATTTAGTTGAATTTATCACTCTTTATATTTTATTAATTTCAAAAATAAAAACATTATGTGCCTGCTTATTTTATTAAGTAATGGATTATTAATTTATTACTTAGTTCCACAAGAATGCAAATATTCAAACATGTATATATAGAAGCAAATACTACATGAAAGCAAATATTAGGGATTTTATAGACCTTTCCTAAATGTGCAAATTGAATATACAACTACATTATAACAAATTTGTTTTCTAAATTAACACAGAAGTTAAGCGTGCACTATAGTTCAGTTGTGACACAAAACACAGAAATTCATTTACACGTTAATTTACACATTATATAATTTTCAGAATCATGACAGACACTGTTTCATTAAGCCAAAATATTTTCACAGGATATAGACTAAGTTATGTATTTACTATAAACACATACTATTAATAAGGTGAATTCACTTGCAAAATTCATTTAATTTGTCTCAGAGTAATTGTTTTCCATTGTTAAATAACTAATGATTCTAACTCAATTATTGGTCAGAACAATGTAAAAACCCTTATATTTGGAGAAAGGATGGAAAATCCCAAATATAAAATAAACTAGATTGTGTAAAAAGAGTTGTGTGCTGGATTATCAATGCTTAAATGTATTTTTCTCTCCCTTTGAGACTGAAGTTTCAAGATAACTCAATACAGGTGTATGATTTGAAAAAATAACTTCACTCTTTCTCCACCTATAATTACCTGCCAGGCACTTAAGAAGACAGTAGAAAGCTCAGCAAGCATCCAAAGCAAGTGGAGGCAGCTGGGTTGCAGCATTGGAATATCTGGGGAGGTGATGCTGTGAAAGTAATCAGGCCTGGCTCTGACACTTAGACATCAGGAATATTAATATCTGGGAATGTCAGGGAAGAGGGGAATGCAATTTTTGTCTTTGGCACCCCTAGTTGCTAGTAGTTCTGTGTTTACATGAAAAAGGGCTTACCCAGGTGGGAAAAGTGTGAGTTGGAATGAGTGAATTGATTAAAACTTACTCCACTTCTCTTGAATGGCCTTGTCCAGCTTTGTTCACTTGACCCTGGACAAGTCATTTAACTTCATGAGTATGCAAAACAATGACTATTTGTCTAATTTAAAAGTAAATTCGTTTTCAGAGAAGTGCAGTGTGAACCTCATTAAATAGTAAAAAGAAGTGTGTACATGTATAAAAAGAAAGATATGTATCTGTGCATCTGTTTGTCTGTATATGTGATCTACCTCATCTGTGGAATGTGTTACTTCCAGAATGAATAGAAGAAAGTGGTCAATTGTATAGGCTTTGAATTGGACAGAGGTGTGTTTGAAAACTTGCCTCACCACTTACTAGCTCTGTATTGACTCGTGTTCTTAAACCTCTCTAAAGCTTACTTAATCTTCACATCAACTCCATGGGTCATTCCTGTTTCTCCAATGAATAAATTAAGATAATTACATTCAGATTATTTAGCACATGATAAAAAACAATCAGCAAATGCTCAATGAACGATGGGATTTCTATAAATATGCATACATATATCAAAGTAGGTATGGAGTTTATGAAAATTAACAGTATGCTGCTTCTGTCCTAGACAAGCTAGCAATTTAGTGGGAAAAGCTACCATGGGCAGATAATTTACCATACAATTGTACCAGGAGTTAGGAATGCAGAGCAACATCCCCACCAAGCCCAGGGCCCCTGGAAGGCTCCCTGGTGAAGGTCACATACAAGCTATACCTTGCAGAATGTGTAGGGCTTTCTATATCGGATGCTATCTTGGGCTTTTTCTTATTTCTGCAAATCTCCAGTTTAAAAATAAAATCTGAACCTGAGGTTTGAAAAAACCTCATGTATAAGGAGAAAAATAGTCATAAAATAGAACCAAGGGATGGCTTTTTATGCGATTAATACATGGCATGGTGCAGAATGCCACGGAGGAGAGCTGTAAGGCACCCTACACCCTTAACAAGAAGCCACAGGCAAGCTTTCTGCGCAAATCCTCTAATCCTATTGATCCTGCCTGAAAAGCAGTGAGGCTGGTCCACAACGCAGAAGGGTGGCAATCGGCAGCAAGTGCACACGGCAGGCACTGCACGCTTCGGGAAACTTAATCATATAACTCTCTTCATTACTCATGAAATCACTCGCTGTCAATGCTCCAGCCACGGCCTCCCTGACTACTGCTGTTTAAGATCCTGTCAATCTTTTCCTGCGATTTTTGCCAACCAAATTCACTCAGAGCTATTTACAGGCAGTATTATCTCAGCTGATAACATTACACCATTCCTATGGAACAGAAATAGGAAAACAAAACTCATTTCAGTCCTTTCTTTCTGGCATTTTCTTTACAAAAGGCAAAGGGCCCGCCTTGTGTTGAATAAGAACTGGGGTCGAAATGCAGTACCATATGATTGTTAAAAGCCAAAACAGCAGACTTTTTATGATGCTGAGGAAAATTTTGGCTTTAGTCACATTGTAGCCATGACATTTAACTAAGCGCCATTATTGACTATCTCACTTTGCATCAGCATTTTACCATGGATCCTCACAGCAACCTTGTGAATTAATTATTATCCTTCCTATGAAAAACTGAAGAAAATATGCTCAGAATAGTTAAGAAACTTGTCCAAACAGACACATCTAGTAATAGACATAGAAGCCTATTTCAACCCAAGATTTGTCTGTTGGCAGAGAGAGCCCTCATAGTTTCTACTTACACGTATCTATTCAATCAATTTTCCAGATGGTCATTATTGACATGGAGATAAAATATTTTCTGAGTTACTGACTTCAAAATCAGAGTTAAATTGAGCTAGCCAGCAGAAGAACTCTCCAGAAATACTGATCAATTTACTGTAGAGAATCCTTAGAAATAATGTTCTGTCATCATACTTTAATAATAACATGAAACCTAAGGCACCAACAGAAACTACTTTGCTCTTAGCAAAGTAAATTATTTCATCCATGCTAAGTTCTTGATATAGTCAGTTCCAACCACTAACTCTCTGGAGTGCCTGGTTTTATGGTTGGGTTCTAGTTAGCTCCTTTCCGATGTCCTATGGTCACTGCAACGACATATTCCTACAAAATGATTTCCCTTTCTCAGCCTTAGCACACTTCTTTTAATTTATTATCAACTCTTTGTCAGCAATGCCATGCACCCCACCAACAACACAGACACATTGATAGTTTGCTTTCCTTGCTATGACTAAATACCTGAGAAAAACAATGTAAAGGGGGAAAGATTTATTTTGGCTCACTGTTTCAGAGGTTCAGTCTATAGTTTCTTGGTTCCCTTGTTGTGGACTTATATTGAGGCAGAACATCATGGGGAGAGTGGTGTGCAGCAGGGCAAAGTTTTCATTTTAAATACATGGAAGTAATACATGGAAGACATAGAATGACTGAGGGAAGAGGCAGCAGTTTGCTGTGTGGTGAGTAGCCAGGAAACTCCTCTGTGAGCAGATGAGATCAGCATTAGAACCTGAATAGAAGAAAACAGCTTGCCATGTGAAGGGCTATGTTACAGATGGAGTCTCAGCAAGTGCTAAGGCCCTGATATGAGAATGAATTTGACAATATAGGACCAGCATAGACTGTGTAGTTTTCATTATATAGAAGTTCACAAACTCTGTTACATTTAGAGCTTCTAATCCTTAAGTAGCCAGTGCACTATCTAGCTACAAATTATTGATCACATGAACATATTTGTTGAAAAAATGGATTAAGCATTTGCTTATTTATATCCTCTTCCATGGCATGAGCTCCTTGAGATCAATAAACATATTTATACATGCATCCTTGATGGCGGCCACCTAACCTGACACCAAGAAGGTTCTAGTGAATTTTTTGTTCAAATGAGTGGAGGGTTGAATAAATAAGTAAATGATATAAACATAATTCAGTATTAAATCTTATTGGTGCTTATGTTACCACTTGAATTGCCAGCTAGCTTCTAACACATATCATATGCCTTAGCCTGCTTCACATTACAAGGAAGAGGAAATAAAATAGGAAGAGATGAGATGCTGGGCTCATCACCCTTTGTTCTGTTCTCACCTCATTGACCAAGGACATGTTCTGCTACCCGGGGGAGTGAGCTGTCTGTGATTATTTGTACTTCCAGTTGGCAATGCCAAAGGCCTTAAGGGGACTATACTCTTTTCTAGTTAATGGTTAATCCTAGGTTTCTTTTGCTGCCACCAGGATAAATGGTGCAGGCTGAAAACAAGCTCAAGAATGAAGAAAGTTTTCAGCGGGGAGCAAAAGAAAACTGGTGTTGTGTGGTCTTTACTAACTCTCCAGAATCTGTGTGTGGATCTACTTTAAGGAAAAAAAAATGGAAACACAAGTTTCCACCAATATATTTGTTATTATACATGGAATAAACATTTGTAATCAATTAATAAAAATACATTAGATTACATAGAGGGAAATGAGAGGGAGGAGGAGGCAGGGGTATGAAAGAAAGTGGAATGAGACAGACATCATTATCCTATGTACATGTATGATTACACAAATGGTGTGAATTTACATTGTGCACAACCATCAAAATGAAAAGGTGTACCCCATTTGTGTACAGTGAATCAAAATGCAGTCCGTAAAAATAAAAAAAGAATGTATGGAATTATGAATTCTGAATCAATAGTTTCTCTTTTCTGTCTCTTTTAGTGATAGAACAGAATGAATACTTTAAGAAATGTGAATTTTATTTTTCTTCCAATTACAGATGGGAATAATGAAAACTGGAGAAAGGAATTAATATAACCAAAGTCACATAAACACTGGATAGAATGATAGAATTCGTATTCCACTTCATCACCTCTTGCGTTTTCAAAGGCATTATCTGAGATTCAGTTTCTTTAACTGTAAAATGGGACACCTTGTTTAACTCCTAAAATTATCATGATGATTTAATGAGCTATAACATATATTCTCCTCAATTAGATTGCAGACAAATTAATAGAGTGTACATTTTATGCAGTGGCAACAGAACCATATTGGGCTGAACATGTCTTTGCTCAAAGGTTCTTCAACTAGACTTCCTAGTTGAAGTGATCAGCTTTGCTGTTAATTATTTCTAAGAGTGCTTCTGATTACAGGGCATTTTTCTAACCCAATTCTCCAGTGCCAGCAACCACACATGGAAGGTGCAATCCCATTATTCCTGTAGTCATCTCAGAGCTTAGATGAATAGCACCAGTTCCTGAGAGGAAACCCACTGAGGCAAGGTGCCATTCATGGTCAATTTGCCAGACCATCTTCCTCAGAGTTGCAGTTTACACATGAATTCCAGACCTGATCATGTGCTAATGTTGAAAGTTAAAAGTACTCTTTCTAGGACATCAGTCCCTTGATGCTACCTATATTCTTGAGTATCCAAATGAGATAGATAAGACAAGGAAGATGATGAGGCAAGAATACAATTAGACTTTATTTTATTCAGTTCTTTCACTGCTATCCCTATAAGACCTGACAAGAGCAATTTTAGAGGAAACATTAACTTGAGGCTCAGAGTTTCAGAGGTCTCAGTTCATAGACAGCTGATTCCATTCCTCAGGGCTCCAAATGAGGCTGAACCTCATAGAGGAAGAGTGTGGTGGAGGGAAGTAGCTCACATCATGATCAGGAAGCAGAGAGGGAGGCTCCACTCACCAGATACAAAATATATACCCTGAAGACACATCCCCAATGCCCACCTCCTCCAACCACACCCTACCAGCCTATAGTCACCACTCAATCTCCATCAGGGGATTAAGTCACTGATTGGATTAAGGCTCCCATAACTCAATCATTTCACCTCTAAATGTTCCTGCATTGTCTCATACATGAGCTTTTGGGGGACATCTAATATCTACATCATAACAGGCTTCCACTGCATTCCAGCCACTAAACAATTCATTTGAAGATCATCATGTGTTTTAAGAAAATACTGCATAACTCCTGTTATAACCTTAAGACTTAAGGTTTAGCAAAGAAGTCATCTCAAGGTAAGACATCCTTGCAAGTGTCAGTACAGCAAACCACCTCCCAAATACACTACTAAATTTTTTTAATACACCCTATGTACATGTATGATTACATAAATGGTATGTCTCTACTTCGTGTAGAGAAAACAACATCTGTACTCCATTTGTGTACAATGAATCAAAATAAATTTAAAAAAAAAAGCAGGCGAAGGATTAAACAATGGTTGTTTAGCTATAAAAACCTCTAATGCGAGTGATATTGGCCAAATTATATTGTTATATTGTGTGCATGTAGGAATGTGTAACAACAAACCCCATCATTATGTACTACTATAATGCATCGATAAAAAATGTAGGAAAAAACTCTAAAAAAAGTAAATAAATAAATTTATTTAATACACTGTTAAATACATTTAGTGGTCTTTGGATCTTTCAAAACAGCTGCTAAAATGTAACTTAAAAAGAGATGTAATTTCATTTTGATATGTCTTCTTTTCTAAATGCTTTGTCATCTGTGCAACTGGTGACATTACTCTTGGGAATTAAGTTACAGTTCTAGGATTACTTGATAATGTGATAGTATACTTTTTGGTAAATCTTTGCCACCCTTCAGTTTTAATAATTTCTCTTTCATTTTTGAATTTTAATCTTAAAATATGCTTTTGACCATATTAACCTGTTTAGATTGCACCAATGTCAAACTTGCACTAATTTTTTATCACTCTTTGAAGAAAAATAACTCCCTGGATGGCTTATGTAAAAATTTGAAGAATAAAATGATCTTCATTGAACGGAAGTACTGAAAATCTTGAAAATTTATGTCTTTGTTGGTAGCATAAGGAAGAAGATCTGGGAATGGAGGTTTAAAGATCATACCATGGAAATGAATTCTACCCACTCATTCATTTTCTATGTTCTATTCATGCTTCATATTCCTATCGAATATGCATGGGTCATTTACTATGTTCCAGGTCCTAAGAGTGAAATTTAGACGTGAATTCTACCTATCTCTTGGCTTCCAGGATCCATCACAGTTGGAGACAAATATAAGCTGACAAGTTCACTTATAAGTATCATAACTGACATTACAAAGGTTTTCCTTTTGCTTATCATAGCAGATTTTGGTACTATATTGTTTGCCTTCTACTTAATATTTTCTATGCCTGGCTGAATTTCTTCCCATCACCTACTGGTTGATCTACCATCAAGCATCTGTCTCATTCCCAAATAGACTTTGTTTTTTGGTCTCTCATTCTCAACTGTTTCAAATGACCTCTGTCTTGACAACATTTTCAGGAGCCAGAACCAAACTTTGGCACACTTACAGGTTGCTAAAAGCTGGTCTTGGATTGAATTCCAGCTTCAGAGCCTTATTCCTGGTATTCTGGGTACTCAGAGAGCACTTGAGTTTAAGCCAAATAGAGGCAGGAGGTAAAGTCATTTGGTGTTTTGTTATCTGACTATAATGATTATTTCGAGCTTGTATCCTATTTAGTTTATTACCAACTTTGGTAGTAGGATTGAAGGAAGTGTGAATGAGGAAGAAGGAAGAGAAATAAACGGTCACTTCCTAAAATCCATCAGCTGCCAGAACTTTAGGACACTTTGTTTCATTTTCCCATTCCCCAAATTTTAGACGGTTCTTAATTCAGCCTTAAGCAAATGCATCCAACCTCACCATAAATCTGTGATGCACTTGCTACTATTTTACAATAGTGAAGTTCTTAAGATTTAAACTTCTAGCTTCTGGTAAACCCTACTAACCTCCAACTCCTCTAATTCTGGTGCAAATTAGTGTAATTTGACTATTGATATACAAGAAGTTGATTTTTCTTTGTGCATGTGTGTGTGTGATTTATCATGATAAACACACGGTTCTCCAGAGGGGGAAAACAAACAACCAACCAAACCCTATGTTCCAGAGGTAGTAAGAACACACCAGTATTTTGATCAAGAGAGTAAATCCATAGATGGAATTGATGCATGAAAACCACGAGTCATACCTGTGCTCTTTTAAGGAAACAAAAGTATTCACATTTCTAAAGATTTATCAAGATTTTGAAGCTAGAGTAAGAGGGGGAAAAACTTATTTGAAATAAATAAACAGTGACTATCTTTTAAGTGTCTGTTTAACCTTAGAGGAGTTACTTCTCCTATAGTTTTTCAATTAAAATATTGATCCATTTTACCCTCCCCAATTTTGTAAATGCAGAAGGTATGTTTTGATGGTCCTCAAGTTTGGCTGATTTAAGAATGGAAGAACTTTAGATTATGTGGAAGGAAATGAGAGGGAGGAGGGGGCAAGTGTATGGAATGAGATAGGCATCATTACCCGTGTACATGTATAATTACATGAATGGTATGAATCTACCTTGTGCACGACCATAGAAATGAAAAGTTGTACCCCATTGGTGTAAATGAATCAAAATGCAGTCCATAAAAATAAAAAAAAATTATATATATATATATATATATATATATATATATATATATGAATTCCCAAGGCCCATAAGGAATAGAAATTGGTTTAAGCATGGTATGTTCTGCACAGTTGATTTCTGATCTCTCTTTGAGCACAGATAGTTCCTTTTAATCAGAAGTACATAACCTGTGTCCTACAGAATGCCATGACGTATGAGTCCCAGTTTAGAACGCCAACACATATTCCTAAAGGAAAACACAGACATTATTCAGGTAAGGGACCCCCTTCCCAGTACAGTAGGATGCTGCTATACAGAACACAGTAGGGTGCTGCTATACAAAGACACAGTCCCCTTCATTACCACTCTTAAACCACCAAAGGCCTCTCACTCTCTTAACCTGAAATAATTGTATTTTATCAATAATATTTTTTCCTCACATCCCAGTCATAAAATTTTTTTTATTTTATTCTTCATTCAATTGCTTCCCACATGGCATATCACTCCCCACAAAACCAACCTCAATGGAGTAACACCTACCTGGTATGCTTCCTCTGCTCTCTGCTTTCCTTATAGCTTCTCTCTTTCTGTCCTTGTACAACAGGAATTAAGATAGAAGTTAAGAAGGGATTTAAAGTGTTCTCTGCCATTGGTGGCATGGAAAAGGGAATATTATGAAATTCTACATAGATAGATAGATAGATAGATAGATAGATAGATAGATAGATACAGATATTTCTCAATAATTTTGAACTTCTATGTAGCATTTCATTTAAGAATTATGGTATACCAATTAAACCAGGTTAAAGTGACTATATTAAATGATTTTATGGGTGTACAACTACAAATATTCATTTATTAATAAAATATAATTATATTCAAAATGATGAGAAGAAAATAAAGTTATTCAATCAAGGCAGCTTCTGGAAATGATGGAAGGCAGTTTGGCACCACCTATTAATTGGTGTCCTTGACACACCTTTATTTATTTACTAATTTGGTACTAGGGATTAAACCCAGGGTCTCTTAACCACTGAGCCACATCCCCAATCATTTTTATTTTTTTATTTTGAAACAAGTTTTTGCTAAGTTGCTGAGAGTGTTTCACACTTGGGATTCTCCTACCTCAGTCTTCCAAGTCACTGGATTTATAGGTGTTTGCCACCTCACCAGCTTGACAGTGCTTTTTGTAAGTTATTTTGAGAGATGCATAAAATGCTTATTTTATTATCTTGGTTCTTCTGAACACAAAACTTAAGACAAGGACTCAGATACAGGATTTTCAACTCCTAGAAAATTCCAGCCATCAGGAGTAAGAAAGAGGGAATTAGAGAGTCAAAGAAAAGTCAACGAAAGGGTGCATTCTTTACTGAGGCTATTTCTATGGTCAATGGAGGCTTAATAATGCTATGACTTCCAGAGAAGCATACAGAATACCTCTAGGAATTTTCCACTTGAATTATGGGATGCAGAGACATTTTTCCAACAGGTGATGGGTTCTCCCACCACCATTCCTTCTTACTATAGTTGAAGAGATGCCCCAAGGGAAATTAACTACTCCTTCAGAAACCTGCATGGGTCAGCTACATCAGACAAGACTCAGGGGAAAGTGAAGATATGCAGCCATAGTACTTGAAGCGAAAGACTAGTACCAGGAAAAAAAAAAAAAAAAAAAGGCAGACATGTAAGTGTCCACTTCAGGCCTGGCTGAAATCAGAGGTGAGGCCAACAATATCTGCTGGGACAGTAGATAGTGTCTTTACACATGCCTTCAAGAATCTTTCAGTGAAAAGATATGTGCCTTGGAAATCAGATCATCGATGACTTTTCTCCTTACAGGAATTAAAAGAGCAGATTCAGACATGCTTTTATTCTCATGAAAACATGTGATTTAAAACAACGAAAGTCAAAACTAAATATACACAGTGGTAAGAGGCTATCAATGATTTTTATGTCTTATGCACAAACCATAAAGCTCATACCACTGTGTGGGATGCAGTAATGGATACCTCAAAGATATTTGATAAAACAATTGAATACATAATAACAGATATTAATAAATAGAACATATTGGGTCAGATGTATTTTCAAATGTGCAACAAGAGATATGGAGGGAACATTAAAGGCCTGGGGATTTGTGTATATTGTATTCAGCACTTCATGTTCCATACATTGAGTACTTTCTGAAGACCTGTTTCTTTAACTACTACTAAAATAGGAAGAGTGCAGAATGAAATTAACCATGTTCATTATGGGTGGAAGGAGAGAAATTAGCAGTATTAGATATTCTCAATACCTGCTTATACCCCATTTTCAAAATTTTAAAGAAATAAAATTATTGGCTTAAGTTTACATAATCACTAAGACCATGAATTCTAATTTTAAGGCCTTTATTTCTTTTCTTGACTTTTTCCTTAAAGCTAAATAATGAGAATGAGAGGGAAATAAAACAGAGATGGTGAGATTCCATTTAGCAGATTTATAGTAGCATAGGAGATAGGGAAAACTTTCGTATACACTTGGAACCCAATGATAAGTATTAGCAGAAATGAAGAATATACTCTTGTTTCAAGGATCTTCTAAGTCAGAAAAATACAGTTGACATGAAATCAAGGGAGATGAATTGTATGATGTTCTTTCAGGACTGTTAATTAAGAACTGCCTGCATTTCCAGAGTGGAATCTTGGCTAAGATATGCTGGAAAAGGTGCCATCTGCTCTCCAATTGTCTACACATAGAAAAAGGACTTTAGTTAAAACTCCTCTGAACCAACAGCTGAGAAGGTTTGTTTCTCCAGAGTCTGGTGAAATCTGGGAGGAGAAAGCCATGGGCTGCTTTTCTAAATGTTGCTGGAGGGTTGCATCCTAAATCCTATGACCAAGTTTAGCTAAAAAGAATGTTATTACAGTTAGATCACATGTACATCATCGACAGATCTACAAACTGATGTGTCTATGTCTTTCTTGTGACCTGAGGAAGTATTGTGACCTTGTGGCTGAGGAAGTATTGTAAGGATGCTTCTATGACTACAACTCTATAACCAACTCATTGATGTCTATTGCTGGGGGAAAAGAGTCTAGACGAACCAAGAACTACACTACGCATGAAGAGAGCAAACAAGTGCTTCTGTGCAGATGGGGCTAAGCCATGCACAGCAGCAAGGGCTCTGAAGGGATCCATGTCTGCATTGAGTCAATAAAGGGAGTGAGTGAAACAGTGCAGCTTTCCTTCCTCTTTGCATATTTCACTCTGTCATCTGGAAGAATCATTTTACTTATGAAGTATCACACTGAATATTCTCAGCCACAAGGATAAATTGATCACCATAAATTGGAAAAATTATTATGAAGGAATGTTATATTTTAAGGCTACTAATGGCATATAGTGTTTGTTTTGCCCTGGGAATGACTATAAAAGGAAGGCCATAAAAGTTTCACTGGACTTTTATCTTACTTTGGGAGTCAGGGAAGACACAACACATATATTAAATATTAGGAGAGTTTTTCTTAATTAAAATATCTACAATCTATATTCACTCTATTTTGGTTTCCAAAGCTATTCACACTTATTTGGAGGCTAGTACTACTGCGTATGATGCAATAGACATCAGAAGACATTTCAACTTCGAAAGTTTCAGTATTCTTGTTTGCAAAATAAGGTTAACATTATTTGTCCTGACTTACAGGACATTTGCAGAGGCGTGTAAGTTCATGCATGAAAATAAAATTTGTGGACTATCTAATGGAAATGAAGCAAAGGAATTCTTCATTGACAGAGGTTCAAAATTTCAGTGTCCATGCATATGTAGCTATTGACTGATCTATCTATTGCATACCTGCTCCATACCAGGCTCCTTCAAAACTCATATAGACAAAACTCTGCTCAATCCTCTAATAATCATCTGTGCCTCCAGACTAAAAGCAAGAGATGCTTACTTTTAGCTATTTGTTGAAGATGAATCTTGGATTTGAACCCACATCTTTGAACCCACCATAATATAAAATTGATCACATTTATTATCCAGAAACCCAGATTAGAATTTGTTTTGGAAACACAGTCAAAGGTTGAGCTTGCTTTTCCAGTACCATAGGAATCATGCACCTTTGACTTTCCAGTACAAATGTTCACCCTGGGGAACTTGTCAAAAATCCTCCTCCTTTTTCTACCTGAGTGATACCTGGGAGCCAAGCCATGTTTATGAATCAAATCTGCAAGGCATGAATTTACTGTAAAGTAGCCCAGCAAAAAGATGTTTAAGAATGATTTTCTTAGTTGTCATATAGAATGTCTTGTTTCAGTGTTTCCTGCCCCATTTCTAGAGCCAGTGTTTATATACAAAAATCTTGGAATACTCTTGTTTTCATTTCATCTGTTGCCGTTTTCTAGGAGCACCCCTGCCTTCCAAAAACAAGTAAAATGCCTGAGACTACATTAATTTGCTTCATAGCACAGAGCCAGTTGAAAGGATAGATAACTGTGATTAGACAGCAGTTTTAAATTCTAATATTAGGATTTGTTTTATCATAAGTAAGATGTAGTACATATCAAGTCCGAGTGATTGTCTAGGCATTGAATTTTTAATCACCACTGTCCCCATGTCCCTGGGAATTTTGGTGATGTTTTAGTCTGCTTGTTGTTGCTGTGACCAAAAGATCTGACAAGAACAATTTTAGAGGAGGAAACATTTGGGGGTTCACGGTTTCTGAGGTCTCAGTGCATAGATGACCCACTCTGTTGGACTCAGATGAAGGAGAACATGGGGGAGGTGTGTGGTAGAGGAAAACAGCTTAGAACATGGAACCAGGAATTAGACAGAGAGAAAAAGAGGAAGGTCCACTCTCCAGGAACAAAGTATGTATTTCAAAGGTTCACTCCTAATGACCCATCTCTTATAGCCTCATCTTATCAGCCTACAGTTACCACCCAGATAATCTTTATCAGGGTAATGCACTGAGTAGATTAAGGCTTCCATAACACATTCTACACTTTATAGCTTTGTCTCACATGAGTGTTTAGGGGACACCTAATATCTAAACCCTAACAGGTGATGAGGTAGATGAGCATCTCCCTCCTGTCAACACTCAATCATGTGTTCTAGGAGAGAATCATGTGTTCTAGGAGAGGCTTTATGTAGCCTGAAGTGGAATATGTGACTCAGTCCAGTCAATAAGAGCATTGCAACTTCCAAAATATAGTGATTAGTTTAGATATAGACATGTGATCCAAATACAATCAATGAAATTACAAAGCATTTCTTTGAGATAGATAAAAACAATCCTTATGGTTTCTGCTATAATTACCTGAAAGTATTTTAGGCTACTACTAATATTTTTTTTTTTACACACCAAGAAAAACCAAGGGAGAGAAAATGTCTTAAAACACTCTTCACAACATATTATCATGAAACTTATGTACAAAAAAAATGGAGCTACTTCCTAGTGATCATCTGATTATCACCTAGATTCTAAAATTAACATTGCACTCTAATCCATCTATTCATCCCTCTCTCCATTTACCAAGTTCTTGAAAATTTTGATGCATATCAAAATAAGTCACACGTTACTTTATAAGATTTCCAGAGCTTCTGTGTCTATGATGCAAGGCAGAATTTCTGTTGTAATCTCAGTTATATTAATCAATAAATTCCCTCTTTTGGTGAAGCTAGTTTGATGCAAATGGCATAGTGAGTTTTTAAATTGACATACTGAGTTTTTAAAGTGGCATAGTGAGCTTTTAAATAATAGTTTTACATAATTCTTTGTTATTGAATTGTTGTCCTCCTTTCTTTACCCTTTCATAGAAAGAGTGAAAACACAATATTAGGCAAAAATTAACCCAGCATTCTATGGTTCTGTACAAAGATCTTCACAATAAATTCCCATAAAACATTCCTGTAACATGAATTTCTTTTCAAATACCTCTTCTCTTGAGAGTTTGTTTTCATGAGACAATGCTTTATCAAAATGTAATGAGGAATATTGTCATAAATGTTTTCAGTGAGTGTGACTGCAGAAAATTTTCTAAATCACTATAAGGGTATTTTGAAGTTGCAACAGTTACCAGCATCTGTTAATGAAGGTGGAGTTTATGCTATTAAACTTTCAAACCCTATAAATCATAATGGGGTCATGTAAAGATCATAAAATATCAAATATTAGTTTAAATGATTTCTAACAATAAAATTACTGCCTGGGGATTTCCCCACTATGAAACTTTGAATTTTTTTTTTTTGGCTGCCTTCCTGGCCATAAAGCTCCTATAAATATATTTTAATATTTTTAATACTTATATATTTCTTAATAAATATTTTATGAGCTTTCACCACTGATGCTATTTAAGTATGTGATAAACCTGCATCATAATTAGTATAGCACCCTCAATGAAAAGATGGAAAGGTTATTTGAAGAAGTGCAGATGTTGCACAAGCTGACAAACTGAAATCAGAATAAATGCATGGAATCTTCACATCTTCATTAGGATTCCTGAATACAAATGGTTGGCAGTCAGAGGTCATTCCTGCAGTCTTTCCTATTTCTTTCTTTATCTCTAAGTTAATTTAAGCCAATGAAAATTTAATGGATCCTATTTTTATACATTCATAATTTCATTCATCCAAATAAGTATAAGAATCATCAGAATCTTTTATGCATACACCTTTTTTTTCCCATGTGGTATAAAGGTTGTGCTATTCTGTATGGATAGAATTAATACAGTGCCTTAAGTCATTATTTAGGCTATTATTTGTTGACTTAACTCCTTATAGGTAGCATTCTAAGTACATTCTATGTTTTATATTTAAATTGCACAACAATTTTCTAAGATTATTCATATCCTTATTTTATCGATAAGGAAACATAGGTAAAGAAAGTTTAAGAAAATTTGTCAAGGTCACATAAATAAAAATTGTGACCTATTTGATTCCAAAAAGCATTTTTCTTTGCAGTAATATTTTTCAAATAGAAAAACATGAAGACTCTCAAGAGGAAATCTGTAAACACCCTGGCTATTGAAGCCACTCAGTATGAAGCACACTTTGCTGGACGTTAAAGACAGACACTCTCTGTCTAACATCACATCAGTCTCCTGCAGATTCTGATGCGAGTGGCAGAAACCGGCTGTAATGTGGTCATCCACAGCATCCTGCTAGCTCTTAATGTAAAACTAATGCCCTGTAATAGAAGTGCACGCATGATACAGAGAACTAGGGGACCTTTCAAAATATAGACACAGGCACTTCGGAACCTACAGATTGCAGTTTGAAGATATTTTAGAAACAACTGTCCTGAGATTAGAGTAAAAATGCAAAGGCCCCTGCATATCACAAGTCCTCAGTAAACCAGAGATACTTATTTTTGTGGCATTCATAATAGCAGGCCAACAACCAGGAACATTTTTCCCCCTAGGGGTGATCTGGGTCAGGTATTGCTAGCCAGTCTGTCTTTTGTTCTTTTGAGCCAGACATTTGACAGATTGTCATGATTATGATGTCTTTTTCTCTACCTGTGTAAAGTTATCTGCCAGATGTGCCAACTTTGTGACCCTGAGCAATGGGGAGAGGACTAAAATGAACTGGGAACTGTGAGGAAAAAGACTCCGTGTTATAAAGCCAGGATGCTAAACAAATGAATGGACTTGTCAGCTCTTTAGAAAACTCCACAGTAGGCAGGAAAAACAGATATAATATTGAAATATAATCACATCACTGGATTCTTTTCCTTCTCCCCTTATTGGTTTATAAAACATTTACCCCATAGGATCGTTGCAGAAGCACAAATTCTATAAGGCACATTTCATGTTCTGTTGCGTTGGCACTTTTTGCTGTTGTTGTTTGTCTTAGAACACACTCCAGTATTACAAATTACTTGGACTCTTGTCTGTGAAAGCAAGTGTGAAATAGAATCTAGTACATGTTTCTTTTGGAAGCAATTTGGAGTAATTCAGTGGTTCCAGGGTGTGTTCATTCAGTTCCTACTATGTGCTAAAAATTGTCAAGTCTCGGCAAATACAATGCCAACATGAAAAAGATGCATTTCTTTTTTGTGTCTGATTTATTTCTTTTTTGTGTCTAATGTAGAAAAGGGCAATCCACAAATGTTGCCCTTTGTTTGACCAAGCTTTTTCTCTAAGTCTATGGCAAATTGTTTTATTCAGGAGGAAGATGAAGTTCATCAGAGATATTTAGAATATTAAATCTAGAAAACAACTGAATTCTTGGAGCAAGATGCCTCTTCTCTGTCCATGACCATGGTAGATATTCCCAATTGACTCCTGCCGTCTTCTTCACTGGGTTTCTGTGTGTACTTAAATGGTTATAACATGACCTTTTATACCCACACTGTCAACTGTTAGAAAAGACAGACAGTATGTGTCCTTTGGGCTTTTCTTGATCTTATTTGCCAGATCTTGTCACTGATACCTGGAAGGGTCAATGAGGCAATCCTAAGTGACTTTGTCTGGCAGGTGCACAGCTGGAATCTGAATCCCCATTTCCTCATTCTCATGGCAATATCTCTTTTATCCATTATGTATTCTTGTCTTACTGATCTTACTGTCCTCATAAGGGGAGCATATCAGAAGATACACGTTTGGAGAAGAAGAAAGGATTTTATAATTATATACCAAAGTAGGATATGTCTGAATATCCAATTTTTGTTCCCTTTAGTTTTAAAAATCATTTTGTTTATCAATTGCTTTCTCCCTGATGTTAGGAAAAAAGAGATACAGCTTCCATGCACAGAGTAGAATTACAAGTTCTACTCATTAGTGCCAAGTCTTGAAATTATGATTAATCATATCTAATTCTTAAGTTTAGAGCCTAATGTGATGGTTAAGCAGGCTGGATGCATCCAGCTCTTGTATGACACAGGATAGTTTTATGGTTAGAATTATTCCTATTTTTACTTAGGTTTCTGACTTGAATATTATATTCTAAGTGTAAGTGAAACAAACTCTATGTCCTCACTGTTGTGTAATTGAGTACTTTAACATCAGGCCATCCTCTTCAAAAATTATTCTAAAACAGTCCTAACACTCACAAACATCTTAGTACCAGGACTTAGAAGGTTCCTTAGAAAGACAACAGAATTTTCTTCCAGTTTACATTGTTGAAAGGACAGAAAAGCCTGTCAATTAATTTCTTCAATACCATACTATTATTTCCCATCCCCATACCCAATGGCAGCAAATAATTACAATAAATGTATTTAGTATTAGATGAATTTCATATTCAAATTGACAAATAAGAGTGTCTAGCATGTAGGATAAAAATAGTTTATCTTTTTCAAGTTTGAGAAGGCAGTATATATACTATATGCTACATATATGTATGTTTACACACACACACATACATACATAGAGAGATGGGGGGGAGGAGTAAAATCACCTAAAGAAGAAATACTTACAATGAAATTAATTCCCAGGTATGTTTCATTCTAAATTTTGGATTGTGCTTATCTTCTATTTTGTATTCAGAAAGAAGAAGGAACGATTTCTATAATTTCTCTCATTGTTCAGGTGCACAGTAAAGGAGCTTGTGCTAGAGACCCTTTAGTCAAATCTACACAGAATTGAGCACTAAAGTAAATAATGAGTCTATAATTACATAAATACATAAGTGAATGTATCGCTGATGAAAATAGTCTTTCCTTACAATAGAATTCCAACTAATTAAATTCAAAGTAATGGTGTCATTTGGAAGACCTCAATTTAGCATCCATCAGAGAAATGATTGATTCAGGTAGGTAGTGTCGATGGACACTAGTGGGTGTATGTTGTATTACAGATTGTGATATTTACGTGGTTTTAAATTATCTCCTTAGCACATTTGAATACAAGGCAAAAATAACAACTGTGTTGTAGATGCACAGTTCAAGTGATTGAGGTTAGTATGATCAGTAATGGGACATTTGGAGCTGTCTCACCTGATTGGATGTCATGGGGAAAACAATGGCAGTCCCCCCAGGATACTGAGGCTTAAGGAACAAATCTGGAGTCTAATCATGATAAAATATATCCAGACCCAGATTGGGGTTTATTATGCTGGATAATTGGCCAGTAATAATCAAAACCCAATCTTCTTCTCAAGATACAAAAATCAAAACTCAAGGAATCAAGAAAATACTGAGGGACTCTTCTAGACTAAGGCAAACTGGGAAGGCATGACAGCTAGGTGTCTTGTGTGATCCTGTACTGAGTCCTTGTGCCATGAAGAATATGGACACATCATTAATAAAGCTTGAAGGAAACATGTATTGGGTGGTAATAATGTGTGAATATCCATGATCTCTAGGTTGTTTCTTTGTTTGTTTGTTTTTGGTGTCAGGAATTCAACCCAAGAGCACTTAACCACTGAGCCACATCCCAGTCCTTTTCTTGTATTTTATTTAGAAACAGGGTCTCACTGAGTTGCTTATGGACTCACTACATTGTTGAGGCTAGATTGTGGTTTTATTTTAAGGAAACCTTTTTGTGAGGGATAGACATTGCAATATTGAGAATAGTGGTCAGGTCTGTTGCTTGTACTTAGGTAATTATATTGCATAAATATATATATGCATATATATGTATTTGACATATATATATTTGTATTGTTTTGACAATCATCTGGCAAATTTTAAATTATGTAAAAATACTCATTAGACAGTATTTATAATTATCTCTAATGCTATTGGGTGTTCTCCTTGTATGTCTTTCTAAGCACATTTCATGTGTTCATTAATTTAATCTCCAAACAACCTCATAAGGCAAGGTACTATTATTAATACTATTTAATTCCTGAGGGCACTGAGTCACAAATGTGGTTAAGAATTGACCATGATCATCCAACCAGTAATTGTCAGAAAGAGGAATTTAATTCAGATCCAGTATTCTTAACTGCTATGTTTGGGAACAGACTGAATAGAGGCAACAAATTCTGTGAGTATCATAAGAAAGCTGCTGTGGTCTGGGTTAGATCATTAATAACACTGGTTGGTAGTAATGTGTGCCCTCTACATCTTGTGTTTAAATTTAATCCTCACAGATATATGTGATTAATATCTATAGGTGGGTCATTTGAGAGGTCATTAGGGTTAGTTTGGGGCCATAAGGGTGGGGCCCCCAGAAGTGCATTAGTGGTTTTATAGAAGGAAGAGAGACCCATGTAAGCCTGCTTGATGCTTCTCGCCATATCATGCCTTGCATTGCCTTGGTGAATGCAAAGATTCCTTACCAGCAAGGACATCCTCAACAGACCCAGCCTCATTTGCAAAGGTTGAAGTGGAAAGACAAAGGAAGTAGTATGTGAGGCTTTTCTGAATGAAGGGTGAGTCCAGGAGTGCAGTCCCATCCCTGTGTGTAAGAACATTTAGATCCCTTCTCATACTGATCCATGCTCAGGCACAAGTGGGCAGTTGCTGGAATTAGACAATGGTATTAAGCCATTTTGCAAACATGCCCCCAAGAGTCAAATAGCCAATAAGAGAATTCCATAAGCTAGTCCATGAAAGAAGTGGTCCCCAAATTCCAAGCCATTTTTACTCTCTGGGTCTTAAAAGCCTAATCCTTTTGAGTTTATTGTAATTGAAGCATATTGAGGAGCGCACCTTTCCTCTGGTTATTTCCATCTCTGTGTCTCAATATCATTCCCAGCTCTGAGTATTTATCTCTAATTTCTCACTCAGTGACAAAACTCCAGATTTGTTGGAGCAATTTTGGCATTCAAAATGAAGCAGGCTTCTTATATTACTGTGAACCAAGGTACCCAGAAGCCCCTATGAATTTCCTATTTCCATATGCACCAGATTTTCACATTCTGAAATGTTTCTTATGGGAACACGAGAAAACAGTTATAATTAAACTTAAGTAGAAAACTATTTTTAACACACTCTGTAGGATATATTCTAGAGAAGGGGCCTTGAAGGCAATTCTTACATTAGCAGACACCTGGGGGTCCCAGAATCAGATCGGTTCCTCTCCAGTGTCCCCCATCAAATTAATCCTATTTTTGTTTATTTATTTATTTTTAGTAAATGGAACAACAAAAATGCTTATTTTTTTGGACAAAGACATAGGAAAAAAAGACTTTCATTTTGCCCGTGTCCACATATCACTTTAAATCAACGCATACATTTTCCTGGCTGAAACAGAAGTAGATTTGCATTCATTTATAAAAATGCCATCTTACTCAGGAATTAAAGCAGAGAATTTGCTAAAGAATCATCTGCTACTTGCTTGTGGAAGAAAGTAAAATAGTCATCAGATTCTGAATAGGAAAACAGTTTATCTCTTGCCCACCCCTTTTATTTTCTCCTCAATCTCAGAAAAGGACTTTCCATTAGCCAATTTCTCATGCCTCTTATATTAGAATTCTGTTCTCACTGTAATGAAATACCACAAAGTTAATTGCTTAAAACAACACAAATTTATTGTCTTTCAATGATGTTAGTCAGAAATTCAAGGTGGGTCTCACTGTGCTATAAGCAAGGTGCCAAGTGGGGTGTGCTTCTCATGGTGACCTGGGCGAAGACCCATTCCCTTCTCTTCTTCCATTTTCATCTTCAAACCTAGTAGGACCAAGATGTCATATTTCAGGTTTCTACCTCCTCTTCTGTGTCTCTTTCATTTTTATGAGCCATTGTAATTACATTAAGTCTACTTGGATAATTGAAGATAATCTTCCCATCTCAAGGTCAGTTAATTAGCAGTCTTAATTACTTCTGTGACCTTGATTCACTGTGTCATGTAACATAGCATCTGCACAAACTTAGGGAGTTAAGGTGATTGTCTTTTGGTGGCCTTCTTCAACCTACTATACTTTCCAATCCAAAAATCACTGGTTTTAGGCTTATCTGTTTTAAAATGACTGTGGTCAATTGTGTGCCTGGCACTGTGCTATGTGCAAAGGCATGGAAGAGGAAAGTGTGTTTACCTTCTGTGAACTGAAATCCACTTAATTCTATCTACTTTATCTTATAGCTTCCTAGTGCACCATGAAAATCTTACTGCACCATGAGGTAAATGTTACTAGGAGAAAGTGGGGTCTTTGCCTCATCTTCACCATCTAAAGAATGTCCTTGCACAAACAACTTGTATTTCCTTTGACTCTATTCATGTGCGCGAAATGGAATGAAACAAATTTTGATTGTGAAAATATTTCACAATCCATAATAATTTTTGCTTTACCTAACACTTCTGCAAGACAAGAAGGGAAAATATTATCTGAGTATGAAACTGTCTTTTAGCAGGAAATATCTTAACTGGAAAGTAGGGAGCCTGGTTCAAAGGTAACCGTACAGCCAGAATTCAGCTATTTTAACTCTGTAAGAGCTCAGTGATAGTAAAAGCACCTTTACAGTATGAGCTATGAATTTGCCCAATATTTTATATTGAATGAGAATAATAAGCCAATCCCCAAAAACCAAAGGCTGAATGTTTTCCCTGATAAGTGGATGATGATACATAATCAGGTGGGGGATAGGGGTAAGAGAAGAATGGAGGAACTTTATGCAGAGGGAAATGAGATGGGGAGGGGGAGGGTTATTAAAGATAGTGGAATGAGACAGATATTATCACTCTATGTACACGTATGAATACATGAATTGTGTGAATCTACCACATGTATGACTACCCAAATGGTGTGCACAACCACAGAAATGAAGTTATGTACAATGAATTTGTGTACAATGAATCAAAATGCAGTTTGTAAAACTAAAAAATTAAAAATAAAATAATTCACTCATGATTATATCACATCAATAAAAATTGTGAAATTGAGAATCAATAATAAACAGCATAGAGAAATACGAATTTCAAAAACCTTTATGAATTTCATAAACACAATGTTTCTTAATCTAGACACGATTATATGCTTAAACTAAAAATACATATTATATGATTTTATTTTATACAGTACAAAACAAATTCAGGGAGTAATAGCTCTTGGAAGTGTTTAGACTCTGAAATCAACTATGAGGAATATTCTGGGGTACAAATATTTTTTGTGACTGAATCTTAGTGTTGATTATATGAGTATGTTTATTTAGTGGAAATTTATGGTGCTATATATTTATAACTGATGTACTTTGCTGTATGTATAATTATATATACATATATGTGTGTGTGCATATTTGTTTTTAAATGGGTTTACCAGAAGGTAGAGAAAAATTTATAAATTTAGCATTATGTAAACAACAATTATAAAACTGACACATAGACATTTATCATCATAATTACCCCAAGAATTTAGAATTTACCACCATTTTTAAAATATAAAAGAGAATATATAGTTATTTTAATGAATTTTAAAATACATTAAGAAATAATTTGTGAATAAGAGAGGATTGTGAGAAAGTCACCTATAAATATTTGTGAAAGCAATATATGAGAACCTGAAGGGCAGAACTATGATCTTATTATTTTAATAAGCATTGTTAATTTCATTTACTATCTTTAAACTCATTTCTTTTCCTAATTTCCCTTTCTAGTTGAACTGTCATATCACTAACAGCAAGTTAATTTTTTTTCTTGAAATCAGTGAAATTTTCATAACAAGAACTGATTTCTGAAGGAGCCATGTCTATTTCACAGGTAATCTGTAACACCATACTATTTGGTGTATAGCAGCCCATGTGATTCCACTGACCATTCAGTCATACACAGTTCAGCACATCATCTAATATGGACATGATTTCATGTGTGGCCCACAATACTTCTAAAACAATCCAAATGCAAATTCTCATGTAAACAATCTTCACCTGTCATGAGTGAGGTCTAACAATATATTTTACCAGAGGCTTCTACTTAAGCTGATTCCTGTTTTGTGGTCTAACCCAATAAGTGACTCTTTAGAGGAATGCTAAATTACTATTCCTCCAGAACCCTAGAAGTAGGAATACTCTTGCTAAAGGCTAGTACTTCATAGGTAGGGAGCTGATCTGAGACAGTGAATGCTAGTTTTCAGTCCTAATCTAAATCATAAAATGAGAAGCCTAAATAACATAGTTTTCAAGTTCATACATTTGTGTATGCATACTCCCTCTTCTTGTAATAAAGACTATGGGAGAAAATTACATTTTCTGATAACCTATGGTTTTCAAGATATTAAAGAATTTCCTCTTGTTTTGGATTTTCCTTTCCTGTTAGTCCCTATCTTTTTTGTTGTCGTTCTGGTAGAATTGTGTCTGAATGTCTGAATGCTGGATTCCCTTGCAGTATACATGAGCATGTGCATTTCTGGATATTAAAAGTATATGTTATCAGTTCACATAGATGGATTATTTTCTGGACCACAAGAAGCATTGTGGTTATTAAGAAGGGAAAAAAAGTGAATCCCACATATTTGTCAAATGCCATTGCAACCCAAGTATCACAGTACCCAGGGACACTCTCCAGGGAAGTAATGACCATCCTTCCTTTTTGAAGCATCTGAAGACCTCTGTTTCCAACACATATGTTGAGATTCGCCATGTTTAAAAGACATGGATAGTGCAAGGGTATGAGATAAGTAGATCCTTACCTCTTGGGACTCACTATCCCAGTATCCTCTATTTTTTTTTTTTTTTTGCTGGTAGAATTGTTTTTTATTATTTATTATTATTTTTTAATTTTACAGACTGCATTTTTATTCACTATACACAAATGGGGTACAAGTTTTGGTTTCTGTGGTTGTACACAATGTAGATTCACACCACTCATGTAATCATACATGTACATAGGGTAATGATGTCTGACTCTTTAGAATATCAAGCAATGTTTTTAATCAAAGTCATCCTCTACTGAGGACCTATTGGAAGTCAAGCATTTTCATAGGTATGAGGATTCAAATACAAATATATTGTCATTCTTGTAATGGAAACATAAGCCTGTCCACCATTTGCCTGCAATCACATGATGTGATCCCACACTTCCATCAAACACTGCTCAGTGGCTCCAGCTCTCCCAGACGAAAAAGCAAAAAAAACAAAAAACCTCAATTTGGCCTTGAAAACCAGCCATAACTATTCTCAGCTTAAACTTACACTCTGCCTTCTGGTGGTCTGGCAATGTATTTAGAAAATGTAGCAGAATCCAAGGACAACCCTTGTATCTTTGGAACGCATCCAGTGGCTTACCAGAAAGAATTCTTTCCTGAAACGAATGGTCCTTGGCAAGCATGAGCTCTGACCACTCTAATATTATGCTTTTCGGTTTCATCCTCAGTTGAAAAAGAAATGGAGAAACAGGGAAACCTTAATATAGAAAGAAGAATATGCACAGAGCAACTGTGTTGGCTACAGTTCTCATCCAAGCACTCAGCCAAAGTCAACTGAATCTTAGGGCAGGTCATGCACTAGGGTTGACCTTAAATATGTGAATCCACAAGGACAAATTTGAGCAGAAATATATTAGCATGGCTCAAATGACCCCTTGAAAGGAAAGCTAAATCCCTCACTGGTTTAGCTAAACACATACTTGCATGAATAACATAAGTAATTTCACTGCTAGTCTGAGACTAGACCTTAATTAACAGGGGACAAAAATCTACTACCTTCACCAAGATGTTTCTAATATGTATTGTGATTTTCAAAGAGTATCAGCTAGCTGTTCAGTGCACATTTTGGAACAGTAAGAAAGATTAGGTTTTGCAGGCAGGCATAAGTGAGTTTATGATGTACTACCATTTTGTGAGTGGGAATTTGGATAGGTCTAACTAAACTGCTTCTGGATTTCTTCAGCTATAAAATTGGAGTGCAAATCTCATGTACCTAGTACAATTACTGTGCTGGGTAAAGTAAAAGAACACACTGTTTAAAATAAAAGACACTGAAATTAAAATTAGTCTGTTTTGTATTATTACTATGTGAATAGTAGGTATTTTTTAGACTGGAGAAGTTACATCGAATTTGGAGGCATCCAACCATGAATATAGATTCTAGACAAATCATCTACTAAGCTAATCTCCAGACTCAGTTTTCACATTTTTCACATCTCTCACAGGAGAAGATTTTCTGAGGTATGAAGGGAAAATAATAACCCAAATTACCTAGCCAGGACCCTAACTCTTTCAAGGCATTTAAAATGCCTGAGGTACATTATCTTAATTGTGCCTTAAATTATCTTTCCTCAATTATTTTCTTTTTAATATTAAGCCCAGATTCAGCAGCCTAGCCTATGATCTTGACACAGAGAGATACATTTTGTGAGAGATACTTATTGAAAATTTGATTTGATGGTTTGGTGCTATCAGTTCCATAAGAACCAGAAGAAAGGGGAATGCAAGTGTCTAATGTTCCAGACATGCATACTAGAAGAATTTCCAGAACCTCACTCCTGGAGAAAGGCCTAACAAATTCAATCCCAAAATAAAGGCACAAAACCACTTCCCAGAGGGAGTTCATATTAGTGTATTAGCAATCATTCTTTGTAAGTCTTTATTATTATATTTTGTCCTTCATAGCTGAAAATATAATCCTGGCAGACTGAGAATGGATAAGTGGCACATGTTGATGGTCTTTTAGGACTATAATTTACTTGGCATGGGAGAGGTAACACAGAGTACCAAAATATTATAGGCTTTAGAATCACAATGTTCTTGATTTGAACCATATTGCGCTACTTTAAAATTGTATGACTGTGAGTGATGTTCTTTAACTTTGTTATACTGTTTCCTCATTAATATATACAAACACACAAACACACACATGGGTGGATATGTATGTATGTAATTTTATTTTATTAATTATTTTTTCTTGTGCCCCAAGAGGCAACATTTAACTTGGTTAACATTCTCACCTGACAAGACATACTGAAGGATAGTAGTTTTGATTGTCAGTTTATATATTGAGCTGATTTTTATCGAATGTCTTCCTAAATGCCATTGCTATGCTTTGATGCTCATACTGTGAAGAGAGGCTTCCTCTATTCTTCCTACTCTCTTCCTTCACACTGGCCATGATAGTCTCATAGTAGGGTCATAGCACATCTTTACGATTTTGGATTCTCATGGAATATTAAATGTTGCTCACAAGGTATATTTCTTCATTTTTTGGAAAATGGCATAATATTTTCTAGGAATATATTTGGTTGCA
This sequence comes from Glaucomys volans, assembly GCA_020662805.1. Classification (NCBI taxonomy): domain Eukaryota; kingdom Metazoa; phylum Chordata; class Mammalia; order Rodentia; family Sciuridae; genus Glaucomys; species Glaucomys volans. The sequence goes on along the minus strand of JAJEJO010001343.1, from coordinate 166,413 downwards.
TGGCAATGGCTTCCTCCCTTGTGATTTGACCTCTGTCATTTCTCCCAACAAATTCTTCTACCACATTCTCCTCCTCACCCTCTCTCTCTCCTTCTCTCTCTGTCTTTGTCTCTCTTGAAGCTACATCCCCAGTTCTTTTGTATTTTTATCTTGACACAGAACCTCACTAAGTTGCTGAGACTGGCTTTGAACTTCTGATCCTCCTGCCTTAACCTCCCCAGTCACTGGGATTATGGGCATGTGCCACCACACATGACCCCTTATTTTTAATATATTCATTGTTCCTGATTATAAAGAATTTGTGATTGCATCCAATCATTTCCTTAATTCACACACACACACACACACACACGCACACAAATATACGAACATTCATGAGGTGGTGGATATACTCACGGAGAACAAATACAATTCCAAACCCCAATTTAAGTTTTCATTATCTGTAAAAGAATCCAACATTATTTCTTTTTCTTCTCTCTAATTTTTGTTTCTTAATGCCTTACTTAATTCTATTCTTCCTTCTTTTATTTCTCTTGAAGATACAAATATTGGTTCTAGAGGACAGGTAGTCAACCAGGGTACATTCTGCAAAAAGTAAAGGTCATTGGAGATGGAAATGTCCTTAACCCTTCCTAGAAAAACTACCTGTGGTCAGAAAGACCCTGAACCATCCTGGTAGGTGGTACAACTAGAAGAGGAAAAGACTGAGAAGCCAAGAGACTGCTCACAAGTTCTCAAAAGTAACCTCTGAGGAGATTTGGCTGACCTTGACAGTAGAAAGAAAGAAGTTCATTTTAGTCAACACAGGGCTCACTCACTTTGGTTTGAATACAGCAGGGAACAGGGAAGTGTAACCAAATAAAAATGCACTAATATAAGGATGGAAGAAAAGTCATGCATGGACATTTAGAAGAAAACATTTTGTCCTTTTAAATGTAACTGGAGATGTGCATTTGTGTCTGCCTATAAAAAGAAAGCAAAGTTGAGAAGTTATAGAGAAAGAGGTCTTATGATTGTCCAATAATAACTATCCAAAGAAACTTGGCTAAACTCTTAAGTTTGTCCTGAAGTTAATTTAAGTCTGAGCTAATGGACATGTTTTTTAAAAAATATCCAGATATTTAGATGTGTGCAGGCAAATAAAAAGTATTAAAGCTTACTTGCTCGGGGCTGGGGTTGTGTCTCAGTGGTAGAGCACTTGCCTAGCATGTGTGAGGCCCTGGGTTCAATTCTTAGCACCACATAAAAATAAAATAAAGGTATGGTATTGTGTCCACCTACAATTAAAATACAAAAAATATTTTTAAAAAGCTTACTTGCTTGACCTTACCTTTCTGTCACCACTATTAGGACCTCTGGCAACTATACATCTGCTCCTATGGTTTGCTCCCAGCCTTTTTAATCACCTAATAAAATTTTTGTCCTCTAGCTTACAACAATTCCATGATAAGATGATGATAGTGCAGATATTCCAGCCCATTCCAGCCCATTCCATTAACCAAGACTGATCTCTCTGTGTCAGGCAGGAAGAGAATTTAGTCCCCTGGTTAGGTCCAAAAAATGTTCCATATTAGCTTGAAGTGCACATGGAAGGCAGAACTTTGCCCTTCTGCACCTCTTAAGAATAAGGGATCTGTGTCTGGGGTGGGAGATGAGATAGGGATTTGAGTATAAATAGAGAAACTGAGTCTCAAAGGAAAAACCTACAAACCATTGAAAAGCAGAAAATTCCCTTGGCCATGCCCTTGACCCATACCCTTGACCTATACTCTTACCTGCAAAAAGTAACCTAAGAGCTATGTACAAGCAACAGAAAAACTGGTGCCAAAATGTGTAACTGCCCTGGCACCACCTCATCCAGCTTGGAGCATATGTCTTTCTAAATATTTACACTCCACACCACCAGGTGACTGTCTCTCCCTTTGAAGATGGCCCACATTCCCCCTTGAATATGTCTATGCTTTCCTACATACACCTTTATCTGTGTTTGTAATAAAAAAGATGTCCTCAGACTCTTCAAAATATCAAAATTTTCTTCTTTCCACCAAATTACATGGAATTAAAAAAAAAATGATAGCCCCTAGGTATGAGGACTATTTTAAAACTGCAGTGACCAAGACAGAGATGATGCTAACTTGCAAAGAAGACAGCATGAACTGCAAAATTTAACTACTTTTTTGAACTCTACTGATTTCCATTGTCAGCAAGAATGCACAGTAAGGAACAGATGATGATTAGTTCAGATACAGAAAACTACAGAAAATCAATTATCAAAGAGGTTTGTATCACATGTGATTCGGTAATTCCTCGCTTAAATAGTTTTTGATCATAATACCAAGTTTTGTCCATCCTGTGTGTGGAATGTATTACAGTCTGCAAATCAATAATATGTTTATCTTTCTTCTTTCTGTTTTTAAGCAGATTTGCTGATAAACCATTTTGTAGGAACAATGAATTATAACAAAAATGTACATTAACAGGTATTTCTTCTCTAAAACCAACCACACTTTCTGTTTAATCTGTATCATTTTATTCTTTTAAATGAATGAATGAAGTTCATTCTGCAGGCTATGAATTGCTTTAACAGTTAACATACCTCATTTTCGTACTGACAACACATGATGCCAACTTACAATCTATGATTTTTTTGTGTATCCCCATAAAACAGGCCATTGTGTAAAGTCAAATAGACCTCATGTTATATTGCATCTGAGTTCCTGTCTTATTTAAAAGCTGATATACCATAATGGTTTGGCTTGGGTGGAGAAAAGAGAGGAATATCAGAGAAGCCTTCCAGATGAATGACAGTACAGCCCTTGAGCTGAGTCTAGAGTAGACAGTAATTGAGGCTCCACCATACGATTCCCATGTATCCTCATGGTCCTCTCTCTTTAGAGTTGTATAGTTCTTAGGAACTGAGAGCATGGCACAGAGTGAGGGGGTTATTCTTTACAATGACTACCTTAAATAAATGCATGTGTGTGCCTAAAGATGAGTCTATGTGAGGGACAATATACTGAAGGAAGCCAACAATTCTAATTTATCTTATGTATAACTAGCATATCATTAAATAATGGTCTAATAATTGATTTCATTGATAGAAACAGACAACAGATAAACTGAGCCAAGATGTGGCAGTGCAGTTCACCCTAATATTTTTCCATACCTTATCGGACCCCACAATTAAGCTGAAACCCAAAGAAGAGTTCTACCTACCAAACTTCCTTTGTCCTAGAACTGGAAATCTATGTTGCTATGAGTATTCAACACCGAAGTTTAGAGTATCTTTTGAAAATCAAACTACTAAAGTTAAAGTCATTAACACTTATGGAAAAAATTGCTAACACTAAAGCAATTTCCAGTGTTAATTAGTGAACATGAGAATATCTAAAACTCATTCATGTGAACACAGTCTTGCTAGGAAAGGCGGAGGGAACGTTCATTATTGAGAAATAGGAATAGGCTCAGAATTTTCTATATATTTATTTCCTGTGAAATCTTTGCCCAATACACATGTTTTGTGCAGTTTTAACAATAATAATATTTAGAGTCAGAGAGATAGAGGTCCTTCCTTGATCCAGTATACCAAGAGTGGTATTTGAGTCAAACATATCTAGTTTCTTCACATACAATGGCTATAGCTGCAAGAAAACATCGTCTTCTCATTTTCTTTTCATCTCTTTCCTATCTTTCCTTCCTCTACCTTTGTGTCCTTATCATCCAGAGGACAAAGGCAGAAAAGAAAAAAACTCACTGCATAGGTGTTATGTCTCCCTCCTTATTCCACTGATGCTGATGAGACAGGACAACCAATTATTCCCCACGCACTAAGATTGCATGGGAAAAAAAAGGGAAGATTGCATGCTAGCTACCCAGCATGTCAATCAGCCTGATTAACCCCTGAATGGCCAGGCCATCTTAATGTGACAGCCACAAAGAAAAGAACTCTGCTTTATCAAAACCCTCAGCCCAAAAGTTAATGCTTAAGAATTTAAAAGGATTAAAAAAAATAATGCTAAGATAAAACGGAAAATTAGACAGTAAAAAAAAAAAAATAATACAAGTTTGGAAGCCTGAATAGAATATGAATTCATTGGAATACACACAAATACAAAGTGATGAAAGAGTATAGTTTTTCCAATTAACGTTTTCCAAGTGTAGTTCAAGGTCAGTCTCCCTCAGAATCCTTTAGCGTGTTCTGTGAAAGAAATACAGATTGCCAGTGGTAAAACAGAATACTTTGCTTCAGAAGGTATGGGGTATCTTCTGAGAATAAGCATTTTTCAAGTTCCTAGGATGATTATTAACCACATGAAAGCATTATAATCACAATGAAAGGTAGAAAGATCATATTTGGAGTCAAAATGAAAGCAAGACCTCTTAGCAGAGTGGAAACTTGGCCATACGCTGCATTTTATCATCCATTGATATTATGTTTAGTCTTAGATAGAGTGAACACATAATTCTACTTGGATGATAAAATACATTTTGAACCTGCCCATGAAAATCTGAAGCCAGGTTGCTATTTGGCCACGCCACAGTCACAGCTGGGTGTCTGCAGCCTGAGTGATGTTCCAGTGAAACTCCACATAAAATATTTGATAAAATTTTATTAAAGTGGAGCTAAGATTAGTGCCTTCTCTGCACACAAAGATGCGGAAGTGAGGTTATTCAAGCTTTTGGCTAAATTCTAAAGGTCAAAAAACACTTCTCTGTTTAAATGAATGCAATTCTCCCTCTTCTTTCAGAGGATGCTTCTCTTCTGCATTATCATTTCACTCAGAAATCACCCTTCCCACTCTTAAGAATTTAGAAACAACACCCCTGTGAACATGTGCCAGATGTAGCTTTTATCCCCCTTCTATGATTAATTCTGCTGTTTTTTTTCTTTATGTTATTTGACACAAATGCGTGGGTGTCTAGGATATAGTATTTTCTTTTTAATGTGTAGGGAAACAAGAAAACCCCAAGCTCTCTTTTCACTCCTAGAAAAAGCACAGCCCAGAATAATACATTCATTGTTTTACAAAGGAAAAGTATTTGATGGTGTCTGAGGAATACAGAGTGCTAGCCTGAAAAAGAGGCTGCAAAGAAAAACGGAATGAGAAATAGGTTTGTTTTGGTCACTCAGCAGCAAAACATACCATGCACATTCACACAAATACACCTAAAACTTAGCAGTCACTTCGTATTGATTCCTGACACCACAATAAAATAAAGATGGAACTTTAGGGGAATAAGACAAAGAGAAGGAGTGGAAATGAAGCTGCCAAGGAAAACAGAACTGATTTCGCAAAGGTCAGTGCAGTATAGGATTAGTTTGGACTGAGCCTATACTCCAGTGGAATTTGCAATATATTTCAATACTTCAGAACAAGTATTTCCAGCTACTTTTAATACCAGCTCTGAGCCATGACTATCTAAATAGACAGTGGGCATTAAAGTTCACAGGGCTTGATATTGCCTGTAAAAATGGAGCCCAGCAGAATTTGATTTTATTGCTACTCCCCGCCTTTATTAAGGCCCATAGCCAATGGCGATTAAAGTGCTTTGGGGTATCTGTCAGCATGCATGGATGCATGGGTATTATTTGTTACAGAATCGAAGTCTGGAAGCCAAGTTCCTTAGCCTTAAGTCTGGAATATTAATGATTTCTTTTTCATCTCTTCTATCAGACCTATGGTACTCACAGTATCCTTGGAGGAAGTAGGAGGAGAATTGGGACTTCTAAATCTGCAACAGTAGGCATTATAAACAATTAACGGGTCAAACCTGCAGAGGCAGGTGGGGATTGCATGGATTCCTTTTTCAACCTCCAGATTACTATTCCTATACTTCCTCAGTCTCCCTTTAGGGAACTGCTATATTGAATCTAATCTTCATGGAGATATTTTTCGATGTTCTATTTAAAGCTCTGAAGAAACATGCTCTTCCTGAAACTTCATATGTGCTTTCAGTGTGTGGGTTCATGTCCAGGCTCAGCATTTAGAATGGATTATTTTAGGACTTTGAATATTGATCAAGGAACATAAAGAAGATTGGAGTTTGAAGGACTTGTTCTTTTTAGGGGTTGAAAAGGCCTGGACCAGTGTGTCACTGCTGACCGTTTTGACTGTTCCCAGTATCCTAAAATCCCTTCATTACAAAATGACTTTATTGACCTGGTCCCTCAGCTTTTGTTGCTTTATCCATTTCTCTATTTGAAATTGACATTTGTCCCCCTGAAATATGGTTCTGATACTTCTGATATGGTATTCTACCTCCTAGCCGAGTCTACTACAAAAACATCCTCTGGAAGCACGTTCATAAGATGTCAATACCTGATTTAGCCCATTCAATCCTTTTGTCATTAATACAACCTCTGGTTTCTCTAGACAAATTGAACATCTTCCTTGTTCTAATCACTCATGGCCTTGAGCTTGCTTCAGTTGGGATCCCACTTGGCAGCAAGTAAGAAATGTAAATCCTACACCAATGGCTGGAACATATAAGGGATTTATTAATTACAGACAACAATAAATCCAAGAGTTAGATGTCTAGAGCTTATAAGGAACTGTTACCTGGCATAGCCCTGACACCTCATTCCTCACATTCCCCACCATTTCCCCTCCCCTACACCCCCTCTCCTTGTCTGAACCACTTCTGACTTTCATTATAGTGACTCTTCAGTGGGCATGAGCAATTCTCTAGGCATTGTGCTGGTTTGTGAGAGGCTGAAGAGCCCTTAGTAGGATGTTCCTCTACACAATTATCACATATTGTATGTGGTTCAGGCAATTTCTTACAAAGCTAAGTACATGGGCTTCTGGATTCAACAGATCTGAGTTTGAATTCATGGCACATCTCAGTGAAAATGGTTAAATTATTGAATGTGTTTGAGGCTCCTTTTCTGCACCTGTTAAATGGGGTAAATCATTCCTACCATCAAGGGATCTTGTGAGTTATATGTCTTATGAAATAGTTAGCATGGTGCTCAGAGCACAGGTTGGACTTTAATTACACCCTTTTTGCATAATACATATGCATATCTAATCATTGTATTTTCACACACTAAATACATACAATCTTTATTTGTCATTTAAATATTTTAAATTAGAAAAGAGCAAATTCCTGGGAGTCATACCGTGAGTCATACATGCACAAACCTTCATCCACTCAAGTCCGTTTCATCTAGATAAATTCTACTAACCCAGAAAAATTTAAATTTTTCATCATAACCCGCAGAAAGCATTTCTTGGCTTCCTGTGGAGGAATAAGTCTTTGTATTTCTATCTCCAGAGCAAGACTTTGAGCTTTGTACAAGATGTATTATTTACCCACAGCATTTAGCATAATGTTTGGTACATTGTAACAATTTCACAAATGTCTGCTTGACTAAATATAAGCATCCTATTCACAAATCTCTTGCTAATAATAATCATACATTAAGCCTTAGTTAATTTGCTTATGAAGAAGTATGTTAAGGACTAAAACCTACATGTAAAACTCAAAGTATAATGTCTGGAATTTAATTAATTTCTATTATATTTTAGTTTTAATTTTAAAGCCAATATTGACATTTTAAAAAATTTATAAATGCACTTCAACCATGGACTTTCTTTCTTAAATATTAAAGCACCTCACTTATAAAATAAACTCCCTGACCAATATGCAGGGCTCTAAAAAACTCAACACTGATAATGTCGATTCTTTTAGGGATCTCAGAGAAAATCAAAATGCTTAACAAATGCCTTCCACTTAAGCTCATAAAACTCAGAATCAAATGAACTTGCTGCTAATAGGACCTTTCAGTCCCTCAAAAGTGGGTAAGATCTAAAGTCAATAGAAATACGAAGGCAATATCTTTTAAATTTTAGTACCATTTCAAAGAATTTTAAATTTTTAAATAAAATGCATGAACAAATGTGCAAATATTTCAGGGCCTTTCATGCCATGTCTATTCTAAAATTTCAGGGTAAGAAAAATAATGGTACTTATTAATTTCTTAGATCTCTTTCCAAATATAAGTAATTAATTTAGTTAAGGTTATTTAGTCAATTCCTTTTATCTTTCAAACTTTTTGAAAATTTTCTCTCTCTGCCTGTATAATAATAAAACCCAGTGTGGTATATGATTTAGGCAAACTAGGATTATTTCCTACTATGGAATATTTGCATCCTTAAATTCAAAAATTCCATATCTAGCAACTGCTACATAGAAAAATATCAGAGATGCACACAGGCGTGTATTTGAAAATTTTATTTGTAAGAGTGTTTTCATTGGATCCATTTCTTCTACTACAATATAGATATACAGCATTTGGAGAATTGTTATTTATGGGTGATCTCAAGTAAATCATTATGCAAACTTTCAAATTTGCATTTTGAAATATTATTTTAATGACTTGGAAAAAACCTTTTGAAATGCTAAAGAGAAAAAAGCAAGATATAAATTTCACGTAGCTTCAATTATGCTGTATTTGCCATTTTGATTTTATATGAAAAAATACCAAAGGACATATTTCATAATGTTAACAAGGATTATAATTGGTTAGTTGATAGGATTATGGTTGATATTAATTTTTATATGCATTTTCGCATTTCCTATAATTGTCATGTGTTACTCTATAATAAATAAAAAAATTAACTCTTTTTTAATGACACTGACTGTTTAGGCTGGTAATTAACATATTGAATTAAATTTCCTTTTTAACATGAAAGCTTTTGAGAGAGAATAGCATGTTAGAAGTAGAGAGAAGTTTTGCTATTATAGAGTAATGGAAGTTTAAGTGATGGAAACTCAAAACAACTCCAGATTGAATATGACTTAGACAAAAATCTCATGATTATTTTCCTCAACTGAGTTTCCAAAAATAAATAAATAATGCTGATCTCTTAGCCTTGCCATGATCATGTATAAAATAAGCAATATTTTACCTTGGTTGTTATTATCATATTAAAAGTTATTTACTGGAATGTTCATCCTATACTCACCAGTGATTGCTGTATGGAATGTTCATCCTACACTCACCAGTGATTGCTGTATGTGGAAATCAATTGCTATTTTTATATCAATACTGAAGCATTGCCCAACCTGCAGAGATCTTTAATCGCTCTTGAGATTTTTACAGCCCTTCCTCTAATACAAGGTCTGGATTTCATTTTCATGCTGGAGTTTTGTTGTGCAATCTAGGTGGCCTTTTGCCATGGCCATTACTTACCACTTTTGCTCATCTCTCTATTTCTGATTTTATTCCTTCTGGACTTGATTTCTTGCTGCTCCTGACACCTGCTCCAGCCTGATAAACTGACAGCTCCAATTGTAAATCTTGCCCCGATGCTTTCCTTTCCCCAGGATGGAAAATAGCATGTTCCAATGGGTTATAACACTTTAGCAAACATCAGGAATCCTGTCCTTTCCACTTTGAAACTGTATTGTTAAGAAATAGACCTGTTGCTCCCTCTGTCTGCTAAACTTTGCCCCCTGTGTCTCTGCCTGCTATCAGCTGGCTAAAGTTTACCCCTCCAACAGACTGATTCAGATGACATCTCCTTAAGGCAACTACCTGGACACCCTGCCAGTAGTATTCCCAGGCCTGTGCAAAGGCTGGGTTCTGTGGTCTGCAGGGTGTTCTTAGAGATTCTGGTACTCCAGTCCATCACAGCAAGATCCCTGCTATGATCACTTGTCATTATGTGTCTGTGTTACAGTGTTTCTTATGCTTAGCAATCTTTTCTTCTTTTCCGCACTTCATACACTACAAATGCTCAATCAGTACTGAGGAAATGGTCACCAAGTGAATTGATCATATTGTGCAGCGGAAAAAGGACCCTGACTCCAGAAGATTTACTCTGAGAAAAAGTAAAGGACTCACATTTGATAAAGCAAACTCAGATTCCGAATACTAAAAAAGCAGTCATGCAAATGCGGTGTCTAAAAGTGTGCCTGTGCGTATGCAGATCTCCGTATACTTCCTGTACAGAGCGACATTCTCCTTGGCAGAAGCACCTGCATTGGACTCTGACATTGCCCATGAATATTCCGATTATAAAATCCCGGCTTTTAAGAACCAGATGTCCTTAGCAGATTTTACTCAATTTAAGTTTTTGATTTAGTTCTCCTTTGAAAGTTTCATTGCTAAATTATCATGGATATTTCTAGCTGGGGGTAATTCGAGGTCTATAATTTAGTTGAGGATGAAGGACACCATTTGGTGAAAGCAAGCTCTTGATTCTAATTTTTATAAAATCTTGTTACTTGTTTCTTTGCTCCTTCTTTTCCCCTTATGACCAAGACAAATGTACAGATGATTTTGACAATTTTTTTCTTGTCACAAAATTCTGCTCCCACCACCCCAGAAAACTGACCAGCTTTCTCTTCAATATGTGCATGTGGCAAACCCATATTTTAACATGTTTTTTATAGTAAACAGCCCCAGGATGGCTATAATTGAGATTCTTTTCCTTAGGTTATATTGCAAATGAAAGTTTCATTTTGCTTATGCATGATTTAAAAATAAGTATGTGTTTTTATTATAATTAAATTAGCAACACTTATTAGATATAGCTGGCAACATAGAGAAAATGAGGAATAAGCAAAGCATACACACTGATAGCCCCTTAATGCAAATTCAATTATTATTAATAATAAGAAGCGATTTATTCTCAGTGCCTTTGTTCCATGCAGTTTTACATTCTTGAGATCAGGTCATACATAAAACTTGGAATTCATTTTTCTTAAAATTGTCATAGTGCTTGGGTTCCAATTCCAACTTAACTGCTTGTTAGCTGAATGACTTGGTAATTAAGTTCTACCTTTCCCACCTGCAAAATAGTGATTATAATAATGACTACCTCCCAGGTGCTTAAATAGTCCATGAAACATCATAAGTAAAACACTTAAAATCTGCAGTGATGATTATGGCAACTTTGATAATGATAATAATTCAAAATTGCTAATACTTTTAAAGTGACAGTCTTTTAGATAACTTTTTCATCCTTAGGAAATGAAGGAAAATATAATGTTACAGAAAGATTGCTGACTTCCAGGACAGTAGCACCTATCTTTGGTATTTATTGCCACTTTAACAGATGATTTTTTTTTTTTTTTTCCTGGTACTGGGTATGGAACCTTAGGCCTCACACATGCTAAGCACATTCTCTACCACAGAGCGGCATCCCCAACCCTTTGATGGGGACACTTTGAGCTAATACATCAATTTACTAATTTCAACTTCATTTTCCACAACTTTTAAATGAGTACTAAAAAAAAAAATTGCTAATGGCCTTTCTTATTTCACTATGCCCAAACAAGTATGTCAACTCATAATTGTGGAAATTGCTATAACTTATATCCCAAGGGAAAATACAGAAGAGAGAGATGAGATAATGATGCTTTCCAGGTACGAATCTCTGCTGGCTCAATGAGCATCTGATTTAGAAACCCTCATTTATTGTCTCCTGCTTCTTTAAAAGTCATCATGATTTAATTCATTATTTGAAACCAAATATTGGTTTTAAGTGTTTGTTTCCCTCCCAAAACTCTCTCAGTTTAGAATGCTATCATTTTACTCTCCTTAAAAAAATATAATAAGCAAACCCATAATGCTTTATTCTGTTATGTTTCAAAAAAACTACTTGCTATAGAAGGAAAAGAAGGCATGATGGCTGAAGAGTGGGAGAAAGGAGTTAAATTAGAAGAGTTGATGAAACAAGTGAAATTCTATTACACAGATGTAGGAGAAAGAAATGGACACAAAACAAGAAGAAAAGCAGGCTGATGCTTTATTTTATCTACAGTTTTGTGGCCACCGACCAGAAGGTCTCCAAGAAAGCAAAGGAAGGTGCACCAGGTTGTGCTTAGGCTTTAATACAGATGGCAATGTAACTGCTCAAGTACCTCAGTCACACAGCATGCAAGACTCTGCTATGATGGGGGATAAAACTAAACAAAACCAAAAAAAAAAAAAAAAAAAAAAAAAAGAATGCAAAGGAAAAAAACCCTTTCAGAGCAGGACCCCTGCACTCTAGGGCTGTTCTTCAGGAATGGAGGTTTAGGAAGGTAAACTCACAAGGAAACCAGTTTTTGTTAATTGTATAGGTGTTAGTCTGAGTTTTTGCACATTGCAAATTCTTTTGGTTTACTTGATGACTCCGGTGTCATTATTTTAAGAAAATCCAGAAAACTTCCACTTGCCAATGTTACTAACTGGCATAGTATTTGACATCAAACCCCATGGATCCTGAGAAAATGGGTTTCCAGTGCTAGTTCTTGTACAACCTATCTTCAAAGCCAAATAATCTCTGTTCTTGTCATTTAGATTTAGATTATTCCTGCCTGCTTTTTAAAAACTCAATATGAATGAACCATGCAACACATTAGTGGGTTTATACTTGGGGGAAGGCTATTTTGCTTAACATTGTAATTGTGCAATGCATCTTTGCTTCCTGTACAATTGAAGTTCATTCATTCACATTAAATTGTCTGAACATACCATAATTGATTTATTTAGTCTACTGCTAATGTACACAAGTCATTGCTAGTTAGATGCTTTAATAAACCTTTCATGTGTATGTTTTCATCTTGGAAACAAAATTCTTGTGTATCTCTTTTAGAGATTATATATGCATTTCTGTTGGAAGTATTGCTAAGAATGACTGTATGTGCTTGGTTATATGGGGCACTTATGTCCAACTTTATTAAAAACTGCCAAACTTTTCCAATATTGACATTTAATCTTCTAACTATCATTGTATGAGTTTCTCAATTGTTATGCATTCTTGTCAGCACTTGGTATTATTGTTCCTTTTTTTTTTTTTTTTGTACCAGGAATTGAGCACAGCAGCTTTAACTACTGAGCCACATCCCCAGCTCTTTTTGTATATTTTATCACAGATAGGATCTTAAGGCCTCTCTAAGTTGCTGAGGCTGGCTTTGAACTCAAGATGCTCCTGCCTCAGCCTATTGAGCCTTCACCACCGCACTCAGTTTGTTGTTCTTCTTGTATTTGTTATTCATTTTCACTTTTATCTGTGCAATAAATGGGGGAAATAAAAAGTGGAAATAAATGATAACATGATTACGTACTGAAGAAACTCAAAATAACCCAGAGTTCAGTTAATAGGATTAATAAATGTGTTTGACAAGATTGATAAAGATCAGCCAAAAACAATAATTGGAAATTATTTCCAATTTTCTAGTAATTGGAAAATAAAATTTTAAAGTAAATTGTGCATTAGCATTCAGAATATTAACTACTCAGGGGATAGCTAACAAAAAAAGCAAGCAACACGTCTAGGTAGAAAAAATATTTTTAAAAACCAATTAGATGTGAGGAAGAAGTTAAGTGGTTCATGACAATAAAACACTTAAAGCCACTGAACATTAAAATGAGTAAAATGATGCATGTTATGTTTTGCATATCTGCTCCACAAGTTTAAAGAAATTAAGAAATGGAGAGGTACGAAATCTGCTTCTTTCTGAGTCTGTCTTGCAAAGATTCACTAATGTCAAAATTATAATCTTCACCAAATTTCAATCAAATTTGAATAAATGTTTTTTAATAGTGATTCTATTACATATATATGTAGTGATGCAAAGACTGAGAACATATTAGTAACTAAACTAATAGAAAGAATAGAGGAAAAGTGTCATAATATTTATTTATAGTTATTATGTCAATGAAATATAGCTACAAGTGTAGAGAAGTAGGTGTTTGAAAATAGAAAATGGAAATTCAGAGCCTAGCATATATGAACACTCGAGCTTTTGAAGTATCCAAATGTAGTTGGAATTGACAATAAGGTTTTACACACATGAACTGTAGAGGAAAAAGATAATACTGTAAATTTCATAAATTCCTAACAATAAGAAAACAAAGGTGCAATGTGATTGCACTCATTGCAATGTGATTTGAGAAAAAGCATCTATATAGGTTTTGTAAATATTATTCTATATAGCAATAAAAGAAGCTATTGGGTTAAGAATAAGCACAATTGATTTGTCTTACTTTAGATAACAGTCTTCATTGAATGACTTGATTTCTTCAAAATTCTACTTGAATTCAGGAAATGATTACTTATATGGTGAATTTTAAATAGGGTAACTCTAAAGACTACAGCTTTAAGAACTCTATGACTTTGAAAACTTCCTTGGAAAGTAAATTTGGATGCTATCAAAAACTTGGCCTCATGAAGATTTCATGGGTATGAGAAGTTGATATAGATGGCTGTGGAGAACTGTGTTGAATCAAACAAAAAACCAAGAGTTGAAGTGGATCTTAATGGTCAATAAAAAAACTTCAATCAGAAATTCATTTTAGAAGTATTTCTACAACATTTTGTTGCCATGAACAAAAAAGATGCTTGCCACAAATTGGCAGTCAATTACTATTTACAAGTGAACTAATTAATCAATCTACTTTCAGCACTCAGTACACCAGTTTTAGCTCTAGTATAACTGATATGAAATCTTCCTTCTCAACAATTGTGATCAAAGAGAAGTTTGAAAGCCAATGCATAGAAATGCATCCATGAATTTGAAAATATCACGTTTGGTAAGCATTAAGTTAATTAATGGCATATTAATGGTTAATTAATATAATGGTTAATTAATGGTTAATATATGGCATATAGCAGTTCTCACATTAAATATCGCTTTCAGATTTATGTTGAAAAGTTGCTCTTCTTCATGAAAACTTGGATAGTTTCAGTATGCAGTTGCTTAACAAAGAAATAAAAGCATAAATTTGCATTGAACTTTTATTTCTCACGTTCATAAAAATCAACTTGTGTCTATATTGTGTTTATTTGATTTTTAGTGGTTCAGGATTCCTTAATCATTAGCAGACACTCCTATGCTGTTCACAGAACAGACCTCCCAAGGTGATTATCAGAGTCATCTTCCAAGGACTGAATTTTTAAAGCTTCACTTAACATGGGTGACGTGGGATGGGGCAAAGATACACTGTGGAAGATGCTACTTCTGCCACTGTGGAAAAAGGTAAATGAATCTTCTCCAAGTAACTGTCAGAGAAAACTACAGAGCATTTTTTTATTGTTGTTATTTTCCATTTTTCCTCAAATGCTGAATATAAATTTTTAAAAATCTAATTTTTACTCATTTAAATGTATCTCAAATGATTACTTATCCCATAAGAACATAAAGATTATGTTAAAGTTGGAAAAGACAAAAAACAAATTCAGAAAGTCATACGAATAATATAACTACATCTGTGTTTTATCAATAAAACTTGATGAGGCAGAAATTGTATTTCCTCCCAGAGGCACTGAAACTAGTATACTCATAATGCTATGATTGTATTCCTGGTGTCATGAGTGAGGTTAAAAACTGTATCTACAGCATTATTCCCAGCATCCAGAATACTAATGGACCAAGAGGGGGGTTATCTCTTCTGGGCTATAAGGATTGACTCTGAGAAAATGAGAAAAACATGAGGTAATTAATCTAATTCAAACACCTAAAAACTTTTGTAAAATGAGTACTACCTAAGTGAGCATTCTTTTTTTCTTTTCTCCTACAGAATTTTCTCCCAGAGAGTCTGGTTTTTTGACTGATAGTGAAGGCTCTGTCTGATCCAGAGACATGCATCAGGTTTTAGATAGTAATTGGAGGACAATCTGTGTAAATATCATCCCAAACTTAATTAGAAATGTAGATTCCCAGGCCTTTCCCTTAAAGGTAATAACAGAATCTTTTGGAAGGGCCTACATATTTGCATTTTTCACTAGATCCCCCTGGTAATTCTCCTATCCACTAAAGAAAGTAAAATATCCCTCTGTACCAGTGGTTCTCAAACTTTACCATAGAGCAGAATTACCTGACATGCTCATTGAAATACAAATGGTTGGTCCTACCCTACAGTTTCCTATTTATCCTATCTAGAGTTAAGTCCAGAGATTCACATTTTTGAAGAAATTCCATTTTAAGCATCAAGTCAGGCTTATGCTTCCAGTCAAAGAGCAACAGTTGGGGAGTCCCTGTTTCTCAACAATGCTTTTCAAATTTAAGTGTACCCAAGAATTGCCTGGAGATTTTGGTAAAGCAAAGGATCTAAGATCCTATTCCAAAAAGTTAGATTTAGTAAGTTTTGGGTGAGACTTGATTTACATTTCTAGCTAATTTTTAGATGTTAACCTCAGCTGCTGGCCCAAGGACACTTTGGGAAGCTCTGATCTAAACCATTTTGAATCCTAAGCTGTAGAATTTTATCAAATCTATCTTTTCAGATTTTCCCATAACTTTCTTTTTTTCTAAATAAGATGAAAATGCTAAGATAAAATCTTTGTTTTAAATTCTACTAACAGCAAACCAGCTACGAAC
Source organism: Glaucomys volans (assembly GCA_020662805.1). NCBI lineage: Eukaryota > Metazoa > Chordata > Mammalia > Rodentia > Sciuridae > Glaucomys > Glaucomys volans. The sequence goes on along the minus strand of JAJEJO010001343.1, from coordinate 150,093 downwards.
AAACTGTGTTGTTGAGGGCTTAGTTTGTTACCTTGGTTTGACATTTCGGATTATTCTCAACAAAATGAACTATTGCTTACTCTGTTACTTTCAGAAGCCCCTTGGGCATACATCCAGGCAGACTTTAATTAAGCTCTTTCCAAAAATCCTTCCTGTCTAGTTACCAATCCTAGAGACTTATTCTGATTGAGAGATTTGTCACTTCACTGGTTGGGACTGGCAGAAGGTTTAATCAATGCCTATGGGTTAAATTGTTATCATGTACTAACGTTTGATTGGGTATATGGTATGGAAGAGTGAACAGCAGAATGAATGGTGTGAGTTGGAAAATCTAAAACAAAACAGAATAAAATATATTGAAATGATGACCGCTGCTAATAAAAAGCAAGTGCCTGATTAAAATTATATGATTCAAATTAACAGAGTAAGCCATTGTTCATTTTGTTGAGAATAATCTTTTCTGCTTTATTTAAAGTAACACCAATAGCAATTCAAAAGCAAATAATAGACAATTAAGAAAATTCTAAGAAAAAAGTTTTCACAAATTAAGTAGCTTATAAGTTTAATCACAGAAAGACAAAATTGCATTTTTTCACAAATGTTTCTTACTCAAATGTAAAAGTTCACCCATGATGCAAAATGGCATACAAATGATACAGTATGTGATGAATATATTGTTTTGGAAAATTTTTGCAATTAAGAGAAGGTATTAGGACCAGGGTGTGGTTTAAAGGTAGAGCACTTGTCTAGGAGTATGAGAACTTGGGTTCCGTTCCCAGGACCTGCACCCCAGTGAAGTTATCAGAGAATGATAAGAAAATAATAAGGAAAAATTTAATGGTTGCTGAAGATGATGTATTATCTATATAGAAGCATAATATGTATGTTTGATGCACAAGTATTATATTTATCACATATATCTGAATCAAGAGTATTTAATTCTCTCCTAGTCATTCTTCAGTACATTAAAAGCACTGTTAGAATCAACTGGTTGTCGATAATTCAAACATGGTTTTATTTCTATTTTTAGTCATTGAATGAGGAATAAACCCAAAGTTAGCCCAAGACACATTTTTTTTTAAACATGATTTAGGATATCTGCCATGGGCCTAAATATATTTTGTCAAAAGAGAAAAAGTGAGTCTGTTTACTAATAAGTAATATCGTTTTATTATTTGTCTCTTTTCATAAAGGTTTCAAATTAAAGAGAATATCTTAACACCCCTACTTATCCCTGCCCATTCATTCACCAATAACTCACAAATGAAAATATGGCTCTGTTTTTAAGAAGAATGCCACTGAGGGAAATGAATATATAGATCAAAATATATGTATGCAAATAATAGTGAACAAACACATTTTGCAACAGGTTAATACACTTTTGGTCATAAAGAAAGTAAGAAGTGTTTTATATGAGGTATGAATCAAACTATCATTTAACAATGAGAATGGTTTTCAAGAAGTTCATTTTATAAATGAAAAAACTGTAGAAGTGTGGCAAGTTGATATTTGTGTCATCTGGTAGCTTATAGGAATTATGATTGGTTCTCAACCTATGTTGTTTAATTTCATATTCAGTGTTTTATTCTACAAAAAGGAACTTCAGGAAATTGAAGTGACTCCATTGCTCAATTTAGAAGAATATCATTAACTTCAAAGATTCTGAAGACTAGGAAAAGATATGGTATCTCGGAAGTGATTAGCACTGTGCTTGGCATTTACAGGCACTCAATATGTGTTTACTAACAGTAGTGTTTGTAAGACAATTTCTCTAGCTTTCTTGTTTCTTACTGAGATAGAAAGATAGAAAGACACTATAATTTATGTGGAGGTACCTCATATATATGAGATAGCAAATTTGTATTTCTACCCTTTTAATGAGGCATCCTAAAATAGATGCTGATAATTAAAGAAATTCTACTTCAAGAACTTTGGAAAGATATTTCTGAAGTTATACAACTATAGACATTTACCATCTTTGCATGAAATATTGCATTTATATTAGTAATTATCTTGTGTCCATCTCTAAATTACTTTCAAGTGATACTTTCCATGTCATAGATAATATAAATGTGTAAGTGCAAGATAAAAGAGATAGGTTTAAGACTCTGTTTCTGGTTCCATAATGGTAGGCTGCCAAATATCTTTACAGGTATGTAATACATATGTTAAAACAGATGTTGCTTATGGGAATTATAATTTGAATTTAGGTAAATATGGAGATGTACACAATTGATACTACAATATTTTAATTTAATTGCCTTTTTGTACGTTAACGTAAAACAGCATTGGTATTCAGGGAACTATTACATTTATGGGATGTTTTCCTGAAACATATTAAATATTCTAAGGGCTGAATAAACTGAAGAGGAAAACAGAAAAAAAAAAAAAGCAATTATGAAACCTGGTAACAAAAGATGTGTTTCTAAATGCCAATAGTCAGAGATAAAATTTTAGGAGATTATGATAATATTGATCAGTTGCTTTGAGATAATGTTCTTTCACATCAATAGCAATAAAAAGTGGTTGAGGAATGATTAGATACTCCATGACAGGGGAATATCTTGGGAAATATGTATACAGATCCATTTTTAATTTTGGACATTCTGTAATCCATTTTCATTTCAGCTCATAATACACTGATAGTAGGTTGCAAAAATGCTATTAAGATTATGTGCTTATACAATTTCCTGAGGTAAATGAATTGATCTTTCCACTTATGTGATTTGTGATGATGGCATTTGTCATGTCTCCTTAGGACTGTAATCCAGATTTTAAGAAACCTCTGCCATGCAGAGTGACAGGAAAAATAATGAAAACTTGTTTCTAGGATACTTCTTGATGGATGCCATCATATTTCACTTTTATTTGCCTAACAGCTTTATTTAGACCTATTTTTAAAACAATACTTTTACAATAAGTGGGAAATCATTTCATGAAACTCAGGTTCTAAGTGGGTCTGATTTTGCAGAAGACACCTAGGGAGTACTCCTGGTTTTTTTTTTTTTTATTACTATTTTTTAATAACATAGAACTCTCCAGAAGTTCCTGCTTCTTATTTAGGTCTGGGACAATCCAAATGGACTAAAATATAATGTGATAGAATTTTAACCTAGATGGCCTGGTGGGGAGACCCTCCACTCAAATACCTTTGATAAATATATGACCGATGTAACAAAAAACAAGCACTCTCACTCCGGCTATAGAAGTCTGTATCAAGAGAAAAATCATCTTTATTTTTCCTTCTGAACTCACACACAATCAACACAGAAGACGTTAAGAATTGTGGGGATTTCCCCCCACATGCAAGCAACAATTCATTCTACACATTGGATATCAGATGTTTGTCCTCTAGTCCAATGCAGTTCTAACACTGGCTACCTGGAGAGGGTTGACGGTTCAGTCCCCAAGACTGCCTGCCCTCCTTCAGATGTCAATTGCAATTCTCAGGTCATTTTACCTGAGCTTCTGACTTACTGTCTACAAATTGGGTTTCCCAAAGCCCCCTCCTTAACTTTGATTGATTTGCTTGAGTGACTCACAGAACTCAGGGAAACATTTATCAATTTATTATAAATGACATTACAAAGGATCCAGATGAAGAGATGCAGAGCGTGAGGTATGGGAGAAGGGATTAGCTTCCTTGCCCTCTCTGGGCACAACACCCTCCAGCAACCTCAGCATATTCAGGTATGCTGGAGGTCTCCTAATCTAATCATTGGTGGCTTTGTATGGAGATTTCCTTGTGTAGGCAATGAAAGCTAATAGGGTGGGAAACCCAGACTGCCTGCTAGCTTTAGAATTCTTCTTGACCTTTCCTTGAGACAGTCTTCCCTCTAGGGTTCAGGGAAATATTGCTCTATAATGGAGGGTCTGTGACCCTACTATCACACAAAGGTAGTTTAGAAAATTTCTTTATGATCAGCTCCAAGACCGAAAAGCCTGGGAAGATTAGAATTTCTATGACCTGCCTTTGGAAAAAGGAATTCTAGTCTTCATGTCCTGCCTTGGGGATGGAGTTAGGAACCAGGAAATGGGGATGAAAACCAAATACATTTTACAAAATCTCAGGAGCTTAAGCCTCAAAGTTGAAGGTGGAAAAATTGCACCATTAGAAGCTTATTTACCTTGATGGTGTGGTTATTTCTGAAGGCAGAATTCTTATCAATGATTCCATGCTGTGCTGTCTCCTAGATTTCTGACCCTGGGTAAGTGACTTAATTTTGCTGTGTTTCAGATTAATAATCCATACAATACAGGTAATAATTGTCCTGAAATATATGTTTGTTATGATGATTAGCAATGGTGAGAACAATGAAGGTGATATCAAAGGCTATTATGAATCTTTCTCATGAAAAACAATTTATAATAATCAATTAACATTCATTTGCTATGTCTAGAAAATATTCTTTTCCTTGCCTCATTGCCCCAGATATCTCTGGATCCTTCCCAATCTCATGACTGTCCAATCTTTATTCAGGTGGCTGCTTCTGATTTTGTGTGACAAAAGTGTTGTGCTTGTGAATGTTAAACAGCTGATCCCTGGGGAAACAGGAGAGAAGGGGCTCACTTTAAGTATTTGCCAATATCTGGGAGGTAGACCCTTGTGGCATAGCCGATTCCAAGCTACCATTGTTTTAACAATCAGTTTGCAAAATACTTGAAAATTTAACAATTGGTTTTCAGGTGCTTCTCATCTTTTGGTCTATCCCCAGGCCACTGATCACCTACTCAGGATGGGAAGAGATAAGGGGAAAGAAAGCAGGAGAACAAAGAGAATCTAAAATTTATGAAAGGAGCAGGATACTCCCACTTCTTTGGATACTAACCCTGGGTCCCCTTCTCTGCAGAGAAGTCTGTTTCGATTCTTTAAATAAAAGTTGTTTTCTGCTCTGTGAAGTGGCCCATGCCTGCAATCCCGGCAGCTCGGGAGGCTGAAGCAGGAGGATCCTGAGTTCAAAGTCAGTCTCCGCAAAAGCAAGCTGCTAAGCAATTCAGTGAGACCCTATCTCTAAACAAACTACAAAATAGGGCTGGGGATGTGGCTCAGTGGTCACATGCCCCTGAGTTCAATCCCTGGTACCAAAAACAAACAAGCAAACAAAACAAACAAGCAAACAAACAAACACCTTGCTTTCTAAGCATGCCTTGGGGATTATCTGGGGTTCAATCTTTAACATCTGGGGAAATGGAATGCCTCATCCCCTGTAATTGGTAGTATTAGCAGTAAGAACTGGCCTTACACATCACTATCAGGTTGTTAAATTTTTTAATCTTTGCTGATGTTTTGGATTGCACTTTCAGAATCCCCCCAATTAGCATAATTGCATTGCTGCAGTGACTATTTGGTTACTATTCTTCATTGCCTAAATCTAATATTTTAAAGCAATAGTCAAAGGGGCTTATTAATACAACACTTTGGTAACCTGAAAAAAAAAATACCTTGAGATGAAAAGATTTGTAAATACATCTATTCAATTTTTTTTTTTTTTTTTTTTTTTTTTTTTTTTTTTACTGGCCTTTATTTGTGTGACCCTGAAAATCCAAGGTTAAGCAAAATAAAGTTTCTAACTTCAGGAGGCTTATATTCTACAGGAAGACAACAAACTAATAAGAACACACAGACAAAATGTTAAAAGTCAGTACTTTGGAGGACATTAGCATGGCCAAAAGAAGTAGCAAGAGCAAAGAAGGGTTAGGGTGGGAAGTAAGTGGAGGAGAAAGGAGAGGAAGCAGAAGAGACTATGTAGGTAAACAGCAGATATTATGTAACTGTCACCCTCCAGATGGCAAGAACCGTTAGATTTTCAAAGGGAGTGGTAGAGCATCACTAAGCAATATTTATTTATTTATTTATTTGCTTTAGATATATTGTATCCAAAGCCTTCTGCATTGCCAAAGTATGGAAACTAATACAATTTAGCCATTCACATGGCTGCCCAAGAATACACAGCCAGTTAGTGACTAAACTGGAACAAGAATATTCAAATATATAATGACTATTGTGTGAATATGTTTACTATTAAAATCAAGAAAACACAAAAAAATTGAAATATGAATCAAATCATTGGGTGATTATTTGAAAAGAAAAAATATAAGAAAATACTCCTCGTTTACATTTTTAAATAGGAAATATTTGAGAAAATTTAACCTGATGAAACACGTAAAGAGTTTAGAAACTTATTAACGTTCTGTGTGATGAAGCCTACTTCCATCTTACAACCTCCTTCAGAGTTTCCCCGGAAAGCATGGTCCAAAGAAAGCATACTGTCCATCTCTTCCTGATTACAGATAATTCATGTCATACTGTATTATTTATTAGCTAAGGTAAAAAAAATCCAATAAGATCTTTTTTTACTCCCTTGTAGATAATGTGCTTAATTATTCAAAAGGGCAATGAAATCATGTAACTAAATACAGAACTGTTCAAGGCAAGCCAGGTCTTTTAAAAATCTGTTTAGCTTTTGAGTTTTCCCTTGCAAATTCCTACTTGCACATGCACACATCCATTTACAAGAACACACAAATATACAGGCACCTTGGAAACTAACACTGAGAACTGACCATGTGACTAACATAGCCCAGACACTTCACAAAAATACCATGTTATATCTCATAACATCCTGCATGGAATACAGAAGCATTAACTCCTATCATATAGAAAAGATTAAAAGTGGATATAAAGGAGTATTTGAGAAATTAGAAAGATTCCCAATTAAAAAGGAATCTACAGCTGTTATTTTGTGATACAGTTACATGGAAGCATACATACATGCACCCTTGGAATTGATGCATACATACACCCTTGGATTCCTGAAGTACCAAAATTAAGAATCTCTTTGTGGCATCTTGGATAGGCTCAGGGTGAAAGGTGGTTCCCCTGGTTTCAGGAAGAAAACAGGAGCTGAAGATCTAGTTGATTGCCAAGGCCAAGATTTAGTCAGTCATGCCTGCACAATAAATCCTCCATGAAAACACAAGTGTGTTACTTTAGGAGACTTTCCCAGTTAGGAATTTGTAGAGGTCTCTGGAGGGTTGTGAGTTCAGAGAGGACGGAGAAGCTCTGCTGTATTTCCCTCAGATCTGGCTGGATTCAGCAGTTCCATCTGACTATCGGTGATTCATATCCTTTGTTTTATCCTACCTTTCTTTTCTTATGAATCAGTGATCCAGTATATAAACTGTTCTCCTGAATTCTGTGAGCTCCAGCAAATGATTCTTCACTTTGTAACCAAGTTAGATAGAAGTTGTGGATTATGTGGGGACCTACAACTGGAAATTGACAATTTCAGTGGGGGAGCAATCTTGTGGGACTGAGCATTTAACCTGTAGGACCTGATACTATTTCCAGTAGATAGGGTCGGAATTGAATTAAATTGTAGGGCTCTCAACTGGTGCCAGAGAATTGCTTGGTGTGGGAAAAATCCACACATCTGGTCACAGAAGTGTTCTGTTTAGTGTTGCGAGTACAGTAATGGAAAGTAGTTTGTTTTCTTCTACCATTTAAGAACAAATCCTAAAATTTCATGACTATGATAGGTAGAGTAGGAAATCAATCTAAATCTCTTTGGGTAGTGAAAAAATAATTTCCAAGTGAGAAAACAGAAACAGAAACCACTTAACTACGCTCACAGACTCCTAGTTTGAAAAGCGATAGACATTAGAGACACACATTGTGTGGGTGCATGCATGTGTGTGCATGCCTATGCATGTGGGTGTGTTTGTTTTAACATTTTTTGTCGTTGAACAAGATAATGAAGCAGTCTGGCAGAGGAAAATTAGTTATTCAAATACTCAAGAAAAGACAAAGTTTTAGAAATCAAGTTTGTAAACTGAAGATCTAGCAAAAATCCACAAGCCGCACTGGTGGTAAATAGATCTTGTTTGACAGGTCTCAGTAGATATCTTCTCCTAGGACATATAATAGTCAAATATTACATGCAATTTACCTCGTTCGGATTTTCTTGTTTACATTAACTACTGGGACTCTTTAGAGCTTAAATACTACAAGGAGACCAGAGTCTTGCTGACTATTCTAACATAATGTATGCCCAGCAACTTTATAAAGAAGCATAATAGTTTCAGCAAAGGTGCCTTGGGCATACTACCAAGAAGCTATTAGAAGCCAGGCTGCATTCATGGTTATTGATTCTCATATGTATCTTGTAACGAATAGATATTCATACATATTTGTTTATTGGCATTATATCATATATATCTTGGAATTGCCCCCATAGCCAATTCCAGCCATGAAAGTGAGGGCTAATTTCCCCCAAAGGTGACTGACTATCCCTGTATCTATGAGGCATGACTACAAAATAATGAGATTAAATGCTTAGCAAATATTTGAAAATGTGTCATTACTTTAGAGCTGTCCCTTTGAAGCATCCTAAACTTTCAATAAGATTGTTGTGAAAAGTACTCTTTGGAAATAATATCATACTATGTGATAATAAATTAATCCATTAAAAAGCATTTATTTATCTTATTTTGTACTACCATTGTAGGTGGTGTTTATTCTTGCCAGAAAATATGAACTGATTTAAGTCTAAGATCATACAAAGGACAGAAAGTACTTCTGACATCAGTCAAATTAATATGCCAAATTTAGGCATTGATAATAGCATATGGAGGGGAAAACAATGAAGGGCCAGATTTTAAAGTCCAGTGTTGATTGTGAAAGTAACACAATGACTAAAAACATATGTTCAGCAGCTCCTAGCAGTCATTAATTCAACAACAATAAATAAAAAGTGTTGCTGACATGAAACAATTTTTACTAGGCAAAATTGCATACACCATTGCTTCTAAGACCAATAAAACCATCTTGGAAATAGTAGCTAAGCTAGCTATTAGGATTGCCATTTCTGAAGCTGGAGAGCTGAGCAAATAAAAAAATAAAATTATAGATCTCTTTTTCTTGGAATTTAGCAAAATTTTTAAGTAAAATAAGTTTGCCACATATAAACATATAAACATTGAGGAGGAAACCAAAAACATTGAGGATAAGGGTGTAATTCCTGTATGTACCACCTAGGAATTAAGCTGTCTACAGTTAAATATTTACTCATTAGAAATAAATCAGATGTTGGAAAACACTGGACAAATTTATAATTATAATCATGAAGATCAACTTATTGGGCAGTATTCTTTAAATTGTATGGGATTATATATTTATTTTTAGCAAATTGTATTTGTTAGCATGGCTTATAAACTTGTTTGAGATTCAATGTTGATCAGAAAATGAGTATTTAATAATCAATAGAGGGCATTAGGATCAGATAGACATACAATAACAATAATGTATAAGATGTGATTTAGACTTTAAGAAGTTTCACTAGGATAAAGAAGGAAACATTTGTCTATCCAACAATTTTAAAATATAGGATAAGCACTAATGCATAAAGTTCAATGATTTTGTAATAACTGAAGGTGTCATTAACTGGTTGGGCATAAAGAAGTAGTGCATGCTTAATGGAATATGTTTGAATACAATTTAAAGGAGTAGTAAGATCCATCAAGAAAGAACCTGAGTAAATAGATACTCTTAAAATATTACATTATGTGCATATACAACTCTGTCTAAATGAAAGCCACTATTCTGTATAGTACAGTACACTGATAACAAAATAAAATAAAGTTCACCCATAGGGATATTGAAAGCACCCAGAAAAACCACTCCGGATGCAGGAACTCATGCAAGAGATTTTATTAAGTGGACAGGTATAGTGTCTGCCCAGAGAGAGAGAGAGAGAGAACGTGAGAGCAGGTGAGAGTGAGATTAAGAAGGAGTGAGAGAGAGAGAGAGAGAGAGAGAAATGATGGGGAAGCTATTCTTAAGTAGTGGAATTTCATGGACTAATGGACTAATAACAGTCTGGACCAATGACTGACTAGGAAGTTTGCAGGCTACCAATCTGGGTTGTAAATTGGTGTCAGGGAGGTGGAATAATGGTAGCAGCAAAATAGCAGATCTAATGCCAATATCCCTCCCTTTTTGTTTTTGTGCATACCAGGGTTGGGACAATGGTTTTTCTTCTGTAGCTTCTTCATGCTGGTTAGGGGCAAAGAGTCTCATTCCTGTAAAAAAAGAGAGAGAGAGAGAGAGAGAGAGAGAGAGAGAGAGAGAGAGAGAATGGATTAGGGAGAGCTTTAGATGGGAGCAGAGTTTTTGGAGTCGGAGGTGTCAATAGTGAATCGCAGGTCTTGGCTTTGGGTGTCAGGGGCTGGTACTCTGGAAGGAGAAGCAGTTGATTGATCTATTGGGTGATGAATTTGTGTGTGTCCGTCAGCTCCAGAACTTGTGTGTCTGATCTTGTAGGAACTTCTGTAGGCAATTTACCAGGCATGATCCTGTTTAGAAAGATCTGTAAACCTTAAAACAAACAAAAATAATGTCTGACTCTGGAAGTTTCTCTTGATGGTTATCAAGCACTTCTGCCTAAGAATCTCTTTAATAGCCTCCAGTCTTACTTATTATTTGGGCTAACATAAGTGTACATCTTAAGTTATGTTTAACTATGTTTTCTTCTTTTAAATGCCCAGGAATGACTGTGTTTTGGTTTTAACTGTTTTTTTAGGTATTCAAGATCAAGTTGGTCAAATTGACCTTGTTCTTATCTGCTGTTAAGGGTTAGCTAAGTTCCCACAGGAGTTACTTGTGGAGAACTTGAGAGCAGTTTCTTAACTCCTTTAGTGCCATTTGCAAGGTAGGATTTTCTTGATGATGTGGCTTTCTTTGAAAGCATCAGGGATGTCACCCTCTTCCAATGACCCTCCTCTTTGCAGCAGGTGCACTGATTGGCTTTTCATCCTCTAATGGTCCAATTAATCTCCCTAATCAGGAGGTCATGTGGCACAGAGTTGCAAAGCTCCTTAGACTTCCTTAGAGGGCAAGAACCAAATATTGCTTTTCTTGGCCCCTATATTTTAATCTCAACCTCTAAGTTTGATCTTAAACATCCAGCAAGCCAGTCTCACCAGTCATAAAGTAAGAGTACTGGGATTTAACTTAAAGTTTACAACTTTACGGTTATTTACCCCCTTTTATTTAATCAGGTTCCATATTATCTTATACTACAGGTGATGGCTTAGTATCTCAAATTAATTTAGGTCATTTATTCTTGAAGCAGTACTTCTGCAAAACGTTAATCAGGCAACAGGCAATAGTTATACAGTTTACAAGGATAATACAAAATGGAATTAACAACAGTAAAACATTTAGTTTGTATAATAGCTATCTTGAATTTTGGCTGAGCTATACATTAAATCCCCTGTTTGAGAGCACAGTAATTTTGCAATGAAAAAACAATCTTTTGAATATGATTTTAAATAAGCTGAAGTCCAGCTTATTTTGGAGCCATTGTGACATGCAGCAGAGTGGGAGTCAGAGCCTGATCTCAGGTAAGGTGGGGCTCTTTCCAAATCTTAAAGTTTTCTAGTTCTGAAGTTGATCTTTGCCTCCTCTTTAAACATCATTTTACAAAGTTTTCATGTATTGTTTCCTGAGTCTATGTGAATGTTAGTTAACACAATGACATTACATCCAAAACATGAATCAAGGAAAGAGACTTTTTTAATTTTCCTTTTGTGTGGCAAAGTGGCAAAATGCTTTCATGTTTCATGATATAAACCTTTAAACAAATCAGACTTTCATTATCCTTTAGAAATACATTTACATTTTTATCCCAGTGTAGAAGGTAACATAAGGTTCAGGTCCACTTCCATGATATAAATAAATCCCCAATAAAATTTATATTCTTATTGACACAAAGAGGGGCAAGAGCAAAGAGAAGAGAAGACTTGAACATAGGGAATCTCTACTAACTTGCTGTTGCAGTTGTATAAGTCCCATTCTGCAGCCAAGAGGAGTCATTATCTAACTTATACTGAGATCAGACTGTGTTGCAATAGAAAATGAGCCAGCAAGGTTTGAGATCTGGAATCAAATGGAGAAGCCAAATGTTTTTGAGGAGACAGCAAGGTGGTGGGGGTCGCAGGGAATTTTAGATTGGGCAGAGCCAGTGGCTAAGAGTTCTCAGGAGCCTAGAGAAGGGAAACAGGAGAGGAAGGGGGGTCCCCACAACCTCCCTGATTTCCCATGTAGGAGTAGACTATGAGTGAGTGTCATCACCAACCCTGACAGGTCTGCAGCTGAAGCCGAGGGAGACCCTGACCCAGTGCTGGGGTTTTCGGGGGGATGGGGGAGAGAGAGAGAGAGAGAGAGAGAGATAGTTAGTTAGTTCAGGGCTACCTTAGAAGAGCTCTGAGGACTCACAACCAGTAGAGAAATCCCATTCCGGGTTTCATCACAGAAAGACTTTCTTACCCAGAAACATTTTCCTTTCCCTTCTACTAAATATATTTCTGTACCCAGAACCTTTTATTTTTTCTTTCACATTTTGAAACAACTCTTAAAATTTTATTACTCCATTTTAATAAGATGAAATATTTTATGTTATTTATAGTAACAAACACAGTAACAAACACTGTAATTGAAACACAGTAGAAACATTTGGATAATTTGTGTATAGAATTGTACCTGTTAGGACTTATGTCTTAGTAACCTTGTTTTTAGTAATGACACAAGCAATTTTAAACCCTTTTTATTTACCAATCTATGAAAACACCAATGATGTTTAAGTATGTTACGCCATGGAATTTAAGGAGTTAAGAGTACTTGATGTTATTTAACATTTAGCATTTTAACTTTGTAAACTAATCAGATGTCTAACAAACACATTTGAGTAATCCATGCATGTCAAATCTACTTATTTTACTCTAAAAACCAAGATATCAGACAAGTGTATTGAATAGTATATGCCATCTCTTTCCTGTGGAAGAAAAGTCCTAGAAATAACTGATCTTAGACATTTTATAGATATCAACATTTTATTAATTTGACCACCTAGAGACTTGTGAGGTAATTTTAAAGACATTTTACCTTCATTTGTTTACCCAATTTTAAATTGACCCTTTTTAAATCATGTGAATTAAAGGCATCTGGATCCATTTTTTAAATTTTAATTTTATGAGAGTTTGTTATTTGTGTCAATTTTGCTATCATGTACATACATAGACTACAGGATATACACATAATGCAAAAGCAAAGACCTTGTAGCCTTTTATAGGTGAATCTCCATTGCAATGTAACAGGTGTTCAAAAATAACTCTAGATTTGAATAAAAATAGAACTGATAAAAAAACCATTAACCTAGGTATGTTGGATCAAAATCGTGAGCTTGAAAAATATAGCATTTAAGGAAAACAAAACAAGAGTCCTAGAAGAAAAAATGATAACAGCCATTAATTATTTTAGTAAAACAACATGAGAGTATAAGAAAGAGAAAGGTAGAGGGAAGGAGAGAAAGAGATAGAGAGAGATAGAGAGTCTGTGTGGCAGCCCAGGAGAAGTTTATGACCCTGAGCACTCTCAGAAATTAAAAAAGATCCCTAAAACTGTTGGGATCTAAAGTGTTGTTGGTTTGAGGTCTGGGGCATGGTGGAGGGACTATTAAAATAACTAAGAGGCAACCCAGAAAGGTATGGGTGGAGATTGAGAGTGAGCTGCCCATTGCAAGAGAGGACTTGGTGAAAATAGAGGCCAGGCATCCCTCAGTCCCCAGGGAATCACCCAAGTGAAGGCTAAGTTATCCAGGGAGTAATAACCACCACTAGATAAGCATCGAGGAGGCTAAGCCTGTAGGGGTCCCTGGGTGCCTGGCACTGGGGCCTTCACAGAGACGAAAATGTCGTAGAGAGAACCCAGGACCAGAGTAGGTCTCACAAGAGGCAGTCCTCTTAGGAAAGACTCCCCTGTCAGTCTGGAGCTTTCCCACCTCTCAGGAAAGAGTTCCCTGTCAGCCTGGAGCTGTCCCCCAGCAGTCTCTATAGGGGTTCAGCCATAGTTGCAAGAACCATGGCTGGGGGGTCCCCCAACCTGTGGAGAGCCCCAGGGGTGCCAGACACTCAACAGTCACTTCCCAGATCTCGAGGTTCATTTAACTAAAGGCCAGGGGATAAGCAACTTACCTAATGAGGTCAGTGTCTAGATGTGGAGGAGAGCATCTGGGTGAGTGGAAGGGAGGTCTGGGGCATCAGATGGGATTCCACTCACCTGAGTGGTGGAAGAAGAGTCCATCTGAGTCACAGCACCAATGAAAGCACCCAGAAAAACCACTCCGAACTTGGGAACTCATGCAAGAGATTTTATTAAGTGGACAGGCAAAGCGTCTGCTGCAGGGTGAGAGAAAGAGAAAGTGAGTGAGTGAGAGTGAGACAGAGACAGAGAGAGAAAGTGAGAGAGTGAGCAAGAGTGAAAGTAAGAGGGAGTGAGAGAGAGAGGGAAATGACGGGGGAGCTCTTCTCTTTTTTTTATTATTGATTCATTGAACACAAATGGAGTACAGTTATTGTTTCACTGGTTGTACACAAAGTAGAGTCACACCATCTGTGCGTTCATACATGTACACAGGGCAATGGTATCTGTCACACATTCTGTTATTATTTGGAGCTATTCTTAAGTAGTAGAATTTCACGAGCTAATAACAGTCTGGACCAATGACTGACTAGGAAGTTCGCAGGCTAACAACCTGGGTTGTGAAGTGGTATGGGAGAGGCAGAATAATGGCGGCAGCAAAATAGCAGATCTGATGCCAATAGATATGATCAATTAAAAAAGTCAGAAGATCAGATTTCTGGGCATGCTAGATTCATGGTGAGAAAACCATTTAAATTAACACAAGATACATCCATTTCCTCAGGGAAATGGGGACAATTGTACCATAATAGAAATTGGTAATATTCTCTGTTCTTTGAGTAATAAAAGAACACCTGTATTGCTATGAAAGGTAATATACCCCAATACAAACTATCTCAATTTTCAGACTTGCCAGCAAATTGCATGGCCAATGACATATAAGAAAACGTCATTAAGTAGGATTTTCATATAATCTCTAAACTCAATGGCAGGACCTTTCTTGAATGTGTTTTTCCACTTCTCCTTCATGCCCCAAACATTAATTTGACAACTAAAGTTCTAGCAGCCATATTACAACATAAAGACAAGGATCACATCTCAGGATAATACAGTAAAAGACTGAACCTAGAGACATTGAAGATCTGCCATATTAGGTTTGGAAGTCTATTTCTGTTCTTTTAGTTATGTCAGAGGAAAATAAATGCATGCCTTATTTAGATCAATATTTCTTTAGTTGTCAGTAACAAATTTACCTTGAAGATCTCTCTTGCCACTTACGAATTATATACATGCAGTAATGTTTTGGTTCAGATCTGGAATGTCCTCCAAAAGCTAATGTAATCAGCTATGAAGCAATGTTCAGAGGTGCACTGATTGGATCAAAAGATTTCTGAATTCATTAGTGCATTAGTCCATTTGAGAGATTAAAAATTTGAATGAACTTACTTGGAGGTGGTGAAGACTATAGGGAGGTGAGGCATGATTGGAGAAAGTAGGTCACTGGAGCAGGGCCTTAGGGACTATATCTGTTCCTGGCTTTTTTTTTCTCTCTGCTTCCCACATACCATGAGCAGTTTTCGTCTTCCATACCCTTTTACCATGATGTTCTGTCTCATCGCAGGTCAGAAGGAATGGAGCTGGCCAACCATGGAAACTAGGAATCCTTTCCTCCTCTAAGTTGTTCTTATCCAGTGACAAAAAAACTGACTAACACAAGTGATATGTTTAATTGCTAATACAGAGGAGGCAGTTAGTATTTCTGCCTATAATTAGTAATAGCAATAAAAAAAAAATGGTTTCTGGAGAACTCCATGTATTCATGGGTCCCTGCAGTCTGAAAGATATTTCTCAAAAGATGCTTTAAAACATACCATTGCATTGACACTATGTATAGAAAATTTGAAGAACCTTATTCAGATGCTTAAGATCCATTGTTCTTTGAGAAAGGCAAGACTAGTTACTTCAGTTAATTTTCATAGCTGTCATTGTGGAAACCAGTGAGAAAATTTGTTTAGAATTATTCTAATTATTTAATTTTCTTTTTCCTTTTCTTTGTACTGGGGATTGCACATAGTTTATACCTATTCTAAATTTTCAGTATGCAAGAACTTTAAAAGAATTTTACAGGGCCAGGATTGCAGCTCAGTGGTATAATATTTGCCTAGCATGCATGAAACACTGGGTTTGATCCTCGGGACCACAAGCAAAACTAAATAAAGTTTATTTAGTTTATTATTAAAAAAATCCACTTTAAAAAAAAATAAACCATTTAAAAAAAGAATTTTACATTCAAGAAATGCAAGCACAATTTAAAGTATCATTGACTTTGAGATTTCCAAATATCTTCCTTGATAGAGTCTCTAAAAGCACAAAGTCTGTGGAGTTTGAACTTCTCTAAGCATTTGCCAAAAACTCCCACTTGCTCAAGCGTGCTCCAGTGGTCTGGGCCTGAGGTTTCATGGTGACCAATATGTGCATCCTGCACCTATTTTCAGCTCTTTCTTTCCGGTGTTCCAAACTTGCCAACTCCAAGTACTGAGGTCCGGGCTTGCAGCACAAAGGTTTTCCAAATGAATTGCTAAAATTATTAAAAATCTGTGTGAACATTTGTTGGGATTTGTTACAAGCTACCTATTCAAAGGGGAGACAAAGGGAAGCCCATATTGAGGGAAATGGAACAGATGGTTAAAAACAAGCAATCTGACATTCCTGGACATTTGCAATGTGTATGTGGTAAGAGATACATTTTTTTCCCTCTCCCAACAGAACATTCTATTATAGTTATCAAGCAAAATTTTATGTTTCTCAAGTAGTTTTATTCCAATGTTATTGTACTAAAAAGGTAACTCAAATGTCATTTCAATTGTTAATTTTTTAACTTATGACAAAGCTGAGGTGCAAAGAAGTTAAATAGTTTAAATTAATGCAGCTATTAAATAGTTCTTCTTAATAGAATTTATTACTGTCAGAAACCAATTTTGAGATATTTATTTATCTTCTAGTAATATATAAATTGATTAAAGTCAAATTTTTGCTTCTTATTTTACCTCAGTGCCACCTGTAACTTAGGTCAGCGTAAAAATACAATATGTATATTTCTGTGTGCATGTGAGTACACAACATTAAATCAAAATATATAAATGCATTCTACTGTCATGTACAACTAATTAGAACAAATAAAATAAAAATATTTAAAAAATTTAATCTTCAAATAAATTAAAATAATCAACAATAATAACAGAAGCTAGATTCATGTATCTTAATATCTCATTCACAATGTCATAGCTAAAAGTAGTTTCTGCTCTGTTATCACTGTAATATAAATAAAATCTAAATCCCACCATCAAATTCAGTTTTTATTCCCATTGAAAGCAATACATGTAATAAACAAGAGCAAATAAAAATAAAAGTTATTTACTTATATATGTCTAAATGGCTAATAGCACATTAGACCACTCAGACCCCAACTAAAAAGGCTAAATAGAAACCTTGCTTAGAAATAAACCTACGTATAATTTTTTTTTCCTCTCCTGATTCTAAATAATTGAGGGTGATATGCTTAGCTATAAATAGAGGAGAATAGGAAACAAAAAGGAACAGGAGGAGGACCGACAGGCTCACCCTAGAATAAGTCAGGATTCAAATACATGAGTCATTTAGACCCTAGAAAACAGAATTGTCCAGGGTGCTCTGTTGCCTTCAGACCGAAGATGCTAGTTTATTTAAGGATAGAGGGTTTCATGAAAGGATGGAGGTGGAGGCTAGGGTTTTTCCCTTTTCAGAGTTAATAATTAATCTTGGTCAAAAGATCTGGGCCATCTTATCAACAATATCTTCCTTAGAGGACTCAAAGTTATGGCAAAGGCAAGTCTGTTCATTGTAAATGAGAGAACATTTCAATCAACTCTAGTGTTCCCTTATAAATCCTGTAACCAAAGCCCTATTGGTCAGGTATTCCTCAGGCTTATGATTCTTTGATACAAAGAAAGAAAAGGAATGAAGGAATGAAAAAAGGAGAAATTGATGCTAGTGAACAAAATAAAGTATATCAGTATACAAAATCTGTGCAGTATTCTTTTGGTGCTCCTATATACAACACTGTGTTTTGATGAAGACCAAATTGGGCAAACTTACTGGTTGCTGTTACATATGAAATTTACTTGACAGTGACTCTTCCTTCTGCAAATTCAAACTCAAAACAGTGGTGTAGGAAAAAAACATAAATGGCATTGTGACATGAAAGTGTAGATCTGAGCCAGCAATTGGCAAGGACCTTGGACATTATCAAAAATGTTTATTTGCTAAAGCTTTACAAAACACCATTTTACCAAGCCTTCATTTTATCTGTGCAAAATATGAACAAAGGGAAATAGAAGGAGTTATTCAAAGTCACACGTGACAGTTAATGGCAAAGACAGTCCAGAATAAGGACAGACTGAATTTCAGAATTTTTTCTTTCCTCTTGCTATAAAAACTTGCATTTTCTTTCAAGCTCAGTGTTGTCTTTACCCCGTCTTAAGTTAAACTATAAAAAGTGAACAAGGCAAGAAAGAGATATAACACTGCTAAAGCTATATGAAAGTGAGGAATCTCATAAAACACTGGTATCCCCCACCTTCTCTCCCTTTGGAGAGAAGATAAAATGTCATTAATCATACTCATTTAGCAAAAATATAGAAAGTACAAATTTTCAAAAAAAATTTAAAAACAAAGATTTAATAAGACAGGGAAAAGAGGAAAAATATGTTTCTAGATTTTCTGATTTGAAAGCTACTGAGCTCAAAAAAATTATGAACAATAATGCAAAGACAAAATGATTGAAAGAAAATAAGTGGACATATAAATGAATAGATTAGACCTCCATCCCTACCCCAGCCTCACACTGCTTGACTTGGATGGTGCAGAACAATATTTTTCTGCTAAAGTAGTTTGTAGAAACAGGTCAGAACAGAGACATCAATAAGACCTGCATTAGACACACACACACACACACACACACACACACACACACAAGCCTCCTTATTGCCTCCAGGTCAGTGTCTTGAGATGACGGAGACATCAACCCTTGCTTGTCCAGGCTGGGCAAATTGGAACAAGGTTACCCAGATGGAAATGCTGGTGTCCCAGCAGGGCACAGAAACAAGTCAGTATTCTAGTGCCTCCAAGTGGAAAACTTGTGTACTGAGGAAAGCATCAGAACTAAAGGTGAGGGATTAAAGATTCTGGCATAGCTGGATGGGGAACTATGTGCATAAACTGGAGGATAAGAGCCATCTGTCTTCCCAATTCTAAACTAATCTCTGCCCAGCTCTCCAGAGCTGAGACGCAGATACTAAGCATTCCTGCCAAAAAGAAGGAAAAATTTAAAAAACTCCAAATACACTAATATTAATTCTTTGCCATCATGGTGGAATAATGAGGATTTACAATTGATATAAACTTAGTGTAACTCATAGAAAATATTAGGTATGACTTTGTGAACTGGGATTGACATATGTCACAGAAATAACCAAGATCTTTTAAGATCCAGCTCATGGAACAAATTCATCTCTAGATGAATTATATAATAAAAAGATATCTATCATTCTTACAAATATTTGTTTATTATAGAAGTAAATTGTTTAATATCAGACAGATGAACATTTGTGATGATGACAGTGATTTGTTCTCCAAATATAAAAACACCAGTTACTAAAAAAAGGAAGAAGACTCTTTGAGATGCTCACATCTTTGCTCTTCCACACTTTTGGAAACAGAAGGCACCTGCTTTTGTTTTAGCACATGAAATTTTCTAAGTTTCCAGGTCTCCTACCTGACCCTAGATACCCAACATCTGTCAGTATTGCTTCTTCTCGAAGAGAATAACAGAAAATATAACTCTATGAGTATAAACATTTTTTGTATCCATAAACCACACATTCAGTTGCTTATCATATAAGTTGATGCAAATAAAACTCTAGTAGCAGATAGAAAAGGGCCTCTATTGAATTTCTTTCTGCAGTCAACAAATTGGAGTGCAAACTGTGTTTTCATTTTGCTATTGATTAACTAATTAATCAATTATTTATTTATTTATTCATTTATTTTGGTACTGGGGATTTAACCCTGATGTGCTTTTTCACTGACTTCACTTCTTTTTTATTTTTTTTTTAAATTTTGAGACAAGATCTTACTTGATCCTCCATTCTAAACCACATTATCCACTTTTATACAGTGTTGAGATACTGTGTATAATTTCATCAGAGAGTTCAATGTACTTTGCAATTTATTTTGCATTTTTGTGATTTATTTTGGCTTAAAAATGTCTGACCTACTAATTAGGCAGTCAACTCTATGAAGATGATAATTTGTATCTATTTTCTCTGCCTTGTAATCCCAGAAGTTTTGATAGAAAGACACATAGATGTTAAATAATTTTTAATTAATTTTAAAAATTATTTATATTCTGTTAGTTTCATCAAATCAACTAATCTTTTGGTAAAAGCTCAGTGGATGATGTACAATAAATAGAGATAAACTGCAGCAGATATGTCAATGTGCAAAAGAACCTGTTAAGTCTTTCTTCAGTGTCCATGACTAGTCCATAGCAAATATTTTATATCTCCAGAATCACATGCAGTACTATCTATACTGTTATTTTGAATTTCATAAGTACCAACGCTAACTTTATTTATATACAGCTCAATTCTCTCACTAGGAACCCCCACCATTGGGATTATAAACTTAAAAGTAAAAAGCCACATGGTTCACTGAAGAACAAGCAGAACCTATGGTCAGATAATGATTTGAAAATGCCAGAAGTCCCTGCTAAATTTCAGTTGGAAACTTATTATTCCTTAGCATTTTTCCTCATTTTCTTTATTAATAAAGTAAGGATCCTGAAAGCAGCATTAATCAAACATTAATCAAACAATATAATTTGTAAAACTCCTAGATACATGTCTAATATATATTCAATAAATAGTAGCTGTCATGCTTTCATGTATTTTTCAAAAACCACTTTTTGAGAGTCTTACTTTCTGTATAGCTGAAGCTCCCGAACAATAATCTAAAAAAACCCTAAATTAAAAAGCAGAAGCATAACAAAATAAGAGCATGTCTCTTATCTGACCACAATGAAACAAATAGAGATTACACAAATACATACACATTAAACGTGTTCTAAAATGACCAATGGATCAACAAAAAAACAAAAGAGAAATTTAAAAATTTCTTTGAACACAAGGTTCAAAAACCTATGAGATACAGCAAATGGAGTGGTAAGCGGGAAATCTATAGTGATAAGCAGCTACATAAAAAATATAAAGATCTCACCAGGCAAAGTGGTGCACACCTATAATCCCAATGGATAGGGAGGTTGAGGAAGGAGGATTGCAGGTTCAAAACCAGCCTCAGAACTTAGGAGGCCTTAAGAATCAACTTGGCAAGATCCTGGGGGAAAAAAAATTAAAAGGGCTGGGATGTAGCTCAGTTGTTAAGTACCCCTAAGTTATGATCCCAGTACACATTTTATGTTTAAAATAAATCACCTGATTATGCTACTCAAGAAATGAGGAAATCAAGAGAAAAATTTGTTAGATTTTTTTAAAACTAATATATATCATAGCATAAAAACATAGAGACTAAAAACTGCAAAAGATTAATGTAATAAATAATTGGTTTTTCAAAAAGACAAACAAAATTTAGCTAAGCTAAAAAAGAACAGAGAACTCAATTAAATTAGTGACGAAAAAGGAGATCATTATCATTGCTATAACGTGAAAACAAAGGATCATTAAGGACTATTATGAACAACTATTGAAAGAACCAGAAAAAAAATGGATAAATTTCTAAAGCATACAACCTACCAAATTTGAATCAGGAACAACACGAGCAAACCAGGAATAAACAAGTGAATCAGTACCAAAAATCTCACAACAAAGAGAAGCCCAGGGCTGGTGTGGTAGCACATGCCTGTAATTCCAACAGTTCGGAAGGTTGAGGCAGGAGGATCACAAGTTCAAAGCCAGCCTCAGTGAAAGCAATGTGCTAAGCAACTCAGTGAGACCCTGTGTCTAAATAAAATACAAAATAGGGCTGAGGATGTGGCTTAGTGGTTGAGTGGCCCTGGGTTCAATCTCTGCCCCACCGCCCACCACCAAGAAAAAAAGAGACAGAGGAACATATGGCTTCCATGTTCAATTTTATTACAATTTTTAGAAAGAACTAATTATAATCATTTTAAAAGTTTGGTAAAGATTGAAAATAAGGGAACTCTCTCAAACTCATTTTATTAGGTCAGCTTTATGCTGATACCAAAACAAGATAAGAACTTTTAAAAAAGGAAACTTTAGACTAAAACACTAATTCATAAAATGTGCTCTTAACAAAATATTGCAAATCAAATCCAACAAAACATTAAGAAGATTATGCACCATAATGAAGTGGGATTTATCCCAGAGATTCAAGGATGGTTTAACTGCACAAGTAAATAAACACAACACATCACATTATCAGAATAAAGGACAAAAATCATGATCATCTCAATAGATGTGGAAAAAACATTCAATAAGATTCAACAACACTTCATGATAAAAGCTCTCAACAAATGATGTATTAAAGGAACATATTTTAACACTGAAGGAGTTATATATGAAAAATTCACAGCCAGGGCTATACTTAATGAAGAAAAACCACCAGTGTTTTCTCAAAAACCAAGAACAAGACAAGCAAGTCCACATTTGCCACTCTTATTTGATGTAAGACCAGTGCCTCAAGCAGAGCATTTAGGCAACAAATGATGGCCACCCCAATTGGAAAAGAAAGTCGAATTATCCCTTTTTATAGTTAACATGATTTTATATATATAAAAACCTAACGGATATCTCAGGAAATGGTTATAACTGATATATTTGCTAAAATTATATAATACAAAAGTAAAAATTTTTAAAAATCATCATTTTTAAAAACCATCCCCAACTGTATGAAAAGTAAACCCAGAAAGCAATCCCATTCATAATAGCTACAAAATAGATATACCTAGGAATAAATTTAACCAAGTAAGTAAATGGCTTCTGTAATGGAAATATAAAACACTAATGAAAAAAAATTGAAGAACAAACACAAAAAATGGAAAAATATCTGTTTATGGATTAGAAGTATTAATATGTTTATTTATTTTTAAATTCTTTATTTTATTTGTCCTAAGTAGTTGCACATGACAATAGAATGTATTATACATTTTGATAGATCATTTGTAAATGGAGTATGATCTCTCATTTTCCTGATTATACATATTGTAGGATCATATAGGTCATTCAATCATACATATACATGCAATAATAATGTCTGTTTAACTCTATTATCATTCCTTCCCCCATACCCCTTCCCCTCCTTTCACTCCTCTCTACCTAATATAAGGTAACTCTATTCTTCCCTATCCTCCCCCACCAGTTATTGTGAGTTAGCATACACATATCAGAGAAAACATTTGGCCTTTGGTTTTTTGGGTTTGACTTATTTCACTTTAACATGATATTCTCTAACTCCATCCATTTACCAACAAATACCAGAATTTTATTCTTCTTTTAAACTGAGTAATATTACATCATATATGGAATGTGTTGAAGAATTAATATTTTTAAAATGTCCAAATTGTCTAAAGTGATATACAGATCCAATGCAATACCCATCAAAATACCAATGATATTCTTCATAGAAGTAGAAAAAAATTAGTCCCAAAATTCATATGGAAGCAAAAAAGACCCCAAATAGCCAAAGCAATCCTGAGCAAAAGAACAAAGCTAGAGGTTATCACAATCATCCTACAGGACAATAATGACCAAAATAGCATAGTCCTGGAATAAAAACTAACAAGTAGAGAAGTGGAATAGAATAGAGATTACAAAAATCTACATATCTACAATCAACTGATTCTCAACAACAATGACAAGGAAATACATTAAAGTTTGGACATCAATTTCAGTAAATGGTACAGAGAAAACTGGACAGCTATCTGCAGAATAAAATGTGACCCCTATCTCTCACCTTATACAAAAGTCAAATCAAGATCCATTAGAGAGAGTAACTGACTTAGCAGTTAGGGGAGACAGCATCATGTTTGTAGACCCATGTGCTCATGTTTCCATTCATTAACCATTAGTGGTGTTATTGAGTTCCCTCCTCTGTACAAAACATCATGCTGGGCATTGGTGCCTTGATGAATAAGAACACTCAGACCTGCCCTCAAACTAATTCTAGTCCTGGAGAGAGAGCGGGCCTCTAAAGAATAGCAATGAATATCATCATAATCATCATCATAAATTTATTCAGAGTCAGTACCATGGCCATTTTTGTTACTAAGGATTTGTTACTTAAGGTCTGACATTGCGATGCCTCCTGCTTCACTTTTCTCATTAAGGATTGAGATGGCTATTCTGGGCCTCTTATTTTTCCAAATGAATTTCATGATTGATTTTTCTATTTCTGTGAAGAACTTCATTGTAATTTTAATGGGAATTGCATGAAATCTGCATAGCACTTTTGGTAGTATGGCCATTTTGACAATATAATTCTGCTGATTCAAGAACATGGGGAGATCTTCAATTTCTTTATTTAGTGAGTGCTAATACACAATGCGGGGGTGGTAAGAATAGAAGTTCAATAGATTATAAAAAGGGGAATGAAGTGGAGGGTGTGGGAGAAGAATAGAGAAGACAGTGGAACGATTCTGACATAAGTTTCCTATATACATATAAGAACACACCACAGTGAATCTGCACATCACATACAACCACAAGACTGGGATCCTAATTAGAAATAAAATATATTCTATGTTTGAATAAATATCAAAATGTGCTCTGCAGTCATGTAAAACTAAAAAGAACAAATAAAAAATTGTTCAGAGCCTTCCCCCCCAAAAAAACAAACATTAGAAACCTAAATTCAAGTCCTGAAACTATGAAACTGCTAGAAGAAAACACAGAAGAAAAAGTTCAAGACATCATTGTAGGCAGTGATCTTTTGGATGGGAGCACAGGTAACAAAAACGAACAGGATTATATCCAACTAAGCACAGATAACAAATAGGATTATATTCAACTAAGAATATTCTGCATTGCAAAGGAAACAATCCACAGAGTGAAGAGACAACATGATGACCTGGGGAAAACATCTGGAAAATATTCATCATCATTTATTTATTTATTTTTATGTGGTGCTGAGAATCAAACCCAGTGCCTTACGCATGCTAGGCAAGTGCTCTACCACTGAGCCACAACCCCACCCCTGAATGGATGCGATTTCTTATGGCATTTTGTACCATAACAGAACTGATAAAATACAAACTCCCACAAGCTTTGGAACAGAATTTTATGAAATTACTCTATTCCAATTTCTTTTCTACTTATAGCACCCCAAGTAGAAATGTTTACCAAAATACAAATGAGTGACTGAAATATTTAATAGGGCTTTTAATATGTGAATTTTGTACATAATGTATTTTTTTAAATAAAAGGGGATAATAAGGTCAACAACCAGAAGGGCAGAAAGTTCGAAAAGAGTAAGAAATGGGACAAGTGAGTAACAGAATTAAATAAAGAAGAGAAATGTGCCTTCAAATGATGGCAAATAATTTTAAATACGAAATTTCAATCCAAAATTTAGTCATTTCTATTTTTGAGCTACTGCTTTCAGTTTTTCCAAGGATGTGGTACAGTGTGTCTGCACTGACTGATAGTTGGGTTATCAATGATTGACACTTCCTTTAAGTTAGGCTTCTCTCAGAGTCCACTACCCATGACTAATCTTTGGTGTATATACATGTAACTATTTTTTTGGAATTACTTTAAACTTCTAAAATGTGTGAAACTTATTATTTGATGTTTTTAATAAATGGTACTGCATCAACTAGATATTCACGTAGGAAAGAATATATAACTTGTCATCATATTCAAAATTCAGTGTTGGATGGATTGCATGTCTACATGTGAATGATGGAAGCATGCCCCGTCCAGAGGAAGAGGAAGGAGAGCACCATTATGAATTGAACGAGATATCCATTAAATGTATTCACCATGAGACATACGCTAAAATATTCATAAACTACTCATTCGTATTAGTCAAGAATGCGAAACTAATGGTGGGTGGTAATTGTCCAATTCTTGGTCTGCATTTTGGTTAGAAACAGATGTCTAGCTTTTAAAACTTCATTAAACTGAATATATAAGATGAAGGCACTTCCCCCATATGTAACAAAATTGAATTAAAAAAAAACAGCAATACTACAGACACATAGCAACTATTCAATGAAAATTCTGTATCATCATGATCCTCACGATTGTTATTATAATTACCTATGTGTATCACAGTGGTGGTCCAAAACTATTGAGCAGTCTCCACTTGTACTACTTTATAATTTCTTGTTATGAGCACACATTTTAAAATTATTTGTTTAATGTTTCTCTTCTTTACTACGAATTTCTTAAGGCAGAAGCTGTGTCTTATTCTGTTTTTTTTTTAATTTATCCAACCCCCTCAACTAATATTGAATGTGTACATATACAAATATTTTTTTTTCTCTCTCTCTCTCATATATAGAGTCCCAGGTACTTACATTCTGAATACAGGCAGGGAATTTTTAAAAGACACATGGTGAAAGTGATCATCACTCTCTTCTACAGTGCTTTGACATTTATGTGGTACTAATATAATCATAAAAAATAACACAACCATTATTGAATCATTATCGGTTTATTCATTTTATGCTTGTTGGTTGAAATTTGCACGATGTGCATGTTAAGTGTTCAGTTAGAGACTTAGGTGCACAACGTTTTATTCCCAGAAGTAAAACTAAAGCACCTAGAGAAGCTGGAGTAATTATTGAATATTTTTAAAGTGCATGTGTGTAAGCACTTATGTTCTCCCAATTCTCTTGCTGCATGATTTAGCATTGTTTCTTCTTTTTTTTAATTTCCACATGAGCTAAGAATTATTTCTGCACTCAAAGATAGAACACAGCATATATAGACAATTCCAAGCACTGCAAAATATATTTTTACCCTTATTTATTATTAATAGTAATGATAAAAATAACTGTAATTTATTGACCACCAAACCTGTGACTACTATTATGGTAAGAGGTTTATTTTATAGCATATTCTTATTCTGGTCTTTTAAAAAAAATTCTACACATGGAGAAACTAATGTCCAGGAAAATTAAAAAAAAAACAACTCACTGAAGGTCACAAAGTAAGTGACAGAACTGATTTTTTAATGCTGAGTCTAGTGACATGCTGTGCATTTGAAAATAAAGATTATTTCAGAATACTTTACGAATTTCTTTCTTTTGTTCTCCATTTCTGCCTCTTATTCTATTTCTTCTCTCCCTTCCTCATTTAAAATATTCTTCAATGTTAGTGGAATCAAGGAATGAGTTCATAGTGTGGGTTTAATGAAAGCTTTGCAAACTGGGCTTCTGTTGGCTGTCAAGGGGGAATCATTTAAATTGAGGGTAAATAGCTGAGCATTAGGAATGAATGAGCAGGTAGGTATTGGTGCTCAGAAAAGGGTACGCCAAATTTAGTGCCTCAGAAGTTAACTTTCCATCTGACTTTTCCCTTCCTTCTCTCTCTTGCTTCTGTTTTCTTCCTAGATTGACCTCAGAAACTAGAACTTATCTTCTCCAACTTAGGTCCTAGAAAATAGAACTCTTTCTATTATTCTAATGGGAATCTAAATAGAATCCAAAGCCAGCCATAAAATCATTAAAAAGACCACTTTAAAGGGCCCCTGACTTTCTATGTAAAAACTGGCCAAAAAGGAATTTCCTCACCTATGTTATTTGATTGTGGGTCTTAAGATGCCCATTCCAGACAAGGTCCCTTCCCATACCTAAGAGAAAGGAGTTCTGCATAGTCATACCATAAAAGGCTGAACAGACAGGACTTGCTGGTCCTCTGACGCCTCCTTGCCCAATCCAATCCATTGATGTTAGTTCACACCATTTTTGGCCTATCATATTTTTCCTTAGCGACCCATGTTTTTTCAAACCTGAGCATAAAAATGGATGGCTCACCCTGGGTCTTTGGGTATTCCTTCTGAGGGTCCTGTGCCACATAAAGGAATGTTAGACTCTGCTCTTGTTAGCCTGTATTTTGTGATAAGGGAATCATCAAAGATCCTTATGATGGGGAGGAAAGGGATCACTCTCTTCTGCTCCTACACAGGAACCACTCCGACATTAACGTTGGTCTGGAGGCTTAATGCACACAACGGTCATGATGATTGCTCTTCTACCTGCTCCCCTTAGAAGTAAGGGCAATGAAGTGAAGTGAAAGATTTAGGAAATGGTTATCCCTGTTTAAAAAAAAAAAAAAAAAAGACCCAAAAAAGAATATTGCTTCATATTGGCCTCTGCACCCTTACCTCCAGGTGAGTTCAAATGTCCTGGACCTCTTTCAGTCATAGATGACTATGCATTTATTCAGGGCATGGTGCTTGAGGGGCACAAGGGGAAGTAAGCAGGAACAATATCACAGCAATGAGAGAAATGGATTAATCAAGAGTGGGAGCAATGGTCACTGAATTTTTGGAGAGTAGAAACAATGGCTAAAGAAGGTATCCAGAAGTCTTCATGAAGGCTATATGCCTAGATCCTGCTATCATTTGGATCTGTAATGTCATACAACGGCCCATGTGTCAAAGATCTCATCTGTAGTTTGTTTCTTTGAGGAGGTGGTGAAATATTTTAAGGGATGGTCTTAGAGGCCTTCAACCTAGTCAGGTCATTGGTAACACACCTTGAAGTAGACAGTGGGTGCCTTGCCTCTTCTCTTTTTCCCATCTCAGCCATTGAGTGAGTGGCTTTGCTCCTCCACACATGCCCAACCATGGTATGCTGCCTTCCACAGACCCAAAAGCAACAATGTTGACTGATCATTAGATCAGTTAGACTGAAGCTGTGAAACTGTGAGCTGAAATAAACCTTTCTATTTTTAAGTTGTCTCCCTTAGGAGAAGGAATTATAGTAACAGAAAGCTGATTAACAAAGAACTGCCTCTCAGGTGTCTGTTTTTTTGGGGGAAAAAGTTTTGCCATAATTTGTATTGATTTTGATTGATCTTTAATATCAATGACATTCCATATGTGATTTCTTTAAATTTGAATTTGTTCAACCTGAGTCATGTGGAACCTGAAAATGATCTGTGGTACATAAATGTGTTTTCAACTCATTCCTTCCTTTCTGAGAATATGGTCTTGACAGTGACTATAATGTCTTGATGTCCTTGCTATCATTGATATTCTTGCTATCTTGACAGCGACATGATATCCTTGCTATCAAGGATAGCAAGACGATAGGATAAATGACTCAAGGGTAGGTTCCAGAAATTCTCTTCCTCTTTTTATGTTTTTCCTTGGAGAGTATCTTGATATCCAGCATGTCTTAGTTTCCTCTAATGGAGGTAGGTAAACTCCTGCCATCTTTCTATCATTGTACATTACATGATCCTCATCAAAATTCTGAGGTAACTGCCATTATTTTCCTCATCTTTCAAAGGAGAGAATTGAGCAATAGTGGTGCATAGTGTCCAAAAATAGAAAAATCAGGGTATTATAAAATGTTATAACTATCTTAACTTGCATTTTCCAATCAGAAAGACCTCAGAAGAACACCATGATAAAATAAGTTAACTTTGGAATCATACAGACCTTGGCACCACAAAGCCTCTAATATACTGATTCTATTTATTTATTTATTTACTTATTTATTTATTTATTTGGAACCAGGGATTGAACAGAGGGGCACTTAACCACTGAGCCACATCTCCAGACCTTTTAATTTTTAATTCTTTTTATTTTTTATTTTGACACAGGGTCTCATTAAGTTGCTTAGAGCCTTGCTAAGTTGCTGAGGCTGGCTTTGAACTTGCAATCTCCCTGCCTCAGCCTCCTTAGCCACCGGATTTAAAGGCCTGCACCACCATGCCTTGCTTGAGTTCTTAAAAAAAAATTGTGATACAGTTATTTCCTATTGATCAAATAATATATGTAAGGGGAATACTCTATTATTTATCAGTCACTGTAATATATACATGTTTTCCCAAAGTTTCCAAGAGCCAATTTGAAATAAGCAGTTGGAGGAAAAAAATTAAAATTTTGTAGATATTTCCTTATTCCATTACCCTACTCAAACAGAAATGATCACTTTCCATTCAACTAATTGTGCATTTGCAAAGTTTTTTGCCCTCATAGACATGGTAGACAGAAAACATTACTGGTAAAATAAAGCCTCTAGCTGCCTTCTCTGCTTACCAATGTTTTCATCACTAGCCATTTCAAAAGAAATCTGCACAGTGGCTAAGAAAATGCCTATTGGGAAGCCAGAGGCAAAAATCACTTCTCCTTAAATGAGAAAACATGTGACAAGTACAACACTTAAAATTATAAATTAAAATGCCTTTGGCAAATCTGGAAGTAAGGCAGCAAAGTTGTACTTCTGACCCTGAGTACATAGTATTTACCTAGAGTCACAGGTACCAAATGTAAGCAAAGCAGATGGTCATGGAAATTTGTCAAGAAGAAGCAATGTATAAAATAAAACCAGATAAATTTTATTGATATTCATCAGGTCCTGTTTTAATATTTATCCACATATTTTCTGGTGTTTTCTTCATAACATCTTTATGAGAAAAGTGCCTACATTGTTAACTGAATTCCTGGGCCAGATGCCTGACTTTGGTAATCCCAAGAGACCTGAGTCATCCACCTGCTGCCTTCATGGTCTAATCAAAGAGCCAAGTGGAAATAAAACAGGAAAGGCATTTACTTCCATGATGGCCATAAGGGTAAGACAATGAGTATTGAGACCTCCAAAGAAAGCTGTATTTGAGGTAACTCCAAGGTTATGCGTGGGAAGAACTAGAACTGGGGGCAGAAAGTATGCAGAGTCAACCAGACTTTGTTAAATTGTGTTCTGGCCCATTGACATCTCAGGTCTGGTTCTGTGGGGTCTTTCTAGGGGACAGGATTGCCTGCAAGGTTCACTGGAACTTGAGATAGGCTGGTAGAGAGAAATGATTTAGAGAAAGAACAGGCAGAGTAGCAAAATGTCATTAGTTCGTACAATGACAGTGTCCTCCTTCAGGCTTAGTGTAATGACTGGACTTCTAGGCATTGCTCTGGTGGTATGGAACAGAACATTGTAAAGCCCAGTAATTGATGATCTGTTATGATGTTCCTGTAAATCTTGGAAATATATTACTTACTGTTTTCTTTATATAATCTACTTTGAAGAGGAAGCAGAAACATTAGGTAAATTTGGGACTTGTATTATCAATTTTGGACAGTTGCTCTTAAAAAATGGACATGTTCATGCACAAAGTTGAGCAGGAATCTGACCCCAAGTTTAAGGCTACAAAAGGCTGCAAAGGAGACATGTAATGTGAAGGCCAGGATGCCAGCCTTTTGTCCGGTTTTTGTTGCCCTTTCGACATCTGAAGGACCAAGTGAAGAGTCAGCATTTTCCGGAAACATTGTCCTTAAGTTCCTTTGGCAGTATATACCCATTTTACAGAACAGAGAACTAAAGGGTGTGAAGGATCACCAATTTGTTCAAGTCACATGCCACTGGAAGAAAAACAAGGTTCAAACCCAGTCTTAACGCCCAGCCTATGCAATTACATATTACACTATAACACCTCTCAGATAAGAGACTTTGGAATCTTTCTTTAATTTCATATTCATGATTATCTTATAAATATGTATTACCTATATTAACATGCAGCGGGTGTAATCGTCCCTATTAAGGCTGTAAGGAAACAACACTTTGGAGCAACTGGCTTTCTCAAGTGACACAGCTATTACGTGTCAGTAAATATACTGACCAAGGAGGCAATATTTTTTTCACTAATATTGATTATTCTGAATAACTGCACTTTGGGTTGTTGTTAGGAAACAACAACCTCTCTGAAATTCATGCTATGAAAATCTATTTCTAATCATTCATGGCGGGCTGGTAAGTAACATGTTTATACTAGCAGGAAGTTTAATCCCTCATGGTTTCCAATTACTTTAACAATTTCAGTGATTTTTTCCTAAAGAACTTTCTACGGTATATTCATTTTCTTTCAAAGAAACCTTCTCGTATGATTAGTGCTTTGTCCCCAAATGACAACTTGCAAATGAGGCATTTCCCTTTAAAATGTTTTCAACTTAGGAAAATAATTTATCCAAGTAGGGGACCCTCCTCACTGACCCCAACACATGGGAAGGAGAGAGTCTTTATCACCAAGCTATACTTTCTGCATTTCAAAGAAATACCACCAGGAAAATTAGCATTACAAAATTTATACTTGCAACAGAGAGGAAGAAATGTCATTATTGTAAAGCTTTAGTATTTGGTTAGAGGGAGTAATCACATGTGATACAATTCCTCTGGCATTTATATCCCCTGGACTTATAAGCCGATGTTGAATTAAAAATTATATTCCTGTTATTCATTGAGTCTTAACCTTAGTGAAAATGTTTGATAGTCTGGTGACTGGCATTGGTGATGAAATTAAAGCACTCTTAATACCAGGCTAATTGAATATCACATTCAAAAGGAACTTTGACCTACACAACTCTTTTTGGTTATGGAAGCATGTACATCACCTCTGACATCTAGAAGAGAAATTTCACTTTTTAGAAACTGGGCTTTGTTTTCATTCTCTTTCCTGAAATACACATAGTCTATATTTACAAGTCACTCTGCATTATGCAATTCTGGGCCTTGTTTCTTTTCTAATATCTAAAATTTCAGTAAATATTCCTAATTTATTGCTGAAGTCTCTGATAGAACTAGTACTAGGGTAGCTTATGAGGTTGAAGTGTGAGCAGGACAGCTACCTTGGCCTAATGGAAGCCTCAGACTATTGGTTCTAGTAATTCTGACATGTGAGTGGGGTGGGCGGTATAGTCACTGTTTCTAGCCAATGCAAGCAAGCCACGCTGCAGAAGCAGATGTTAGCAATTAGTTGTTAGCTGTCTCTCCCTCCTGATGGTACATTTAGGCCTTTAGGGACTTCCCAACTTCCTTAATTTAAAGGTTACCCCTCGGTTTCTGGGAATTGTTTGTTCCATTTCTGGGACGTGGTATTTGAGAATTTTATTTCTTGGGGATTGTAACAAAATGATCTTGAATTTGGAATAATTCCACTTTGAGGATTGTTGTTTGGGGCTTCTTTCATATCAACTTGAATTTTTAAAAAGTTCCATTGATCTTAGTTAATTGCTTGATTTCATTTGTGTACCATTGTTTATATTTAAAAAATGTATAATGTCAGGGCATAGAACATGATACTCCAAAGTACGTCACCTTGGCATTCTGAGCACTTTGAAGTAAAGACTGGAAGGACCTCAGAAGCAATGTACCCTGAACCCTCTTCTGTCTTTCTGTCTCCTGCTCCTCTTTCTTCCATGGATTAAATCATCCCCTGTCCCTAAATAGTTCATCACACCTAGAGAGGTCAAGCTCTCTCTCTTGTCCCTTGAAGACCCTCATTCCAAGAAGTTCCACCCCATACCTGGGAGGAAGAAATGCTACACAAAGAGGTCAAAAGAAATATGAAGCCCATGCCTTGCTGGGCTTCTTCCACAGTTCCTTTGAATAATTCACACACTTTTGTCCAATCACATTTGAACATAGCTGGCTGGCTCTTCTTCGTCTAACCCAAACATAAAAATAAATATTTTTTCCTTGAGTCTTTGCATCTTAAGTTCTGAAGACTCTTTGTCACATAAAATTTTGATTAAATAAACTTGATATTCTTTTCTCCTATTAACCTGTCTTTTGTTAGAGAAAAGATGGTTGCATCCCCTATGCTGCGGAAGAAAAGATATCTACAATACTTGCCCCTACAATACTTATCAATTCACAGACCCAGATTAAAAAAAAAAAAAAAGAAAAGAAAAAGAAAAAAAAAAGTCTTTAACAGGAGAAATTGGAGGATGACCTCGACTTCTGTTATCTGTAAATAAAGCCTGCAGACCCACCCAAATATGTCATTTCTGTGATCTTCCAAGGAAATGATGTGGCAGACATGTTCTTTTAAGTCACAGAGTCATCAGGCATAGCCAAGTACAATGATCTATTTAATTTGTCACTTTAAAAAATAAATTCATGTAGTTTTAAGAAGCTGCTGGCAAGTCTGATCTCTTGATATAGGTGTGGAGACAGCCTTAGAATTACTTGAGGTTGCAGATATGCAGGGTGTAATTTCTTAATAGCCTAATACCATTCCAGCTGAAAGCAGGACCTTGATTTCTGACTGGTTAAGTGTCCCCTCGTCAGTTGGTGTACAGAGATATATTGGTATCACATGCAGTTATCCTTTAATTTTAAAATGTCAAAGAGTCACTCATATAGGTGCTTCATTTGTATTATTTATTCATATGTCCTCCAAGTTTCTGCATGATAGCTAAACATAACCTAATTATCAGAAGTAGGAGAAGAGAATGGAAATCATTTGTAAAAACGAAAAAGTAAGAAAAAAAGGAAAGTAAAAACAAGAGAATTCTATAGAATTAAAAAAATTATAATTAAAGGGAAACATCTATTATTAAAATCCCCCAAATGGATACATCCTTTCAAATATGAGATTCTTCAGCTATATATGATTTTCCAGGAGAGGAGAAGCATAGAGAATCAAAACAAGTGTAATTACTCCACGTTTCTTTATGTGTGCATGTATAATGTAAGATGCAAACATGTAAATACAGTAGATACACACAATATATGCACATTAGAGTATGCTCTCAGATTACAAAGCTTTTCTGGGAGGTTTAATTGTATTTTATCATAATTTCACAAATAAGCTTGTTGAAAATATGGAAGAATGGGCATGAACTATTTTGTTACTAATTTGACATTTTATAAACACATGCTGAGTGCAGAGAGCTAAAGGTCAGAGTCCACTTTTGCTAGAAACAAGAAGAGATTAAAGAGTTGAAATCTATACTGGAGTCAAAAATGTGTTCAAACGTTCCCCACAGTATCTGTGAACATCTTAGCATTGTATAAACGCTGACTGCATCTCCAAGTGCTGTCGATTTTTCCCTTAAAAATAGATTTGAATTCATTTACCACAGGGCACAGAGGAAAGGAGAATGAATCAGGAAGATCTCAAAGTGAAGATGCTTGGACACAAGAGACAGAAGAGAAGCAGGAGGTAAAATGTAATTTTGAGGGGAAAAATCATAAGAGAAGATTGGATTTTTTGGTATAATTTTTCTGCAAATGCAATTTGTAACAAGCTATATTGTCTGTAAAAGAATCCCTACTGCACTTCTAATGTGCTTTTTTAGTATCTAAAACATAAAAGCACATCAGAATACTTCATGTGCAAACCATGGCATTAAACAGATTAGAAAAACTAAATGTCATACTGTAACATAGTTGGTTCTTGTGCGGTTAATTTAGTAGAAAGGCAGAGAAACGCTGCAGGAGACACTTTCTCTAGTTATGCACCCTGCAGCTAAAATACCTTGTATACCTTTTTATTTTTTGAAGGAACAATAACTTTGCTGAAGTGATAAATTTAAAGCTTGTGTGGTTTTAGGATGGCACCTCAGCCAAGTGACTCCTGAATTGGGTAGTGTATTGAACGACATGCATGTTAGGAGGTACAGGTCCCACATTCCTCTGTCTCCTTCTGCCTTAACCCCTTCTTTGTTCAGCTCACTGTCCTCTATCAGTTCCAATGAAATGAATGCTTTGAATGGAATTGCCATGTCACTGGCCTCCTGCTCTACTCGGTGCATCTTTTTTTAATGACTTAACTCTCTATATTAATTACATGTCTCTTCATGGGCAATTGTTGCAAAATAGAAAAATCAAAGTTCCTCTGAATCTTCTTTTTCTTGTAAAATATGCTTTCAACTTCTGGTCTTTTAAAACATATTTATGGGCATATATTCAAGGTGTCTAATGTGATGATTTGTTTTGCTTTTACATTATATACTGATCACCAGAGTCAAATTAATTAACACACCCTTTACTACTCATAGTCACTGGATGTGTGTGGAGGGATGGTGGTGACAATATTTAAAATCTGCTCTCATCAAATTCCAGGCAAACAATACCTACTGAGTTATTAATTAAACTCAGTGTGCTGTATATCAGATCCCCAGAAAATACTTACAACTCAAAGCTTTTACCCTTTGATATACATATCCCCATCCACTACACCCCCACTCTTGGCAAACATCTTTCTGCCCTGTATCTATGCTTAGTATATCTTTTAAAGGTTTATGGTTTGTACACAAGCTTATGGCTAATGCACCACAAAAAGAGCATTTTTCTACCCTCACTTAAAAAATAATACATTGAGACTTGACATTATCTGGCCAGCAGGTCAGGGAATTTAAATTGGGCATCATGTATTCTCCAGTGATCTTAAAGCAGAGTCCATCACTCCTGTTAATTAGAGCTTTTCATGTGGATTCTGACTGAAATCACCTTGGTTGCTTTCTCTAGCTCTCACCTGATTCTAATTAGTCCCCTTGGAACATTAACCCAACTACCTCCTCCCAACCCCATCTCTACCTCATGATTCATCTCATTAGAAAAACTGATAAGTGGGCTCCTAATATCTGCTAGGTAAGATGTACAATTCTGAGCTCCACCACTAAGCAGTTTGCTAATGATAAAGGATGGCCTTCCTTATGGTAAGCATTACAGAGTATCATTGCCTAATGCCCTTTAACTTGGGTAATTAAACACATCAACAGTAGAGATAATTTTTTCACAGTGGGGGTTAAGGAGAAACTGAAACAAAAAAATATACCTTGCCCTGGCTGAGCTGACATCTCTATAAAGCATTTAAGCTTTCTTAATGAAGGTGCTTTCCATATTGGCGACTAAGCAGTTAGTACTCTCCCAGTTTCCTGAATTCACACAAAAAATGCACTTACAGAAACTCTTAAACTTGAGCAATAACATGTGGAAAGCAGACTAATGTCTCTGTTCCAAAGATGCCCATACTCTCATCTCTGGAACAGTGTCAGAGGGACTTGGCAGATGCGATTAAGGTTTTAGATTTTGAGATGGGGAGATTATCTTGCATTTTATGGTGGAGCCAAATGTAATTAGAAGAATCCTTGAAGGCTGTGGCCAGAAAGAGACATTATCACATAAAAATGGTCAGAGAGAGATAAAGTTTCTGGCTTTGGAGTTGAAGGAAAGGAGCCAAGAAAGACAGTGGCAGGGAAGTCAGAAACACTTTGTGTAGGAGACTCCAAAAGAACATAGCCCTGCCAACACCCTGTGCTCAGTGAGACTCTGTTGGGTTCCTGAAATACAGAATGCTAAGATTAAAATTTGTGTTGTTTTAAGCCACTAGGATTTAATAATCTATTATATTACCATAGGAAACTAACACTAATAGGGAATTAAGAGAAAAGCACCCTCTGTTGAGGGACCATGAGGGGCATGTTCAAGATTGTTCATGGTTCCCTCTAGTGTTCAATACATACATAAGAGAACCTCAACAGTTATTTGTTGAGTGGATGGATATTTATTGATAATCTACTAAGTATCAGTGACTTCTTGTAGCTACTATAAGTATTTGTTGATATATTGATTATTGATGAGAAAATGAAAACTCATTCAGGTAAATCACTGACTTAAGCCATATAGCTCTATGAAAGAAATTAACAAATCAAATCAGTGGTTATTTAAATAACAAAGCCTGTAGCTGCAAAAGATATTCTTAATTTGCTTAAATTTCAAATAGCCTCCTAAGTAGTTCTCTTAAAATTTTCATTCTAATTAAATGTGCTCCCTTTAGTTTCTTAAAAGTGATAGCCAAAACTTTCCCATATGAAGTGGAGGGAAAGAATGGGAATAATATAGAAAAGATACACAGAGTTCTCCAGTAGGTATGATAGATAAAAGAAGATGTATTTGTTAATAAAAATGAATATCTACTTGTTCTATTTCTCTGTCACAGATCTGAGAATTTTGCCTATTTAACACATTATTCTTCTACATCACCATGAAAGGTGTTATTGGTAGTCCAAACTTGGATAAATAGTGGGAAGTCAAAGAAAAATGAAGTAACTTGTCATATCATGTTTTAGGAATACCATGAATGGGACATAAATCCATGAAGTCTGAAACCACAGGTCACATACTTCAGTACCCCTAAAAGTCTTTACCGAAAGAGGTTCTGCCACAGGGCTTCTTGCCAGGATTCTTATCCTTCTTTCTAAAAGATTCCTTTGACAATCTAATGAAAACTGTGGACCAATTTCCTTGCAGAAGCATACTGTGAACTTGTAAGCTTTTATGGAGTATATTTTGGGAACCAGAGTCATAAGATTAAGGATAACCACTCCAGACACATACATGGTAGAAAAAAGAGTTCCCAGATGCAGGATCATAATAAAATTATTTTTCTAACTTAATTTTGGTTTTATAGTAAGACTGGTGACTTATCACACAATTATATGTTTCATTTTTTCCTTCTCTCATTTACTTCTTGACCTTAACAACAAAGTTACACTACTGATTTTCCTTTCGATTGAAATGCTAAATTTTGAGAAGTGTGTTAGTCAGCTTTTCATTGCTGTGACAAAATAACTGAGAAATGCAACTTATTGGAAGAAATGTTTATTTTGACTCATAGTGTCAGAGATTCCAGTCCATTGCATCCATTGCTATGGGTCTGTAGTGAGGTAGAGATTCACAGCTGAGAGAGTGTGGTAGAGCAAAGCAACTTCATGAAAACCAGAAAGCAGAGAGAGGAGCAAAGTCAGGGCAGAAGACCTGATAAAACCCTTTCAGGAACTACAATGTGTCTCACTCTCCTCAACTGGGTCCCACCACCAAGATTTTACCACCTCCAAATAATGTCATAAAATTATAAATCTTTTAATGGACTAATCCACTGATGAGATCAGATCCCCTCATGATTCAGTCACTTGTTGCACTGGGTATCAAGCCTTTAACAGAAGAGCATCTGTGGTTCATTATAGATCCAAATTGTAACATTCTGCCCCTGGGCCCCACAGTTTTGAATCCATCTCATAATGAAAAATGCATTTATTCCATCTCCAAGTGTCACCATAGTCTTTAATGATTCCAAGATTAATTAAAAACCTATGTACACAGTCTCCCCTGAGATTCAATGTAAACACTTAGCTATGAGCCCTGGTCAACAAACAAGAACAACAAAGCCAAAAACAAATTACATACTTCCAACATTCAATGGTGGGATAGGCATAAGGTAAACATTACTAATCCAAAAGGAAGGAATGGGGTCATAGAAAGAGAGAGAGAACCAAAACAAGACTGAAACCCAACAGGAAAGACATCAAAGCCTATGGTCCACATCCAGCCTACAGGACACACGGTTGCAGGATGTGGGTTTCAAAGGGCTTACGCAGCTCTGCCCAGATGGCCTTGCCAGTTGCAGCCCACTTGGCCTCTCTCTTGGACTGTCTCTACTCTCTACTTTCAACTTTCCTTGGCAGATGTTCCACATTCCTGGTAACTGTACTTTTCTGGACTTTTCATCGTAGCTTTGGCTTCACTCTCACAGCTGCATTCATCCCCCTTAAATATAATTAGAAAAACTGATGAGCACAGAAAATTGGTACTGTCAATGTAGTGAACTGGTGATGGTGAGTCTAGATTGTCAACTCTATTGGGTTGAGAGAACTAGGAAATGCCTGGAATAAAGAGACTACTGTATGTGTCTCTTGAGAGTGATTCTAGAGATGATTTCCATGCATGCCAACAAACTGAGAAGGGAGACCCACCCTAGATGTGGGCAGTACTGTCCAATAGGCTGAGGGAGCCAATGTGGCACCAAAAGCAGAACAAGAACTTTCAGCTGAAGCAAGCTCAATTCTTGAGCAGGTGTAAAGTCTATTGCTGCTGCCATTACCGTGGGCATCAGGCTCCATCCAGCTTCTTCAGTCTTCCAATGTGGACTCTTACCACTGATTCTCCAGGGAGCTTCTAGGTCTTCAGTCCTAGGCTGAGGCTACATCATTGGTCTTTTTCTGAGGCTTCTGACTCCTGTTGACCAAGCATCTATTGGTCCCTCCAGCTTTCCAGTGTGCAGACAGCCATTGTAGGAATATTTAAAATTTGATTATGTGTGCCAATCTAATAAATGTCTTTTTTATAACCATACATATGCACATCCTATTGGTTCTGTTCCTCTAGAAGACACAAGCATACTTAAGTACAAGAAGATTCTGTGCACCT
This sequence comes from Glaucomys volans, assembly GCA_020662805.1. Taxonomy (NCBI): domain Eukaryota; kingdom Metazoa; phylum Chordata; class Mammalia; order Rodentia; family Sciuridae; genus Glaucomys; species Glaucomys volans. The sequence continues at coordinate 109,882 of JAJEJO010001343.1, read as the reverse complement.
AAATATTTTATTGGAAAAACAAGGACAACTAAAGGGCATAAGTGTACACTACATCTCAGAGCTTATTTTTACCTTCAATTCAGCAGCGTAAACTAGAAGGAGCTGATTATACTATTGTGATGTTAAGGAATTTTGAAACATTATTAATTGCTGAGAATCAATGATCCATCAGACAGGCTCCTTAGACATTTAGATAAAATGAGAGGTTGTTTCAAAGGCTCGAGTAATATTTCTGATAACATATTTGAATATATAAGTCACTATGAGGTTGCTGGCAGGGGTCTTGCCATTTTTCAATATTCTTTCATCCAACAGCCACTGATGAAAACCCTCTTTCCTTCCATGTGTGGATAAGTGTCATGTTTCCAAATGGATCCAAGGTTATGAAAAATGAAAATCCAGATTTGCATGACAAGTGATTTCAAATATAATATTGTACATGAAATGACAAATTGATTCCTACCTCTCTCTCCCTCCACCCCTGTTCTTTTACTTACATAACAACATAGTATATAATTACAACTCTTTAATTCTGGTTTCTAATAATAACTGATGAAAAAAAAACTTTGGTAGAGATTACTGCTCCTATGAACAAAGATACTACTTATTCCCTAAAGGGTCATGCTCATCTTTATAATTGTGAAACAGAAAAGGGATTCTTAATTTCTAACTTTAATAAGGAACTGGGGAGAGATAGCTAAGGATGTTCTAGGAAGAAGCCTTTGTAAATGTATAAAGAAGGAATTCATGTGGTTCTGAATGTAACACAAATAACAGAATTTTAAAATTTAGAAAAAATGATTGTTGACATAAGGTGAACGTAGTGTGTTCAAGAATCAATTTTTGTCCATGGTTATTACAAGAGGAACACCGAAGTGAAGTATACTCTTTTTGTTCAGGATATTTATTATTAAAGAATTTGCATTTGTGTCATGTCTAGATTACTGGCCATGAACATTTTACTTATTCACAAACAGAAGAAAATAAATAGAAAATGTTCCTTCATAGGCCAATACAGTGGGACTACATTTATCCAAAACATTGTGTGTCATACATCCATAACTTTTTTCTATTTTGGAAACAATTGCATTAGAAATTCCAAAGTACAATGAAAAAGATTAGGTATATTATCTGCTAGAGAAACTATGAGGAGTCTCTGGGCTGTGGAGGGCTTTGTATTTCTCTGTGCCCTTCTTTATTTACTTACTTGTTTGCTTAATTTATACATCCTTAAGAGAAATTAGTTTTTACTGTCCTCTTAGCATATGAAGAGAAAAAAATTATATGTGTTGACTCTCGTACAGTAAATTTTTCCATATATCCCTGAATTAGGATTAAAATAATTTTGTTTTCTAAAAAACTCAAATGGGCCATCGATAGGCATTTGCAAAGTTTGGGGGGTGAGGGTAGATAATTCCACGTAGAACTTCACTAAAAAATGCAGAACAGATAGAAGAATAAATGCTGGCTGGAGATTGCTGATCACTTATCTTGGTGACTGTGAGCATTAGACAATTGACTATTATGTTCTAAACCTGATATATAAAGTTTTCCAAAGATGGGAAAGCGATTTGGGGATAAGTATTTTTTTTTTAATTTTAATGAACTTAGTTTTGTCAGTTTATTTTACTTTATTTTTGTATTTCATGCCTCTCTCGCCCACTCCCTGCTTGAATGGGTTCAATGCCAGGGCTGCAAATGCCCCAAGTATATTGTTTATAGATCCTTAAAAAAAAAAGAACTTGGAGGATTCAAAAGAGTTAAAAGGACTGTGGAATGGACACATCATGTTTACTTTAGTCACTTCACATATAGTCTCTCTTATCTTTCGATGGCCACGGGGGTGTTGATATTGTTTGGTGGCAACAATTTACCAGGACACAGGTGGAACAACAGGGGGGTGTTTAGCAAGCTCTCTTAATGTTGCCTTTACAGCTGAGACATGCTTAATCTCCCAGCAGCACAACCAGAACTGCCCTATGGTTGTTTGCAGGATATCAACACCTATTGTATATTCAGGAATGAGGGCTATGAACACCAGGTAGGGGGTGGGTGGCAGGCATCCAAGCTGCAGAGTCATTGTTATGGTTCAGACTCTCACTGTTTCCTCTGCCCCCCAAATTCATCAACAGCAGAAAATCTGCCTGAGAATTTGTCAGGATTAACACACATCAATGTTCATTCAGTTCCTGTGTCCACCAGTCTTTCTTTTGAAGGCTAAAGTATATATGACCTCCAGTCCGAAGACATGACTCAGACCCTAAATCTTGACCTTTAACCCAGTCACTCCCACATCTAATGGCTCAAAGACTCCTTAGGGGAGCCTCAGGATCTGTTTTATTCCATCTTGTAAAAGGAGAGGCTTGTCTCTGTTTCCTTCCAGAGACATTATTGAAAATTTCTGATTGTCTTTTGTTTCCTTACTGAAAAGTAATGGCTGAAGCCTCTTGTCCTTCAGCCATTGCTTCCATAACTGTCCCAGGGTGGCATAAGGTTGTTTACCTATTTACCTTCATCTATTACTGCTGCAGTTAAAGTCTGCCCACATCTGTCTACGGGAGACTTGGAGAAGTCTGTCCAGGTTGGACGGGGTGTCATGGACTCCTGCTTTCTGCCACAATCTAGCTGTCTCCCCTAGATCTGCCTTCAATTGCACTGCTTGCTGGAGGGGATTCCCTGATCCTGCTAAGTGCACCAATCATTCAGCCTCACAGTTGCAAATACCCCAAGCATACTGATTATTGATCCCAAAGAAAGAACTTGGAGGAATCAAGAGAGAGGTTTGGGGAATTTTATTACTCACACTGGTGGTGGCAGGCTAGGATACAGTGGAGAGCTGCACTGTGGCTATAGACAGGGGGTATATACAGGATGCGCTGTGTGCACCTTGCACAGGTGGGTTTCCTCAGATGCTTTATAAGTGCATTCTTTAACTCTGCAACCAGGGCCACCCTGCTTAGTTCCTCTTCTAAAGATTGAAGATAAGGTGAATGGCCAACCTCCCATTCCTATTTTCCATATTGATTAGAGATCTCCTTATTTCATTACAAGTTTTCGTAGTCACTGATTAGCTTATCCCAACAGAATGTAATCGTGAGTTTGAGGGAAATTTTTGGTGGAAGATGTGCTTGAAAATCTGATCATAGGCTAGTCTGATAGGACAAGGACTTCTGGATGAAATATACTGGGAAGAAGTAAAATCAATTCTAAGCTCATTCTGGGAGATTGTAGGAAACTCAGAAACATGAAGTTCCTCCTGACACAAAGGAAACAGATCAACTTAATGAAAATAAAGATTTGATTTATATTGCATGTGCTTTAGGAGAAGAATGATAGGTCCAGAAAAGACCTTATGGAGAATCAACTGAGTTTCTCTAAACTGAAGAGGACAGCATCTTAATATAGGAGAGATGCCACTCTTCTAAAATTATGAGTAGAGTTGATATTATCTTTCCTGGATGTTTAAATGCAGTTTCACATCACATCTGGGACAAAACAGTCTTATTACTGAAGGTTGGTAAATATTCACCTGTGGGAGACTTTGAAGTTTCATTTTCTCACCTACTGGTTCTAAAGATTTCTGTATCTCTCCCTCTCTCTTCCTTTTCTTTCAACATTTATCTTGATACTCATTATTTCAGGAAAAGAAGCCTAACTCCATTGTATGTCTCACTGAGATCCATTTCCCAGTGGATTTTCAGTGATGCAAGTCTACATCATTACCTGCTTGCCACACTGGACAACCTCACAAGATGCTAGACAGACTCCTCAGTAAAGATGAGGAATTGGAAAATTTCCCTGATAATGAGGAAAAATTGGTCTCCAACTTAGAACTAGACAAATGGATGATGATTATGGGTGGAAGTGGAAAGAATCTGACCTCTGTAATATAAAAAGATATTTCAAGGCCATCAAGAGCATCGCCTAGACTCATTGACTGTCCATGTAACTTTTAGATAAGCATTAATTTTTATGATCCATGTTTTTTTTTCATCAGTACAGTGAGGATAATAATGGTGTCTAATCATGGCACCATAACAGGATTAAGTTAGATAACCCATAGAAAATTTCTTGTGCCACAGTAAGTTCTACTTTATATTTCTCTTTATATGGCTTACATTAAAGAATCATAAATGTAGTTGCTTAATACAATTTTTTTATCACTCCAAAAATATTGAGCAATATTTGTGCTCAACTGGGAGTGCTTATTGGGATCTTCCTTGTAATTAGAGTTGGGTGGCACCTCTAGACACAACCATTTAAATAGTTGATTGGCTTTCCATACAAGGAGCATCTTTCCTTATATACTGGATTGCTTGGTGACAGTCAGCTCAGGGATCAGCTCCTGCTGTCAACCTGAGTGTCCACCACTGGTCTCTTTGTGTCTTGGACTACTCATTGTATGGGAGGTAGCTTTGTAGAGGGAAAAATCACTAGTTTGACACAAACAGAAGGTACTCATTTGTTTTGTTAAATACCTAACCTCAGAGTTTCCAAAACATCATGTTTGCAGCTTTCTACTGGATAAGTACAATATTAAAACTGGTTCATATTCAGTGACATATATATACATATATGTATATATACATATACATACGTATATATGTATATATAGGGGGAGGGGGGAGAATTTGACTATGTGGCTTGATATGAAGAGCAAATGAAAATAGAGGAAACCAAAGAATTGATAGCTGTCTTTTGATGTATAACAGTTAATAACAACAGAATAAGTTACTGTTAATAAGAATGTAACCAATAGAATATGGAATAAATAACAAAACCATGTTCTAGTCATATATAAACATACCACAGGGAATTTCATCTTTATGTATATATACAAAGTTTCCTAATAAATAAATAAATAACTATAAATAAATAAGAGGAAGATCTGCAGGGTAGAGGAAAGAGAACAGGGAAAGGGAGGAGAGGAGGGAAAGTGGAGGGAATGGGGAATGAAATCTTTTGTTTCTTTTCCTCTGTGGTTTGGCTTGTTTTAATCAAAAACTTTGCTTTCAATTGTCCTGTCATATAGATTCTCACCGCACTGCACGTTAATGTCACGTCCCTGCAAAATTCACCATCACCACCAGATGGGGGGAAGGGAAAGGGTTGACAGTCTCACAGGCCTCTTTGAGGAACACTGCAGAGGGCATCAATAAATAGAAGCGAAAGGCAGCCCTATTAGTTCTGGCCATTCTGTGCAGAGTCAACCTTCAACCAGCCTAGCAGGCTTTTAGTTTGATTAATATTTTAATTTTGCAGCAAAGAAATTACAAATTGAAAATATCTACTGGGTCATCTGGCTTGGCACTTCCACATTACAATATGCATTGTGACATATAATTATCATCTGGGAGAGGAAAGGTAGAAAATTTGACCTCTCCCATTCACCACGACATGTCGCAATTTTCCTTGGTCAGTGAAGTCATAACTAATGAGGTCTTTTAGGTTTCTTATTCACTTTCCCCCCATGTTCTATGCTAATTTCCCTTAATTCCTCACTGTTTAACTTACAGAGGAAGAATGTGTCTCAAAGCGGAAGTAATACAAAGTCTTGCTCTGCCACCTTTCTGTAACTCGGGTCTACTCACTCAGTGACCATCATCTTAATGATTTCTCTAGACCCTGCATATCTCCGCATTTAGTTTTCAGGTTCTGATGCTCGTTTTTTTCTAAATCCAGATATCTGGTCTTGAGATATTTAACCAGATCTGGTCCTGAGATAAATAACCAGGTTTATTTTCTATCCCATAAGTTATTATAATACCATCTAAAATATCTCATTTTAAAAAATATTAGTCTCACTGAATCTATGGTCTATACTGGCATGAATAAAATACAGAGAAACCATCGAAAGAAATATGATGAGGTCATTTTGTACTCATTATTCATTTTTTTGCACATATACAACTCCTAGCATTTGCATTTGGTTTTCCTTCTCCTGAAAAAGTGTTTCCTCTTCATGGTTGATGGTCATCTTTTGGGTGTCAATTAAAATCTTATTTCTTTAGAGTTGAGCTTAGCTCTAATAGTGGACATTCTCAATATAGGACTTTGGTTCATTCTTCACAGTTCTGTGGCATCATTGAGCCATTATGTTTATTTGTTGAATTTTTATTTATTGTTTGACTCTCCAACTAGGAGATGCACTCCAAAAAGTTGGCATCAATTCCTGAGAGTCTTTTACTACCAGTTATTAAGACTGTAATCAATACAACTTGAGATGTATGTAACGCATTTATGAATGAATAAATAAAAGAATGTAGTTTGAGATAGCAAAATGTATAAGACACCATTCATCCATTTGTAGCCATACCCATGACTTTGAGTATTGGCCGTGGTGCTACAATGAGCACCCACATGCTACTTTTATAGGGTTAATTGTACCTCCCCCAAATTATTTGAATTCCTTTACCTCTAGTATCTGAGAATGTGAACTTATTTGGAAATAGGGCTCTTGTAAGTGAAATTAATTGAGATGAAACAGCAATGAAATAAGGTAGGCCCCTATTCCACATAACCAGTGTCCTTATGAGAGAATAATGTGAATGCATACACACACAGAGAATAAAAATATCATGGGAAAACAACAGTAATGCAGATGCACACTGAGGAATGCCAAGTCCTTTTGATGATACCAGAATCTAAGGAAGAGGAATTGGACAAATTCCCCCCAGAGGCTTACCCTAGAGATCCTGATGCTGCTGACACCTTGACTTTGGATTTCCAGATTCCAGAACTGAGAGACAATAAATTTGTGTTGTCTTAAACCACCCAGTTTGTTGTCCAGTTATCCCTCAGTATCCAAAGATGATTGGTTCCAGAATCTCCTGAATATACCAAAATCCACAGATGCTCAAGTCTCTTATACAAAATGGCATAGCATTTGCACAGAACTGTGCACAACTTTTCCTATAAATCCCATTTAAATCATCTCCAGAATACAATGTAGATACTATGTAAATAGTTTTTATATTCTGTTGTTTAAGGGATAATGATAAGACAAAATTTATACTTGTTCAGTATACCTTTTTTTAGAATATTTTTGATCTGTGGTTAATTGAATCCATAGCTGCAGAGCACACAGTTGAGGAAGGCTATCTGTACTTTATTACAGCAATCCTAGGAGATTAATACAACCAGGAAGACAGCTGCTGGAATAAGTTCCCAGGCAAAGTATCCCTAAACCAGGTGCAGTGGTGCATGCCTGTAATTCCTGTGGCTCCGGAGGCTGAGTCAGAAGGATTGTGAGTTCAAAGCCAGTCTCAGCAATTTAGAGATTTCCTAAGCAACTCAGCAAGACCCTGAATCTAAATAAAATATATAAAAAAGGGCAGGGGTGTTGCTCAGTGTTTAAGTGCCTCTGGGTTCAATCCTTGGCACCAAAAAAATAAAAAATAAATTTAAAAAAAAAAGGAAAGGAAAGGAAGTATCTCTAACCTCTCAGTTTATTTCCATTACTCTTCATCACACCCTGATCATTTAAAAAATTCTTACTATGTGTAACCTTACTTTTAGTACCTTAGCTTTTTCCTATCATACATTTAATTGCTGTAATATCTCTCCATAGATCAATCTCTCAAGTCTTTAAAACATTCCTAATGCCAATTGCACAGTGCTTTTGTATTGTAGGGGAGTCATGATTAATTGCCTCTAACGTGAAAATGTCACTAAGCTCCATTCTCTGATATATTTAGACAGATATGACTATATCCGTGCTGTGTATCATAAAGCCTACCTGAAAAAGATACATATCACGTTTCTTTTTCTTTTTCATTATTTAATCTTACTAGTTTGGGGTGTGTTAGCCATATTCCTCATAGAGTCCGATTGAAAGACAGTGTGATTTGCAATGTATTTATCTTTGTAGGGACACAAATTTTTCCTTCAATAGTGTCACTTGTTGATTTGTTATCCAGAATTCTCCAAGGCTATTTGAGAATGTAGTTGAGGATCTTTTTTTCATAGTTTTGCATAATCCCTCATTTGAATTTATTTCACAACCTCTAGTGTCACTTAGAAATTTCCATAAGATAATTCTTTATTGCTCTTCCCACTGAAAAAGCCAGTTAACTTCCTATTTTATGCTGATTGATCCTGGAAGTTAGGCCAACTCTGCCCATAGTTATATTCCCCTTTTGAAAATGTGTCATGCCTACTAAATGATCTCGGAGGACAGCTGGTCAGCAACAAGTGGTGTAAGTGCCAGGGTCTGAACCCATGCCCAGAAGCCTTTACGAAGACAGACACGAGTCATCATTGACAGTGCTTCACTGTTTAATCAGGAAAGGAGACAGTAAATGCTACCTTGTAAAATTTCATGGCCAATATATTCATAAAGAAACAAATACAAAACAGAATATTTTACCTAAGGTTTACTTCATCAAAGAAGATTTGTTTGAATAAAGGAATTTTAAGCTGAGAACTCATGGTAAGTAGAGTTAATCAGGTAACAGAATTCTTATTACTTGTGTGATAACACCTGCTTTACTTTTTATTTTCATTTTCTGATTAGGAACCACAGAAATGTGATATAAATTTTGTAAGATAATGGCAGAACTGGAATTCTTACCAAGTTGTGATCTTGACCATATCACCACAAACACGTGCTTCGTACAACCACAAATTCCCTGTCTTTATTTTTACTGAAAGTTCATATCAAATATCATAATTAGCAAAACTTTATTTGATTACCAACTTCCTCAAATTATACTCTTGCAAAGCTCACATTTTGTTTTAATTAATATTATTTAAAATGACAAATTACAATTGTATATATTTGGAATGCAATGTGGTGCTTTACATTTATGTTATACAATGTACCATGATTAAATCAAGCTGATTAACATCCCTGTCAGCTCATTTACCTCTCATTTTTTTAATGATGAGACATTTGAAATTTACTCTGAGTGATTTTGAAATATATAATACACTATCGTTGACTATAATCACCCTGCTGTACAATAGATTTCAAAACTTATTTCTCCTTTCTGAAACTTTGTACTGTTTGATTGATAACTCCTTACTTTTTCCTTCACTACAACTCCACCTCTGATAACTATCATTTTCTCTACCCACTCTGCTCCTATGAGTTGAACCTTTTTAAATTCCACATATAAATGCAGTATTTGACTTATTTCACTTAGTATAATGATCTCGAGGTTCATTCATTCCTGTGTGTATATGTGTATATATTATACATATGCACATAAACATGCACACACACATAAATTTAAACCAAATTTATTCTATGAGAAATGGATGATATCTTGCATGTAATCTAGAAAACTCTGGGCATATTCTATCATTTAATACCAATGAATTGGGTAATTGAAGACTATTCATTAATTCCTTTTCTATTGAGTCCTCAAACCCATAGAATGTTGCATCGTGCCTCAGTGTCTCTTTCTCTAGAATCTTATTCTAACTACACCCCCATAGGTTTTCCACTGATAGAGATGGAGGAAAGAAATGAGAGAGAGAGAGAGAGAGAGAGAGAGAGAGAGAGAGAGAGAGAGAGATCAGGCGGGACAGAAAAAAAGAGAAAAAAATACCCGCACATCAAAAAAGATCAAAATTTGCTCATGCTTGTGTCACCGAAGTGTCCGACACAAAATGTGAGACTCTTTGGTACTAAAAGCTGATTTGATTGTATCTTACAGAGTATTAACATTAAAACTAAGTAGCTGAATATTGCTATAACTCAACAAGGTGATGAGGTCATAAATTTTGTGTAGAATTTTTCCAGATTTTTTTTCCAAACTATGGACAATGCAGTAGTATTCAGAAAATGTCCACTACTGTTTGACTGTTTGTGGCCAAAGAAAATGTGGTTATAAGCTGCCATATATATATATTTATATATGCCACATTTATTCTAATAAATAAATATTACTTATTATTATTTATTATTAATAAATTTATTAATAATATTTCTAATAATATAAATATTATTATTTATATATTCTAACATATATATATATGTTTTATTTTGAGACAGGGTCTTGCTGAGTTGCTGAGGCTGGCTTTGAACTTGTGTCCTTCCCTTGTCTCAGCCGTCTGAATGGCTGGGATACAGGTGTGTACCACCATGCCCAGCAAAACCCTTTCTTGTCACCTTGTCAGATACTGAAATAAATCTCTCAAGGATAAACACACACACACACACACACACACACACACACACCACACAAAACCTAATGCACACAAGTTATAAGAAGACAGAAGAATCAGAAATCTAAGGACCACAGTCACTGACTGTAAGAGTCAAGTTCATAATTTAAAAAGAAATCAAGTATGCTTCCTTACACTAATAACATAAAACTTGTTGATGCTATAAGTACCAGTTTATTCTCACATTCAATGAAAACTATATATTTTCAATGTTAGGTATTGTCCTTCAGAGAGATGAAGAGAAAAATGGAGTTAAGATTTCTTTAAAAAATAGCAATTTGTTTTTCTGAAGCTTTTCCCATCGGAAAGACTAGGAATTGACATCTCCCAGGAGTATCTCTCCCAGTAATGCAGATATCGTGTTGAAAGGAGAAACAGTGAGTCCCTCATGTGCCTTTGCTAAGGTAAATATTTTTCTGATGTTATACAATGCCTTTGTTCTATTCTATAATTTCTGTTGCATGAGGGGGTGCAGCCAAGAGCATATTCTCTGTGGTTCTTTTCCTTCTATCTCTTGAACATTGTTAGGTGATATCTGGGTTGTACCAAGCTTGATGTTCCCATTCTAGGTCTGCTCCATATTAAACCTTATTCCATAGACCTCTGGGTAGCTTTTACTGTTGATGTGGCTTGGGATTCCCTATAACTTCTCTAACTAGCATTGTTTCACTCCTAGCATTATCACAGTTTGTATTTTACTTGTTACCTTTAACATCTGCATCTTTCCTATGAGGACAGGGGTGGTAACTTGCCCTTGAACTATGAACTAGAATACTATTGAATTCTATTGAATATGTTCTAAGCATTAATACCTATGAGATAAATAATGAAAACAAGTTCTTATTTCATTTGTTGTTGAATTCTCAAACCCATAGCACTTTTTATGATCTCATTACTCTCTCTCTCTCTTTCTCTCTAGGACATCTTTCAAAGATCTCCAAGTTCCACCCCATGTTCCAGTGGGTCAATGCTTCATTACCATCGACATGACAAGTTCCTTCACTATCTAGACCTCAAGAAAAAGTGTTCTATCTCTGTGGACATTTCTTGGTATTTCCCCATCAATCTGAGTATTGTTCAGTATTTTGCCATCAATTTGAGTATTATTAATTCTTAAAGAGTCAACTCAAGCATTATCGTCTCTTTCTCCTCACTGTTCTTTTTTTATGAACACCACAAACATTTTTATAGGTCATTTGGGATCATTCTTATCATACCCCTATCACGAAGCTTCATTCAAATCATGTTGAAACGTTGTCATATCACAATTCTCATTAAAATAATTGTATTATACCTTCTGCAACTATCTCCACATTTTTCATGATTTTAAAACTTTGCTCTTTAAAAGTAGTTTGAAAAACTTATAAAAATTCAGATTTATAATTTCTCTCTTGGTAGAATAATAGCATCTATCACAGACCTTGGAAAAGTTTTAACCTTAAATTGGCTGGTTCTATAAGTGCAAGATACTTAAAAGGTCTTCTTTGTAATAACAGTATTAATTTTCTTTCTCTTGTTACTGTATTGTTTTTTCTTTGCTTAAAAATTGAAGTGCCACCTCAACCCTGCCATAGCAGCCTAATGCCATAGTTTTAAGACTGATTAAATAATCTCAAGCATGTACTTTTTAGTTTTTTTTATTTTTACAGACTGTATTTTGATTCATTGTACATAAATGGGGTACAACTTTTTGTTTCTATGATTGTACACAATGTAGATTCACGCCATTCATGCAATCATACATATACATCGAGTAGAGATGTCCGTCTCATTCCACTATTTTTCCTTCCCCTGCCTCCACCCCCCTCATTTCCCTTGACACAATACAAAGTTCCTCCATTCTTCTCTTACCTCGCCCCCCATTATGTATCATCATCTACTTATCAGAGAAAACATCTGCCCTTTGGTTTTTGGGGATTGGATTATCTCACTTAGCATGATATTCTCCAACTCCCTCCATTTACCTGAAAATGCCATAATTTTATTCTTTTTTATGGAGAAATAATATTCCATTGTATTTTCATACCACAGTTTATTTATCCATTCATCTATTGGAGGGCATCTAGGTTGGTTCCACAATCTAGCCATTGTGAATTGAGCAGCTATAAATATTGATGTGGCTACATTACTGTCGTATGCTGATGTTAAGTCTTTTGGGTATAAACCGAGGAGCAGGATAACTGGGTCAAATGATGGGTCCATTCCAAGTTTACTGAGGAATCTCCATACTGCTTTCCAGAGTGGTTGCACCAATTTGCAATTCTACCAGCAATGTATGATTGTGACTTTCTTCCCACATCTGTGTCAACACTTATTATTGCTTGTGTTCTTGATAATAACCATTTTAATTAAAGTGAGATGAAATCTTAGGATCATTTTGATTTGCATTTCTCTAATTGCTAGAGATGATGAACATTTTTTAATACATTTGTTGATCACCTGTATATCTTCTGTGAATTCTGTGTCCAGTTCCTTAGCCCATCTATTGATGGAGTTCTTTGCATTTTTTGATGGAAAGTTTTTTGAATTCTTTACAAATTTAGGAGATTAGTGCTCTATTCTATAAATATGTACTTTTTTTTCTTTTTGCCGTGCTGGAGATTGAACCCAGGGCCTTGTACTTGTGAAGCAAGCACTCTACCAACTGAGCTATATCCCCAGCCCAAACATGTACTTTTGATATTGCACAAGTGTACTGTCCAGATGGTGATCTTCCCGTCCCCCTCCCTTCCTCCTCCCTTTCTCCCTCTCCTTTTCCTCCTTCTTTCTCCTCCTCCTCCTCCTCATCTTCAAACCTAAGAATTTTTTAAAAAAATGTCTAGTCATTTTCTTAATCATTGTACCAGAAACTCTAATGAACTTTTATCCCAAGTCACATGATTCACTCTGCTTCTTTCCTCTCTCTTTAGAGAGGGCATTTTCAGCTTCTTTCTCTTCTCCCTGTTTCCCTTATAGGACATTTACAACTGCAGTAACACAATTGCTAAAAAGTAGCATTTGCCACTCGTAGCCATCACGACCTGCATCTTCATCTTCAGAAGATAAATAATTTAATTTATAATTAAATCTTATGCTTCAGATATATTATCTATTACTCATAAGGACATTATTATGGTCATCAGTGAGGAAATTGTGGTGCTATAGGGAGAAAACTGTCAATCCATGATATTTGTAGTAATTATGTTCTCCAAGGTTTTTCAAGAACATTGATTTTGTGACTACTGAGTCATTATGCATAGGGAAAATATAAGGTTAAGCTGTTTCAAGCCTCTGGTAACAATATTATAATCAAATAATTAATGCATAACTTTGTTTTGTGTGTTCACTTGTTTAAAGACAGCATATTTTATGTTATTGTTGATGCATTAACATTGAACCAACAGCACTATTATCTATGCCTTAAGATAGTTTAATATTCATACTCTCTTTTTAAGGCACATCCCATAATTTGAGCACTTAGAAATACCAGATAGTACTTTTTAACACTACACCTGGAGCACATTTTAAATAGCTCTATCACCAATAAAAGGCAGAACATTTTGAAAATTTAGCAATAAATAGACACAGAGAAGAATGCTTGTTTATAAATTGAAAACAGATACAATAAGGTAGAGTATCTCTTTGTTCAACCTCAACTGGGAATTAATGCTTCTGGCAACAAAATTTTCACCACCCCACCTGTTCATGTCCATGAGTGACCATAAAAATGAAGGGAACTGATAGGGAGTAGGTAAATTGGCAAAGATGGAATTCACAGGTAACTGGGATGAACTTTAACTTACTTGCAGTCACAGGAATTAAGTAGTACTTAAAGAACTTTGCTCTGCAAGCTGCTGGACTATGTACATGAAAATAAAATTTTTGCAATGGTCTTTACACCATATTTCCTTCCATAGAACATGTCAGTGTGTGCATGTGTGTGTGTGTTGACATATCACATGTCAATAAGGTTTGGACAATATTTTCTTTATTCTATCACTCAGAGATAAGTTATTGAAGAAATCCCTCCTGCTCTCCTCTTAGGCACATTTTGTTTATCCAGTTTACATAGTTAAGATTATATGTTTAGATATAATTCTGTATCCTACATATATTTTAAATAATATAAGAAATTACTCAGAAACACATTGCAAGCCAAAATTAAGAAAAATAACACAGTGTGTGATACTTGAACGCTTCTGCAGGTATACATTTGAAGTGCATGGGAAAATAGATATCATTATAAATGCATCTATTTCAAGACAGTTAGATAAATATAGACCTTTCCATACATTTAAAATTCATGCTAGTGCTCACAAGGTGCATATTCTTTGTTTTTCCTGAAGTTTTACTTGCAATGTGTCCTAAAAAAAATCTTTCCAAATCAATAAAATCAAATACCTGCCCTTTCACTTTGATTTCCATATTTTGTACTATTTTGTAAAGGTATTATGTTTATGTTTTTCTTATTTCCTATTTTTGAATTGTCCATGTGTTTTCTATTGGAATGAATATCTTTATTAATATATTTTTAAACATTTAATTCTGCTTCCCCCCCCCAGTGAATGTGCTAAATTTAAACAATTATATAATTTAAAATTAAGATGCATATTGTAATGCAATCCCATTTAAGCATTTAAAATTTCATAGTCACTATAAGAATATGAAAATAACATACTTTCTGGGACATAAACCAGATCTTAGGGTAAATTAATTCAGACTATCATTTTAAATTTTGAGTTTATTCAGGTACCAATGTGGTTTAACAATCTTACTGCTCTTTTAATTTATTTTTTTGTGAAATCCCTGTTTATATTTTTGGATATGTGAAGAGTTCATATTTTTCTTTCCAGATATTTTCTGTTCTTTAATTATTTCAAGTCAGGTATTTGAGGCAAAAACTCACTCTATTTACTTTCCAGTTGGTCAAGTTTGACAAACTCAGAGTTTTTAAACACAATCACATTGAAGGTATAGAATAGTTTTGTTATTTGGAAAGTTCTCTATGCCTCTTTGCAATTGTGATAGCTTTATTAATTATTGTTATTATTATTATTATTATTATTACTATTATAACAAATACCTGAGATGACAAACTTACAGAGGGAGGGGTTTACTTTGGCTCCCATATTTGTAGTTCTAGTCTGTGCTCAGTTAACCTTACTGCTTCAGGCCTAGGAAAAGGCAGCACAGAATGAAGCATGTGTCAAAGCAAAACCCCTCACATCTGGTATCAGAAAAGAGAAAGAAAAAGGATTGGATTTCCACTGTCCCCTTTAGTGGCACACCACAGTGACCTAAGGATCTTTTACAAGGTCCAACCTCTCAGAGCTTCTACCACCTCCCAATAGCATCAGCTTGGGACTGAATCTTTTCCATATGAGTCTTGGGAGCATTTAAAACTAAACTACAGCAGTTATCAGTAAGCATCAGTATCCTGCCTGTCATCCAGTTTACCCTTAAAGAAGGCAAAATGGAGTCACACAGTAGTGTGTCTTTAGAGTTGGCATTTGAAAATCCTGGTGTTCATCACATATTCATTTACCTACTGCATTATTACACTCTCCCCTTCATTGAATGCTGACTATTTAGATAATTTAGAAATAGCTATTCTACTGTCCTGTACAACAAATTAGAACAAATAAAAATAATCAAAAATTATAAAAAGAAACAGATGACATGAGATTCTGGATTTGTCACAAACTCACTGACACTTGCAGGAGGCCGAGAATCAATTTTTAAATCTCCTTTGTGAATAATATATATATATAAATATGATATGACAAAATTATATATGATATGTAACGTTATCAGTGGGTGTTATTTATTTGAAAAGACTTAATCACTCATTACATAGAAACAGTCAAAAATGTATTTATAAAGAGTTCAGTCTTAGAGCGGGAGGAATAAAAGTGCAGATGTGAAGCGGTACCTCTAGTTAAACCAGGAAGTGCTTGAGAAACAAAGGTGGGTAATGAGGCAATAAACCAGAGCAGGTGAAGCAAGCCTGCTACCCTAAGGACAGGTGCCCTTTGATGTCACTCACCATTGACCATGAGTGGAAAATGCAAAACTATAACATGAACTGAATCTGGGTCTTATTTTTCTATTGGATAGAAATATCTAAGTATGAACTTCATGCTTGTCTCTTCTAAAAGTAGCCTTGTGTTACTTCTCTCAGAACTATTTTTCCTCCACTGATTTGGGAAGCTTTCATGGACAGACAGTACACTTTGTACAATATATAAATATGCACATATTTATGCATTTGTGTATGTAGTAGTATATGTATATAGTTCCCATCTATATGTATATTTGTATAGTATATATATATATATATACATAGTAGGTATATATAGAATTTTATATATAATACATAGCTAATGTTTAATATTTTCTCTCTTATAAATCATATTGATCCCTAGCTGACTGGTCCAAGCAAAAGAGTATATAAGGAAAGATGCTTCTTGAATAGAAAACAAAGAAACCCTTTAGATGTTTGTGTTTAGAGGTGCCACCAAACTCCAAATACAAGGGAGATCCCAAATAAGCACTCCCAGTTGAGCACAAAGATTGCTCAATACTTTAGAAGTGATAACAAATTATTGTATTAAGCTACTACATTTTGTGATACTTTAATGTAAGCCATATAAAGCAAACATTAAATGGAATTTATTGTGGCACAAGATCAAAAGCTTTCTATACATTATCTAATTTAATCCCATTATAGTGCTGTGATTAGATACCATTATTATCTACATTGCATTGATTTAAAAACAGGGGTCATAAAAATTAATGCTTATCTAAAAGTCACATGGACAGTGAGTGAGTCTAGGCCATGCTCTTGGTGGCCTTGAAATATCTTTTTTATATTACAGAGGTCAGAATTTTTCCACTTCCACCCATAATCATCATCCTTTTGTCTAGTTTTAAGTTGGAGACCAATTTTTACTGATTATCAGGGAAATTTTCCAATTTCTCATCTTTACTGAGGAGTCTGTCTAGCATCTTGTGAGGTTGTCCAGTGTGGCAAGCAGGTAATGATGTAGACTTGCATCACTGAAAATCCACTGGGAGGTGGATCTCAGTGAGACATAATATCCATTGATATGATATATATATGTATATATATATGTATACATGTTATATATAATATGTAATAAATACTTAGAGTTATTGACATCTATTTCAATGGAAGATTCAAAAACATGAACACTTGATAAGGAGATATTTTTATTCAACACATACCTATTCTATGTCAGGCAATGTTTTAGGTACTGGGTTGAATTGAAACATTGGATTTCACTAGATCAATATATCCCCCACTTTTCCTTACTTGTATCCTGCCATGTACCTGATGAGATATTGGAAATATTCTAGCGGCAAGCTAATTCTTATTTAGTGCTTTCTTACAGGAATAAACATATTTCATATGTATATATGTGTATATTATATATAAATACATATTTAGTCCTTAATGATTTTTAATTAAAATGTTTATTTAAATGTAATTTTGTAAAATTTTTATATCACTAGCTATTATTTGATTGTGTCCACCACCAAGTTGGTACATTGAAGTCCTCACCCCCAGTACGTTAGAATATGACCTTTCTTGGAGGTAGTCTTTATAGAGATATTTAATTAAACATAACAGCACTTAGGGAGATCTCTAATCCAATATGACTATTGTTCTTTTAAGAAAAGGAAATCTGACATAGACACATACAGAGGGAAGTATTCACAGGCACACGAAATCCATCCTCAGCAAAAAGAGGGACCTGAGACAGATCCTTCCCTCATGACCTCAGAAGGAATCTCCTTTGTTCTTCTAGCCCACACTTTTATTTAGAGAAAATAAATTGCTGTTGTTTAAACTACCAAGTCTCTTACTTTGGCTATGCTTGCAAAAATCATTTCTACTTGCCATATAAAAATTATTAAAAATAAATATGAATCTAGTAAAATTTTAAATAGTACCTTGAAGGACTTTAGAAAATATAGTCCCATATCTCAGGCTTTTTAAATATGCACTGGGCTTTGGAAGATCATCTAAGGAAACACGTGTGTGCTCACAGTAGGAGCCATGCATCAAGGCCACAATGTCTTTCTCCAAGCAGCTGCTCCTCCCTCTGACTTTGCCTTCATTCAACTCAGTCTATTTGGAACTGTGTCAGGGTCTGCAGTCATTGTGCGAGGGGCTAAAACACCAGTGCTTAGGCAGCATTTATGGCTGGCACAGTGCAACTTTCTCCAAGGACCCTTCCTGCAGCCACTAGGGATGCTTGCATCCAAAAAGCACTAAGGTGGAAGCAGGCATGGAGCCCCTGCCCAAGCCCCTCAGTGTTGGCTGTTGACCAGCTTGGGTCCCTGCCTGGACACTCCCAAGTGAGGTGTTGAGAAATTGGGTCCCCGGATCCAATTTGGAAAATTAGCTTTAAGTAATCGCCATAGAATAAAGAGAAGGAACTGGATAGCGAAAAACCTGTTATGTGGAGAAACAAGGGAAGCAGACGGTTGCCAGGGAAGATTGAGAGAAGAAAATACTGAAGAGGTAAAGGACAGGAGATGAATAGAAAGAGGGATCTTGACAAATGGGATTTGAATGAGAATAGCCAGAGGAAAATAGAAAGATATGCTTTACCTTTTAAGAATGTTGATTCTTTTCCTATAGCCTCCCTTTCACATATTGATCTCTCTTGGCCCCTGCATCTTTTATAGTCCTTTATCTCACCCTTCCTTAACAATGTAGGCCCTGTTCTTACCTCCGTGTTTCTGCCACCTCTACCTTGTTCTTTTCTCTGGTGTTCTCTTGTGAAAGAGGAGTGGACTCCAAAAGTTCCTTTCCAAACCCTGCAAAGAATGACCAGTTCCTTTTTTTTTTTTTATTCATTTAATTTTGATCCATTGAACACAAATGGAGTACAGCTATTGTTTCTCTGGTTGTACACAAAGTAGAGTCACACCATCTGTGCATTCATACATGTACACAGGGCAATGATGTCTGACCAGTTCCTTTTTTAAAAATGTTTTTAATTGTCAATGGACTTGTATAAAAGTTCATTTATTTCTTTATATTCTATTTATGTGCGGTGCTGAGAGTCAAACCCAGTGCCTCACACATACTAGCAAACTTTCTACCACTGAGCCACAATGCCTGCCCAAGAACTACCAGTTCTGAGATTCGCAAATAATATCTGTATAATTTTAAAGGTATTGATGGACTAAAGCCCATTTAGGATTTCCATAATTATGTAAAAATTTGCTTGATTTGGAATAGAGGCCTGTAAAGCTGGTTTCACTTCAATTCGGATGAGATCGTATGAAGTGCCAGCATCTTAATGTCTTCATGTATCTTTTATTAAAAATCCCACCATACAATACCCACTAATCTATGGTTTCCTGCCATTACTACCCATATTTGACCTTCATGAAATATATTCTATTAGCATAACTCAGTCTTATCAATGAAAGAATTTCCTTGTTTTAGGGAAAAATAATGAAACATACTTTTATGAAGCAAGGCTTTCTAATCTTACCATCTTGACGACACAATGATATACCACTTCTTAAAATGAGAATTATCCAGAGCCAGAGAACCTATTAGAAATGTATTCTCAGTAAATTACCCAACCTCTCCCCACTAAAGCACACTAAAAAGTTATTTGTGTATAAATTCTGTTGACAGCATATTATTCTTACTATAGAACTATGCATAAGAAAGGACACTTCCAAATTCTTGTAGAATCTAAATAACATTTTAATGTATATATTTGAATGTTGATAAAAATATTTCTTCAAAATATACAAGACTCACAATACCCCTGGGTATGTATCTCTAAGCTTGTAGTGATGCATTGTAGACCTATTGCATCTGCTTTTTAAATTTTTTTCCTTAAATTTTTTTTCTTTCCTGAAAAATAGTTGTTGTCATTTTTGCTTTTATAGTTACTAATTAATCAACATCCCCTGAGTCAGCCACTAAGGCATTCTCACTCAAGGTTTCCTTTAATCTACCAGTAGGCCTATGGATGGATATGATCCTGATAATCCACGTGTATTCTTGTGAATACAAAGAATGAAGCACTGTGATGGAATAAGTTAAAACTTTGACCCACCCAGACCAAAATTTTGTAAATAACAAAGTGTTTAATTTTTTTGCAGGGAGAAGTCTCAGAATTCACTGAAGGACTTATTGAAACCCCTTTGCAATAGGACAGTTGGTCCAATCAATGACATTTTGCCATCCCAAGTTCAACAATCTCCAGTACAAAACCTGATAACTTTACCCCAAAGAAATTTATGTCCTGTGGAAGATGCATGGTGACCATCTACATCTGTACAAAGAACCCTAAACCTCTTGCTTATCACCATGCAATCAACAAGCCATTTCTCCCTTCTCTCTCTTCTTGTAAACTAACCTGCTATCAATCAGGGAGGAAGATCTGAGCTTTTAGCTCCTGGTCTCCTTAATGGACAGTGCAAAAACCCTATGACATAATTTTGGATATTATGCATGTTCTGTGGTGAGCCCTTGATTGTATCAGAGAAATGATGCAGTTGAGGTTAATGATAAAAAGACAGAGCTGAAATTAGGTCTGCTGCCTCTGAATTCATAATTTTTCAACAACACCAAAAAATCTATCTTTTTCTGTCCCATCCACCTGCCTTTTAAACATCTTACTAAAACTGTGTGATGGCACATATAATCCTATAATCTCAGTTACTTGAGAGGATGAGGCAGAAGGATCACAAGTTCAAGGCCGATTTGGGCAACATAGTGAGATCCTGTCTCAAAATAACATAACATAATAAAATAAAATAAAAATAAAATAAAATAAAAAAAAGGGCTGAGGATGTTGCCCAGTGGTGGAACACCCCTTTGCTCAATCCCCAGTACTGCAAAAATAAAAAAGAAAATTCTCCTGAGATATAGTTCTCAAAACATAAAATTCAACATTTCAAAGTATAAAATTCAATGGGATTTTTTGTATATTCACTGTGTTGAACAAATGTCACTCCTATCTAATTCCAGAACAGCTCCATCACCCAAAAAAGAAACCCAGTAGCTATTAGCAGACAGAACCAATTCCCCCCCTCCCTACATCCTGACAACCACTAATTTCCCTTCAGTCTTTATGGATTTGCTTATTCAAGAAACTTCATATGAATGGAATCATGCAATATGTTTCTGATTGCTTTCACTTAACAATGTTTTCAAGGCTTCACCCACGTTGTAGCATAGAAGAGTGCTTCATTTACTTCTGTGGTCAAATAACATTTTTTTGTATAGATACACATTTGTTTATCCATTTTCCACTTCATGGACACTTAGATTGTTTTCTGATAATATAATCAGAGCAGAGTGTCATAAGACAAGTGACAGGCTTGAGATTTTATCTTTCTAGCCCTTTAGCAACTGAGCCTTCCACAGTTTCAGGGATGCTGACAGAAGATATGAGATCCCTGGATCAGAGAAACAGGAATTTATTACTCATAGCACAACAATTGGACAGAGTGTTATATTTTCAGTAGTTGTTTGTGTGCTGCAAGTTCCACAAAGCCACCCAGAGGGGTGCAGGTCAGCTGTGCACTGAAAGGCTTTACGTCATATCTGATGAGCCTCAAGCTTAGCAAGTGAAATCTTTTATAATGAAATATAAGGAAAACTTTCCAAACATTTCTCTGAAAAGAGATATTAACTTTGTTAGAATGGTAAACAAACCACTCTTTGATCTAGAGACACTATGTGTACCTTCCTGGCTGTCTCATATGTAAAAATCCTTGAAAAGAGTTTTTATAAAGACTATTTCATATAATTCTATATGAGAATTATATATACACTAATATGCACTTTTTCTCTATCTTACAGATGAGGAAACTGCTGTTATGAGAGATTAGACGATTCCCACAAATATTCACAGCTAGTAAAGGTGAAATCATGATTCAATTCAAATTCTAAGCTGATACCAAAGAAGTTTGTTATTTTGTTTTTGGAAGAGGATTGTTTTTATTGAATTACATCTTGTTAAAAAAATTTTAAATTTTATTTGTTCTAATTAGTTGTACATGACAGTGGAATGCCTTTATACATTTTGATAGATCATACATAAATGGAGTTTAACCTCTCCTTTTTCTATTGTACATATTGCAGTATCACTTTGATCATGCAGTCATATATATACATGAGTTAATAATGTTTGTTTCATTCTACTATCATTCTTTCCCCCATAACCCTTCCCCTCCCTTCTCTCTCCTTTACTTAATATAAAGTAACTATATATTTCCTTAATCTCCCTCCCCTGCTTCTTCTTTGATATGTGAACTAGCTTCCATATATCAGAGAAAACATTCAGTCTTTGGTTTTTTGGTTTTGGCATATTTCACTTAGCATGATATTCTCTAACTCCAACCATTCAAAAGTGAATGCCAGAATTTCATTACCCATAAATAAAACACATTCCTATACATCAGTAATGAATCCACTGAAAGAGAAATAAAGAACACTACCCCATTCACAAGCAACTCAAAAAATAAATAAATAAATAAAACCTTGGGAATCAATCTAACAAAAATGGTGAAAGACCTCTACAATGAAAACTACAGAACACTAAAAAAAGAAATTGAAGAAGATCTTAGAAGATGGAAAGACCTCCCATGCTCCTGGATAGGCAGAATTAATATTGTCAAAATGGCCATACTATCAAAAGTGTTATGCAAATTTAATGCAATTTCTATTAAAATCCCAATGAAGTTCTTCATAAAATTACAAAAGCAATCATGAAATTCATTTGGAAAAATAAGAGACCTTGAACAGCCAAAGCAATCCTTAGCAAGAAAAGTGAAGCAGGTGGCATCACAATACCATACCTCAAACTATACTACAGAGCTATAGTAATAAAAACAGTATGGTGTTGGCACCAAAACAGACATGTAAAACAATGGTATAGAATAAAAGACACAGAGACAAACCCACATAAATACAGGTATCTCATACTAGACAAAGGTGCCAAAAACATTCACTGGTGAAAAGATAGCTTATTCAACAAATGTTGCTGGGAAAAATGGAAAGCCACATGTAACAAAATGAAATCAAACCCTTATCTCTCACCCTGCATGAACACTCAACTCACTGTGACTCAACGACTTGCACTAAAACAGAGACCCTGTGACTACTAGAAGAAAAAGTAGGCCTAAATCTTCACCATCTCAGCCTAGGAACTAATTTCCTTAACAAGACCCCTAAAGCACAAGAAGTTAAATCAAGAATCAATAAATGGAACGGACTCAAACTAAAAAGTTTCTTTTCAGCAAAAGAAACATTCAATGATGTGAAGAAAGATCCTACAGGCTGGGAGAAAATACTTCCAGCACCTCAGAAAAAAGCATTAAACTCTAGGATATATAAAGAACTCATTGGAGAATGGATCCAAGGAATATCCAGAAGAACAGGAAAGCAGCATCCAGGTTTATTTAGGCCACGTGAATAACGGGTGTTCCAGGTTTTCCCTCTCAAGACACTGGGTGGCAAGAAAAGGCCACCAAAGCAGAACATTGAACTTTCAGCTCCTATTTTTTGTTCCACACAAATTAAGACTCCAGGGAAAGTGTTTATGTATCTAATGCAATTGGAAATATAATAAGTTCAAGCTAAATTTGCTGTTGTGATCATTTATTCATGTGTCTTTTACATTATTTTGAAATGAAAGCTTTTATAAATATATATTAGATTGAACTTTACTGTATCAAGTAGATAATGTACCCAAAACTACAGAGGTGGACCAAAAAACCAAATTACTAGTCCACTCCCTTCCCTTACATGGACTGCTGAAGTAGCTTTCAGGAACACTAAATCTTTGTCTATTTCACTTAGAAAGTCACTCCTCTAGCCCAATAGTCTCTTTTAATGGCAAGGGAACAGACTTAGAGGACCGAAGCAGATTGCTACCATGTGACAGAACTGGGGAAATTTCCAGACAAGTAGTTTTAAATTAGTGTCTCTTTAAGGACAGACTCTGTCAAGAAGGAAACAAAAGGTATTACTGCACTTACCCATGCCTGTTTGTATGTTTTGAATTATATCCTGTTTGGATATTATTGGGCATCTTCGGAGAACTGCTTTATTTTTCATTTCCTATTTTTCAGAGAATATAGGAGACATTTGATAAATGTGTTTTGCATAAGTGAATGTAATTGGAGTGAAAAGGGCCCAATTTCATATCCACCTCTTAGCATTTCTGAGCTTTAGATTTCTATCTGCAAAGTAGATACAATTTAAAAAATAAAAACTGATTTCCAGGTTTTCAGCAATTATCCAGTAATGTGACTCATGGAGAGTGCTGAGCATAGAACCTAGAACATGGAAGGTGTTCCTTACATAAATGCTACTTTCCTAAGACAATGGTGTTTTTCCCATTCACTGGAGATATGGACTATAGGTTTGGATTTGCCACTTGCAATCTATGCTCCTTTGGTCAAGTCATTGACCTTCCATAGTCCTGAGTTTCTTGACCCCAAAACAAGCAAACAAACAAAAAATGAGTTATTATATTTCCTACAAGACACTACCAGCACATGCAATTCTGAGAATTTTTATGACCCTATAACTTAAAGAAGTAAAACCCATTTTTCTTTTAAAGGTGTCCTTCGGCCAGTACTTGAATGAAAAGTTTTATTTTGATTATTTAAAACTTTTCATATTTTATTTTTTAAATTCAAAAATGTGAAATCCTCTTTACTAATAAAATATAAAAAGTCAGCCTTAAAAATCATTAGTGTATATTTTATGTCTACTAACTCTGCGTCAGTATTTTCACTGTCTAACACTATGAAAAATGGAGTTGATTCTGTATTTATAAAGATATATGATGCACAATATGAAAGGCATATTTACTGACATTTTGTGTCCTATTCCTTGATGGCAAAGATCAAGAATGCAATGAAGACCATTGGGGAAATCTGAACAGAATACCAATTCATTTGGACTGAACTCATTCATGACCATTTCTTCTGCTGAGTTCTGGGAAGGGAGTGAAGGAAGAGAGAAGTAGTGATGCTTTGCAGTTGATTGTACTTGACTTCATGTCAGGTTCTCCTTCACATCCAGCAGCAGTGTTGTGGATGCATAATTGGCACTCTGCCCACAGGTAGGGCTTAACACAGTAAGCCAGAGTCAGGTTGGTTTCCTAGCAGAAACAAAAATCCCAAAAGAATATTAGAAATCCTGGGGATCTGGGGACTGGGCTAGGGTCATTCGATCAGTGCTAATATTGTACTTAAATGTTGCTTGGATCATATATATATTAAATCTCATCCTGTTTTTTTATCTACCAGTTTTTGCCTAAAAGATTTACTTACGAAGACTTGAAAACACTTAAATGTGAGCATTACATATTGACTCACATCTACCCCCAAAATCAAATCCAATCTCTAACTGATCGTTTCATAACTTACATTTTGACCCTGAGAAGATTTTCATTAAAATGATTTTGGACACTAAGAAAGGTATGGAGACTGGGAACATTCCCTGGCACATGCATTAGCAGAATCTGGCCACCATGGTGTCTTGTGCTGGGGAGGCCATCACTCATTCCTAAGAATCACGTGAGTCCTGAGTCCATCAATGCAGGAAGGTGAAACACTGCCAAGGAAAATCCTTCCAAAAAGCCAGCAAGCTAATTTCAATCATAGCATACATAGCTCTTGTCTTTGACATTTGACTTGTTTCTTTTATCCAAAATTTTAAAAATCTATTCAGTTTATGTCAAGTATTTGGAAAATTTATAATAAAATCATAAATATGAAAGTACTATAAAAATACATTGTGTTGATTTGCAAAATACTTTTTGAACAGCAACTATTAATCTTCAATTTCTTTTTGTCTTTAGTAGCAATCTCTCTTTGAAGAAAAATCTAGAGATGATCTTTTGGGACCCTCTAATAAAATAGGAACCTGGAAGCAACCTAATGCATTTCCTCATGTCTGAATCCTACTGCTTCTTTTCCATGAGTAAGTTCTGCTTTTCCTACTCTGGAGACTCAACGGTTGGCTCTAGCCTTGTGTTTTACTTCAAATATTCTCTTAGCCATCTTTCTGTCATTGTAACACATCACTGAGATAATCAGTTTATACAGAGAAAAGGTTTAGGGTTGTAGCTCAGTGATAGAGCACTTACCTAGCATACATGAAGCACTGGGTTTGATCCTCAGCACCACATAAAAATAAATGAATGAAATAAAGGTATTGTGTCCATCTACAACTTAAAAGAAAAGAAAAGATTTATATTGAGTCATTGTTTCACAGGGTTCAGTCTATGGTTACTTGACCCCATCGTTTGGGGTGTGTGTCAGAACATCATAGTAGGAGTGTATGACAGAGCAAAATCAATCTCATCATGACAGGACAGCAGAAGAGAAGAAGAAGAGGAGGCTGGGTCCACCCTCTGCTTCCATGCTACACCTCCAGTGACCTGAAGACCTCCCACTGGGTCTCACCTCTTACCATTCTACCACCTCCAAGTAGTACTGAGCTGAGGCCCGAAACTTTAACATGGGCTTCAGCGAAACTGAAGATCCAAACTGCAGCAAATATTATTGTCACATCCTTGGATTCATGAATAGACTTCTTTTCTCTCTTTCTAAGTCTCTACTGTAATCTTTCCTCTTAGTGTTTTCTTGTTGTCTTTTGATTTTTGATGTAGGAGCAAACACAGGTTAGAAGAGATGGTACTCATAGGATGTTCAAGAATATTACCTGAGTCTCTCCTTGGCAGCTCACTCATTCCTTTAATTTTAAAAACACCTTCTTCCCTCTGGCCTTCAGATCTCTGCAGGTTCTTCATTGTCAAGGTCGACTCTCTGGCTTGCTCTGTGTCCTCCATCAGCCATCTGTACATTTCTGATCATTGTTCAAAACACTTTTGTTTGTTTGACTAACACTTTTTGTTTGACTAGCACTTTTGTTTTCCTCCTGGTTACAATTCTCCTACCAGCTCTGATATATTTGACTTGCAGCTTTCAATAGCATGGTTTTTTTTGTTTTTTTTTTTTTGATAACTGGCCTTGTTCCAAAGGAGAGTTCACAGGAGCCAAAATCCGCTCTTCCTCCTCCACTCTGTTGCCCAATTACTCATGAGATTAGAAGCACAATGACCCCTTGCATAAAATTGCCTCTCTGTCATCTAACAATCTTCATCAGCTTTCAAACTTACCCTTTCTTATTTCTTGGCCTTAATTTTGTAATTAAAAGCAGATGTTTGAAGTAAAACACAGTGAATGTATACCTGGCTGCATTTGGATCAGATAACTTGAATCTCCTGTGCCTTTTGATTCTGCATAAACAAATGGGGTAATGTAAATGATTTAATATATGTAAGAACAAACACTGTCTAATATTGAATAAATGATTTTTAGTTTTCAATATCATCACCATCATCTTATCACTTTCTCATCTTTGCCAAACCACAATTTGTTACAACTTAAATGCTACGTTTTTCCAGTTTAGGACTGACGCCATAAGATTGCCGTCATCAAGGATGGTGAGTGAGGCCCAGCCCTGTAAAGCAGTACTGCCCAAACTTGCTCTCCTATTAGAATCACCACAGAAGAATGACACTTCTCATTCCCAAACTGAACCAATTAAGTCAGAACCCTGCAGGTGGGGCTACGACAACAGTTTCAAAGCTCCTTAGGGATTGTACTCTGCACCCAAAGGTGAGAAAATCAGGTCCAGGTGAGAACAATCTTTGTTCCACAGAACCTGAGTCAAAAGTTATCTTTTTTTTTTTTTTCTTTTAAAAGACGGTAATTTGTTTCAGGGAAGATTTGCTCATGGAGTAATGAACACAATCAGAGTGTTGGTCATCTGAGAAAAGAAAGCAGCTGGAAGAGTAACCAGCACAAAAGATAGGTTAAGATGGCTACAGAAAGCTTGATTTAGATTCTTTTTTGGTTTTGTTTTGTTTTGTTTTTGGGTACCAGAGATTGAACTCAGGAGCATTCAAATACTGAGCCACATCCCCCACCCTATTTTGTATTTTATTCAGAGACAGGGTTTCACTGAGTTTCTTAGCGCCTCGCTTTTGTTGAGGCTGGCTTTGAACTCAGGATCCTCCTATCTCAGCCTCCCAAGCTGCTGGGATTACAGGTGTGCACCATCATGCCAGGTTTAAGTTGGACTCTTTATTAGGTCATTTAGTGAGGGCATCATTGGTCATGACATTCCATGTCTGTAAGATTCAATCTCCCTTTTTGTACAGTGAGAATAAAAAATAGCAATATGGTGACAGGTGTATTGCATAGATTAAATGAAATAACATATAGGTCATGTAGAACATACATTATACAGCTCTCCCCATCTTTCATGGGCTCAGAGATATGAATAATGTGCCTGAGTGTTACTTAAGGAAATATCAGACATGGGCATGTAGCCCAGGTAGGAATAACTCAAAAATCATATTCTTTCCCCTACAATATAGAGAAAGGGTCAAGAGAAGGACAAGTAGCCTACAGGAACCAGGAGGACAGGAATGGAGGTGACTTCCTCCCCTGGCAGCTTGAGGCTTTTCTTATCACCTCCCTTGTACCCAAGAGTCCTCCCACGTTTTTTAAAATTAATTATTCCTCTGGTATTGGCAATGCCATTCAATCTCTCTGTCAATGTCTCTCTCTCTCTCTCTCCTGTAAGAGAGAAAGATAAGCACATTTTCAAAAAGGAGCACAAAGGGAGCTTATATATGTTAGTTGAATAATTATTAGAACTCATAGGCTCTATTTAAAGATTTGGATGTGAGCCTTACACATGGGACTGGAGATAGAAGAGTGGCTGAAACTCCGTCTCCTACATGGCCATTATTTGCATAACCAACAGGACACTGTGTCAGTTTGGGATGAATTAGATTTTTCATAGAGAAGGTTAAGACAAGAACAAGGGATTATGGTATATTCTAATGAAGCACTGGACCTAGTGATTCTGCATCAATGTGGTTGCATAATTGCCTGCTTGTGGGAGTTTAGATGATTTGCTCAATTATATATGCTTTGGAAAAAACCAAAGAGTGTTATCAGTGGTGATTGCTATACAGCAAGGAGTGAAAAATTGTTCATTAAAGCTGCACATTTTGATAGCTTCTGGTTCTCTGAAGTTTTCTGATTTGAAGCTCTAATCACTCCTGCTTATTCTCAACCATGAGTAAATTATTTGAGAAGCTTCAGACACATTTCGCTCCTCAGGAAAATGTACATTTTACTCTCAAATAAAAGGAAAATATAATATTGCTTTCAAGTGGTAAAATGAAAAGCTTTAAAATAAAACAACTTGTGCTTGAAACTGGTTTCAGATCCACATAAAACAGGGAAACTTGAGAAAATGAAACACAAGAAAAATAATTAAAATTTAGAGACCCCATGTATTCTATATTCTGGAAATCTCACGTTAATGATTTGTTGATGTTGTGTTAATGTGTTGATGCTGTCTTATTAGAATCTGAATGGTTCACGATGAAACAACATGGAATAGTAATTTTCTAAATGTGTGAGACTGTGTGTATGTACATATTTATGTTAATGCATAATCACCATTATAATTACCCATATAGTTTAGAATCTCCCAAGGATCACCTGTTCTGGTGAAACGAAAATGAGTAAGGTATGGTGATAACTTTAAACAACTCACTGTTAATGCTTTTTCAATTTTGGACTACTTTTGAGAACAGATGCTATGAGATCATTCAGAAGATAAGGTTTAGTTGAAAGCAAATGTCAGAACGTATCATCACTCAAGGCAGCAATATGCAATGATAATAATTCTTTTTACAAATAAAATAAGGTAGCCTTAGTTAAATGATTTCAAAATATTAAAACCAACAGTAATAATTTATCAGTAAAATTTCATCTGATCTTAAAAACACTTCAGAAATCAGATCAAGTATTTCATTCTCCTTGTTCCCATTTTACACAGTTGAAATGGTAAGTGATATTTACCTAAGGTCAAAGTGAATCCGAAAAAGCATCTGGTTACCCAAAATGGTCTGTTTCTTATTTCACAGTCTTAAAGTGATGCTATGCTATGGGCTTCAACACTGTTGCTGAAGAAAGAATTAACGTTTCTCTTTCACTTACTCATTCGAGAAATATTTTACCATGTGAGTCCAAGATGCTAGCCTCCACTTATGTTAAGTAAGCAGATCTCCTTCCTCTCTTGGAGTATGTATTCCAGTTATGAAAGACAAAGTGAAATTAGTGAACTGCTCCAATAATCTAATATCGTTGAGTTTGTTTCCAAAAAAATCCTGCGTATTTGATGAGGCAAATCATCATGTGGCAGTCTTTGAACTAGGATGCCAGGCTCCAGATGCTCTGGGTTCTCATTCTGGGGATTATCATTTACCTGTGGCTGGAGAATGATAACTTTTATCATGCATATCGATATTTGAATCATACAAACACAATGCCACCTTTCAGAAGCTCTCTCACTTTGCTGTTCAGAGGATCCAATGAATAATAATTTCTTGAAGCACTTCTTGATTGGTAAGTACTACATTTATTTATTGTACTTCCTCAAAATTCTTCCTAAATTCTTAGCTTTTTACTAAGTAAAATTATTGTGATTTGTTATTTTGCACCAATTTCTTTTTTTCCTTCTCTTCCAACACCCACTTAACCCAGTGCCAGGCCAAAAAAAAAAAAAAAGATGTGGTAGAACTTCATTGCATCTATCTCATGATAGATTTGTTTAATGGACATGGACCAATACCTCAGGTGTTATGGAAATCAAAAGGTTGTTCCTCTAGCTCCAGATTGGTAATTTTGCCATTTAAATGTTACCCATTATGCATTCTGAATCAGGATACCAGTCCCACTTCAGCATCTGCTTTGTGACAAAAAAAATTAAAGGAAAGTGATAGGAAAGCAGATGTGTAGGAGCATGGTAAATCTTGTAGAACAGCTTTTGTGTATTCGTTTTTTTAATCTGTATTTATCTAGGTTATCTAGATATCATAGGTGAAACTCTTGCTCCTATCTGTTTTTGTTGCTATGGAGTTTGATTTTGATGACTGGTAGGTAGTACAATATATAAAATCTCTAAAAGATCTGTAAATCTTAGTTATTCTTGTGATGTGTCTCCCTGGCAAAGCTTCATAAATTATGTCCTTTTTATATTTGATATCTTATCAGTTTTTATGCATTATGTCATTAAGTTATATTAGGAGTTGGAATTATCTCTTATTAAAATATTTCATGGGGAATGTCCTTGTCGGTTGCGATTTGATCTAATCAGGAACTAACTGATCAAGCTCAATGGAAGTTTCTCTAGTGGTTGAAAAGGCAAGATTTTTCACCAGATTCTGAGAACTGGTTTCTGCATGTATGCCCAGTGTCTGCCAGAATTACATGTCAGGGAAATTTATTTCATTTTGGATGACCATTCTTGTCTACACTTTCTACTTACTAAAAGAGAGACGAATATCTAACTGATTTGAGCTTTCAAAACATACTTGAGAGAACGGCACTATTCAATTCCCTGGGCTGGGCTGGACCAGTCAAGATTTAAGAAGGATCATTTGACTTCATACTGTAGCCTTCCTGACAGCATGGTGATTTTTGGCTTACCATCCAAATACTCAGCTGCTTTTACAAGGTTTCCCTCCTCTGTACAACTTCACCAGTAAGGAGATAGAGATGATATTCTGGAAGCAGTGATTCTTTCATAGTATTCTCCCCTGCTGATGAATGAGTTGGGTGTCAGAGTTCAGGACCCAAGGTATTCTCAGGGCTAGATCATTGAAGGTAGAACAGCATATCAGTCTGAGGACAAAAGCAACCCAGAAAGTGCTATCAGGACTGAGTATTCAGACAGTTGACAAGGCTGCCTACTCATCAAAGTAACTAGAAAAGTGGCCACTAATTACCCTGTTCTAGTAAACATGTTCCCTGCCTTAAAATAACAACAACAACAACAATAATAATAATAGATGTTGACACAACTTCCCACAGAGGTGCATCCTAAGCTACCCTGTTGCAAGTTCTCCTTCCTAGTCAAGTGGTTATTTGTAGGAGCTGCTCACTTTGAACTTATCACCACATTCCCAATGACAATGGAGAGAAATTTCTTGCTTCCTTATTTCTTTTCTCCCTCCCTCCCTTTCTTCCTTTTCCTTCCCTTCTATGACTAGAATAGTACCATACACTAAGACAAAGTTTCATCAAATCTAGGTGGCTATCTGTTTACTGTTTTCCTCTCCAGGGGTCACATCATCGAATTGCACAGAGCTGATGCTGGGACACAGCCAGGCTCTCAGGGGAGAAGCAGCAACCTGTTTCGTTTTCTTGCACATCTGTTAGAAAAGAGATTCTTGCTATCAATGAACGTTCTTTAATCATTTGACCTCTCAAAGCTTCTTTTCCTAATACTTCATCAAATGCTGCTTGAAAACAGGTCCCCCTCATTGTTTCCCCAGAGGCCACTGTTTTAAAAATACATTTTTAATAGAATGTTTCCTAAATAAGAATAGTCTTCTTGAAAAAACAGTAAAAGGCATCGTCTCCACTTAACCAATAGGTAATGAATTCTCAATTCGCTCACTTGTTAAGACAGGAATTCTTTCTCTAAATTACCCTGCATATTTAATGTGATTTCAATCAAAATCACATTTTAATGCAACTGAAGAAGTTTACCCTGAAATTTAAATGGATGACCACAGAGGAACAAAAAAACAAGAAGAAACTGCAAAACACAATGTAAAATCATTGTACTATATAATAGGAAAAATTTTAAACTATAATTCTTTAGAGAAGTTACTTGGAGTGGCTGGAAATAGGGATAAGAACATAGAAGATACAAACTAGAAACCCATACACTAAAGCAAAAATTAGATAAAAATTTACATTTGGAACATAAATGTTATAAATGAGTGATCAAAAGATAGATTCTTCAGTGTATGGTATTCAAATAAATCATCAGTTACATGAAATAAAGCAAAAATTAGCTGTTTATCTTAGACATAATTCTAGGTATATCACAGACCTGCATGACAAAAGTAAACTTTAAACTTTTAGAAACACATCTGTAAAAGAAGTAATTACATTAACAAAGAGAACAAATTCTTGGATTGTACAGGAAAAAGCATATAACATTAAACGTTAAATTTTTTGTTTATGTCCCCATGAAATTTGTGCAAAGGAAAGACAGGCAAAATTCAAGGCATAGACTGGCATAAGATCCTTGCAACACATGTAACTGATAAATATTTAATTTGACAATCTGTGAAAATTCCTAAGAATATATAGGGAAGAATAGGCATCATATTAGAAAAACAGCAGAATAATGCATAGAGGAGTAAAATTGAAAAACTAACACATTTATAATAGCAATGAATCAAAATGAAGTCTGTAAAAATTAAACAAATAAATTTTTAAAAAGTTACATTTGCAGTTAATAAAATGCAATTTAATACAAAAATTTAATAGGATTCTTCATTTTTGAAATTTTTTGATTGTCGATGGACCTTTATTGTATTTATTTTTTATTTGCATGCAGTGCTGAGAATAGAACCCAGTGTCTTGCACATGCTAGGCAAGGGCTCTACCACTGAGCTACAACCTCAGTCCCTAATGTGATTCTTTATATATTACTCTCCATGATTTAAAAAATTCCTTTCAAGAAGTATAATAATAATCATATCCACAAATATGTGAGTTATCCATTCTCTGCAGGGTCATGAACTATAACAGTTTACCCGAGAGGGTCAGGGGAAGTTCCAGACAAATCTAAACTCATTGGACAACTTAGTAGAGGGGTAAGGTGTTGGAACAACTTGGAAAGCAATATTGTAATGCTTAACATACCCCATGGTATAAGGAATGGCACAATAGATTGCCATTATCTACCACTACATTTACATATATTATTGCTGGAAAAAAGTCTCCCTGGGCTATTTTTAAGACAGGGTAAGTTAATCAGGGGTGATTTTATTATCTTCTGTTTTATTTGTATATTTTTATTAGAAATACAATTAACACCATAAATTAATTGCCTAAGAGTAGTGATAATTTGAAGGAACAGCTTTCAGATTACCCTGGATGACCAAAATAATTTATTTTGCTATTTCTTGGTTTCATATGGATGGTACAAGTAAGTACAAGTCATGGAGTGTGCTAGTGATTGTACTCAGTCTTCTTAACAATTTTAGCACTAAAAGATTTGAAGATGCACCCTATTTTCAAATATGAGGGAATAAAGAAATCAACCTTTAGTCATCATTTTCCTTTTATTAGTATTCTTGTGGGAAGAGAAGAATTCAACAGTATATGTTGACTTTTTTTCCTTAGTTATAAAGCATATTGGATTATTCAACCAATTGGCTTAAAAGAAAAGTAAGCAAAACTGGTAGAATATATATACTAATGCTACTGCATCTTTTCTGACTTCAGTGAAGTTTCCTAACAAATGTCACTTCTTACAGAAAAGCTGACAGAAATAGTTACAAATTAGGCTGTGCAGAGTCCGTCGGACTTAGCTGGCTACAGAGTGGTGTGCACATTTTAGGAAGTTGGAACAAAGACAAAAAGTCCCTATCAATTATTCAGGAAGGTCATTTTAGATGAGTTTTTGCACGTTGATGTAAAAGATTGCTTTCTTTCAACTGTCAATCTGATATGAATTGAATTTTCAGTAATAGTCAGGGAGCTGTATAATCTGTTCCGATTTGTACTGTTTTCAATTCTTTAAAAGCTATGTTGATAAGCCTAAAAATTATAACAACTTGATGGTTAAAGCAAGAATACTGATGGAGTGTCAAAGAGATAAAAAAAAAAAAAAAAAAAAAAAAAAAAAA
>JAJEJO010001343.1:0-74800 GCA_020662805.1 Glaucomys volans | reverse complement strand
GATAGGGTAACTGCAGCCATATGAGAAAAAATAGGAATGAAAAGTAATGAAAAATTTTGAGGAATCAAGAGATGAAAACAGTTAAAATGAGTTTGCATTCAAAGTCTCTATTTAATCCCTCACTTCCTTTTTCAAGAAATTGCAGACAGGAAAAGAAATGAGAATCTCCAATCCAGTGAAAGAACAATGTTTCCAACCAAATATTCAGGGAGCTATTCTGGAAAAATTGTGTGAGCAATAGTGTTTACAAGGTAGCAGAGAGACCAAGAGTAAGTCTTAAAATAGAGTAAGTCTTAAAGTTTACCCAGAAATCATTTACAACGAGTTCCTGGATGAGCTACATGAAAAGAAACAGCCTATTACAGGCATAGAAACCCATGCGTGAATGATATTTCTAAGATAATAAGGTAAACACGACTTTATATAAACTGTTACTTAACTTAAAATTAAGTGAAAAAGAAGACTACTTATTCTCATCGAATTCAAAGCAATACCACTGTCAGTTTACACTATGTATTTTTTTCTAAAAAAATTTTCCTGGAGAAGTGTGGTTATCCGAATGGGATTGGGGCCTAAAGTTTTGAAGTATGAGTGTAGTTGAGCAGCTTATGTCTAGGAAAACAACTAACTGTAACTTCAAAGCCCAGAGGGTCCTGGGATTCTGAAGTGGAGTGAGAACAGATTGAAATTAAAGGGAGGAGTCACAGCTGACATTTGTAATCGTCTTTAAATATATGTCTATACCAAGATCTATATCCACGTGTATCATTCCAACAGGGCTCAGACAAATTTTGTTCTCCTAGGGACAGATGTCAATGTCTGGAAACTTTTTTTCACAACCAGAAAGGAAGGGGGCCTTTAGAAGGTAGAGGAGAGGAATGCTGTTAGATATTCTTCAAAATTACAGGGTGTGTGTTTCCATAATATGAAATGGTCTAGATAATAATATCGAATAGTGATGAGGTTGAGGAAATCTGATATAAGAGAGACAGTATAGTGTAAAATTATGGAAAGCTGTTTAAAACTACATGTAACCTCAAATTACATGCGATTTAAAATGCTTTAATTTGATAGCTTTTAATGTTTTATTTCCCTGTATAGTTCCATGGAAAGATTTTGGTAATTTTTATATCTAAGGAAGAGAGATTGTGCCTAGTGATGTTCAGATTTTAACAATGCATCACATCATGTTTTCTACTGAACGTTCTAAGATACTATCACTTAATTTTAACTTGACCGAGTAAATAACTGCAGAATTCTTTTAAAAGAGATATTTGTTGAAAAATCTAAATGCTGAGTCCTCGGCCTTCAGCAATGTCACACCACAGATTGGGGATTTACTGAAGAAGATCCTTATTAGTTCATTATTTTCAGAAATGTTTATTGAATCCCTCTGTAGTTGAGACTTCTTTAGATCTCCAGATACATTTAGGAAAATAACATCTTTCAAGGAGTTTATACTCCAGAATGAAGAGAGGCATCACACAAACCCAAAACAATAATATCTCCACCAGCAGCAGACACACAGAGCAATTGTTACATGATCTGAAAAATATTTAAATGAATTATTTTCTCTCAGACCTAACAGTCCAAGGCCAAATTATTCTTTGAACTTGCTTGATTATTTGGGAAAGGCTAAAGACATGATCCAAATATGAAGGCACTTGCTATTAAAAAAAACTTGAGGTAAGAGAAGAATTCAGAATCAGATTTGAGAAAATATGGAAGTGTTCCATAACTCCATTTGGAATGCTAGAAACCATATTGCATTTGGGAAAATTGTAGGAAAGGAGCAAATTCTTAAAACACTTTAGGTAGTGATGTAATTATTATATTCTATGTGACTGAGTGGTTCTTACAAATAATTCATAAATCTTATTTCTGGAAGCTGTCTTTAATTTAGCAAATACAAGGCAAGCAAGCTTAAAAAAGTAATGAGTATAAGAAGGAAATTTGTGCTTTCAGGGAGTTGAAGTTCACAAAGGAAGTCAAGGATTAGTGAGAAGATATCCTGCTCTCTCTTTCACATGACCCTTGTCAATGTACAAGACAGACTACATAAGATAATGCATTTGCCAATCCCCCAAAATCAAAGGCCGAATGTTTTCCCTGATAAGTAGATGATGATACATAATGGGGATGGGGGGGTGAGAGAAGAGTGGAGGAGTTTTAGATTACATAGAGGGAAATGAGAGGGGGAGGGGGGGGTATGAAAGATGGTGGAACGAGACAGACATCATTACCCTATGTACATGTATGATTACATGAATGGTGTGAATCTATATTGTGTACAACCATAGAAATGAAAACTTGTACCCCATTTGTGTGTAATGAATCAAAATGCGGTCTGTAAAAATAAAAGAAAAGATAATGCATTTGTTGGAATGTTAGCAAAGAGTAGAGGTTTCTTAAAGAAGTTACTCTTGTAGGAGGAGTGTGCAATCACCCCTTTATTTTCAATACTGTTAAATTTTTCCAAGTTCAAAGATCTGTTTACTTTCCCCAAATAAGAACTACATTGTGTTCTTTACTAGTATAAGTTATATTTTAAAAGAAATTGAAAATTATGTGTTCTTTTAATCTTTGGCAGAAGCCTTAGGTGAAAGCCGTTTTAAAATATGAAAGGAGAGAACTCTGAATTTGGTCCAGTGAGGGCTGGGGTAACATTTCAACACCACTAGGGAATATTCTAAAAGAGTAAAAAATGTAGGAACACATCTTCCTACACTCTGTCTTAATTGTGCTAGCTAATAAACAAGTGTGTGTATGTCAACAGTTTAAATTGTCACTTTTCTTGACACATTCTGGAAAAAAAATTATATATATATTTATCATTTGTTTCTATTTAACAATTTAGGCTGAATTTCTTCACCTTTGATGGGTTTAAGTCACAAGTGCTTTTACTAATAGTATTAGATTTATACACCTTTCCAAGTACATGTATTATCTTTAAATGTTTTGACCAATGTTAATAACATAGAGATGGAAGCTGAAAAATAGTCTGACACTAAATGGAATTCTCACTGATATCTAAGCTTTAAGTTAATAGTTAACTAATGTAAATGATGAGCTGTTCTAATGGACTCCCAGAGTTAATCAACATGTAGCATGAATGCAGTGGTCCCCCAGCCCCAGTTGCATACAATAATCATTTGGGGAAACATTTTAAACTCCTGAAATTGAACTGCATCCAAACCATTTAAATCAGAATGTTGGGAATGGAGTCTATGCATGTGCATCTCCAGTAATTCTAATATGTCATGTGTTTTGAGAACCTTTGTTGTAGAAGAACCTTTGCAAATATGTGCACAATATACCTGCTACATCCTCAGCATCACCTGGGATACTGATGCAGGTGGAAGATGGAGCACATGGTGGTCAGGAGTGACATGACAGAGATGGCAAAGTGGCAGACCTAAACCATTTTTCTCTGTGCAAATATTGATTTAACAACAAAATACAGATTTCATTTCATTTCTAAGAACTCCAAAAATAAAGAGATTTCAGCAACTGAGGGGAGAACACAGACAAGGAAAACTTCAACAAATTGGGAAAAAATGGTGTGTTATAATAACTTACCATAGCCTCTTCCACCAGAAAGCACAACGTATCACAACTGGGAAAACATTCTCAACACACAGATTTTCCGATAGGAGGGAAATAGAGTAAAACACGCATCTAACATTCTGGATTTTCAGGAGGCTTCCCAGAGGACTGTTTTCAGTTTTGTCTTACTCAAAAATGTTAGCAGTAACTATCATAGTTTAGATGTATGGGGTCTACTAAGAACAGAAATGGAGGTAATGTCTTATTGATAACCAGACAGACTTAATTACTATAAAAATGACTTCAGGGGAAACAAAATATTATATACTACTGAACAACAACAAAAAAATCAATCCTCTTTTACTGGGAAATTTCATGCACAAGCTCAGATTAGACACATCTTTAGAAAAAACTTGAGAAACTCCTATCATCTACTGATGAGAGGACTGATTGGTGGAACTGTTTTCCTTTATAAAGTTAATAGATTAGGATGTAGGAATTGTTTTATTTTTCAAATGTGAAAACTTTAACAAAGAGTAAGTATATAAATAAGAAACAGAGAAACAGAGTCCAATCATCAGACTGAAATAAATCTCCAGAAAAAGATCCTATAGTATTTCAGGTTCATAAACTACTTCACAAAGAATTCAAAATAGCTGTTTTATAGATGTTCACTGAGCTAAAATAGCACAGAAAACTGAATAAAAGCAGAAAAACTATGCATGAACAAAATGAGAATATCAACAAAAGTAGAAAACAGAATAAAGAAACCAAGAGAAACTCTTGAGTGGAGGAATACAGTAACTGAATTGAAAATTTCAGTAGAGTGATTTATTCTCAGTCCTTAGCAATCATAAGAATTATCAGACTTGAAGATAAGTCATTTGAAATTATTGATGCAGAATAGAAAATAAAAAGAACATGAAGGAAAAAATGATAAACTTATTTGATATCAAGTGTGTGAATGTGTGTGTGTAAAAGTATATTTATAGAAGTTTAAGAGTGAAAATAGACGGGAAAAGGTGAGTAAATGCAATTTGAATTAATAATGTAACCAAATACCCAGATTGGAGGAAGGACAGAAAAATTCAGCTAAAAGAACTCTATACAGGTAAAATTCAAAGAAACACACATGATAACACAAAACAATACAGGTGTCAAAAGTCAAAGATAAGAAGAGAGTCTTGGAAATGCAAGAGAAAAGTGACTAATCATATACAAGGGAGTTACAGAAGATTATCACTGGATTACTTTACAGATACTTTGTAGGTTAGATTGGAGGGATATGACACATTCAAGTGTTGAAAGAGAAAATCTGACAATGAAGAACAGTATGTGTTACAAAATTGTTTTTTTAAATGATGGAAATATCAAGAGTTCCTCAGATATATACAACCTAGAGAGTTTTTGCTACTAGACTTTCCCTGCAACACTCGATGAAAGGAGTCCTTCAAGTGTGAATGAAATTATGTGGAATAGCAGCACAAAGGCATATGAAAATATTGGGCTCTGTCGTAAATTTAAAAACATAAGTATAGAATTCCATGGTATTGTGATGATGGCACATAATCACTTTTAGTTCTTGTATGGCATTTAAAAGACAAAAGTTTTAAATGAAGATAAATTTGTACTAATGTATATATAATGTAAGAAGTTATAATTTATAACACTGATAAAACAGAGATGTAGAAATGTAAGAAAGCAGAGATTTTGTATGCAATTGAAGTTAATTGTTATCAGTTTAAGAGTGATTGCTATAGATTCAAGATATTTTATGTAATTCATTCACACACACACATACACATACATGCATGCACAAGAAGGACATATAAAAATAAATTAAAAAGGAATCAATCATGCCACTACAAAAACCCAATAAAAGTGATAGGCAGCAAGACTGGAAAACAGTGAAAAAATATCTAAAAAATGTGTATAGAAAACAAAATGTTGAAAATAAGCACTTTCCTATCAGTAGTTATGGTAAATGTATTACACTACCCAATCCAAAGACAGATAGGCAAAATTGATTAAGTTTAAAAAAGAATCCAACATTATGCTATCTGTAAGAGAACAATTTAGATCAGAGATCATACATAGGATGAAACTAAAAGATGGAAAAAGATATTCCCTGTACATAGGAATCTAAGGAAAGCAGGGTTACCACACTTACATCAGACAGATCATAGCTTAAGACAAATAGTGTGATAAGAGATAAATAATGCCTTATAATTATATATAAAAATCACAGTAGAGAACCCAAATATTTAAGTAAACACAATGAACTGATGGGAGAAAGTGACAGCAACATAATAACAGTAAGAGACTTTAATTCCCCCATTCTAATTTATAGATAGAACAAACAAACAAAAAATGAGAGAAAACTCAAATTACTAAAATTTCAGGGGAAAAAGGAACTATCACGATGGACACTATTGAAATATAAAACATAATTGGAAACTATTTTGAAAATCTATACTCCAACAAAATAGATAATCTTGAAGACATCCATAGGTTTCTACAGACATATGATCCACCAGAACAGAATCTGGAGGACATACACAATTTAAATAGACCAATTTCAAGCAATGAAATAGAAGAAGTCATCAAGAGCCTACCTACCAAGAGAAGTCCAGGGCCAGATGGATTCTCAGCTGAGTTCTACAAGACCTTCAAAGAAGAACTCATCCCAATACTCCTCAAAGTATTCCATGAGATAGAAGAGGAGGGAACACTCCCAGACTCATTCTATGAAGCTAATATCACCCTGATAACAAAATCAGACAAAGATACATCAAGGAAAGAAAATTTCAGACCAATATCCCTAATGAACATAGATGCAAAAATCCTTAACAAAATTTTAGCAAATAGCATACAAAAACATATTAAAAAGATAGTGCACCATGATCAAGTGGGTTTCATCCCAGGGATGTAAGGTAGGTTCAACATCTGGAAATCTATAAATGTAATTCACCACATCAATAGGCTTAAAGTTAAGAACCACATGATTATTTCAATAGACACAGAAAAATCATTTGATAAAATATGGCACTGCTTCATGCTCAAAACACTAGAAAAAAATAGGGATAGTAGGAACATACCTCAACATTGTAAAGGCTATCTATGCTAAGCCCAAGGCCAACATTCTAAATGGAGAAAAACTGAAAGCATTCCCTCTAAAAACTGGAACAAGGCAGGGATGCCCTCTTTCACCGCTTCTATTCTACATTGTCCTTGAAATTCTAGCCAGAGCAATTAGACAGACTAAAGAGATAAAAGGGATTTGAATAGGAAAAGAAGAATTTAAATTATCACTATTTGCAGATGATATGATTCTATATTTAGAGGAGTCAAAATATTCCACCAGAAAACTTCTAGAACTCATAAATGAATTCAGTAAAGTAGCAGGATATAAAATAAACACTCATAAATCTAATGCATTCTTCTTCATAAGTGATGAATCCGCTGAAAAAGAAATTAGGAAAACTACCCCATTCATAATAGCCCCCTCAAAAATAAAATACCTGGGAGTCAATTTAACAAAAGAGGTGAAAGACCTCTACAACGAGAACTACAGAACTCTAAAGAAAGAAATTAAAGAAAACCTTAGAAGATGGAAAGATCTCCCATGTTCTTGGATAGACAGAATTAATATTATCAATATGGAAAAGTAAAACTCCTAAAACAAAAAGAGGACACAAATAAATTGAAAGACACCCATACTGCTGGGAATGTAGTTCAATGGTAAAGCACTTGCCTAGCATCTATAAGTCCTGAGTTCAATCCAAGCACCCCACCCAAGTTTATGTATTAGAAGGCTTAGTAGCATTAAGTATTCTTAATATCTAAATTTATACATTCAAAGTAATCTTTTTCAAAAACTCAGTCATTGGTGGTGGGAGCAGGAATAGTGAGAAAAAAAATATGCTAAAATCCACACTGAATCTTAAGATACCTTGAATAGCTATAGCAATCTTAAAAAAGAACAATTTTGGAAGCCCCATACATCTAGATTTAAAAACATATCACAAACATACAGCAATCAAAACAATTTTGGTGTTGACAGAAAAGCAAAAGTATAGATAAATGAACAAAATAGAGAGTTCAATAATAAATCATTTTACATGTAGCCAAATAACGTCCAACAAGGGAGTCAATAACACACAATGAGGAAAAGACAACTGCTTCAACAGATGTCAAAGAATATTGAGCACTTCCACCATAAATAAAAGCCAACCTAAAATGTACTGAAGACAAACATATAAAACTTAAAACTACAAAACTACAAGAAAAAAATCATAGAGGAAAATCTTTGGGTCATTGGATTTGACAATGATTTCTTGGGCATAATACCAAAAGCACAGGCAACTTAGAAAAAGTAGGTGAATAAGACCATGAAACTTAAAAAATCTCAAATAACAAAGAACACAACCAACAGGATAAAAAGTCAACATGTGAAAGTGGAGAAAATATTTGCAAATTTGAATTTAATAAGGAGCTGATATAGAGAAGAGATAAATGACCCCTACAACTCAATAGTCATTACAAAATAATCCAATTTAAAAATAGATGAAGGTCCAGGCTTGGTGGCACACATTTGTCATTCCAGCAGTTTGGGAGGCTGAGGCAAGAGGATCACAAGTTCAAAGCCAGCCTCAGCAACTTAGCAAGGCCCTAAGCAACTTAGCAAGATCCTGTCTTGGTGAAGAATAATATTAAAGCATTTGCAGATAAATGGATGGATTGGAAACTATCATGCTAAGTGAAATAAGCCAAGCCCAAAAAACGAAAGGCCAAATGTTTTCCCTGATAAGTGGAT
The DNA here is from genome assembly GCA_020662805.1 of Glaucomys volans. Classification (NCBI taxonomy): domain Eukaryota; kingdom Metazoa; phylum Chordata; class Mammalia; order Rodentia; family Sciuridae; genus Glaucomys; species Glaucomys volans. Next base: position 66,438 of record JAJEJO010001343.1, on the reverse strand, counting down.
GATGATACATAATGGGGGTGAAAGGTGAGAGAAGAATGGAGGAACTTCAGATGACATGGAGGGAAGTGAGAGGGAGGAGGGGGCTGGGGTATGAAAAATGGTGGAACGAAACAGACATCATTACCCTATGTACATGCATGATTACATGAATGGTATGAATGTACATCGGCACAATCGTAGAAATGAAAAGTTGTACCCCATTTATGTACAATGAATCAAAATGAAATCTGCAAAAATAAAATAAATTTAAAAAGAAAACAAAAACAAACAAAAACTTAAAACTTTTTTTTTTTTTTTTAATTATGGGCTGGGGCTAAGGATGTGGCTCAGTGGTCAATCCCTGGTACCCACTTCCCAAAAAAATGGATGAATGACTTGAATAGATATTTCTCCATAGAAGAAATATGAATAATTGACAAACATGAAAAAAATGCTCAGGATCACTAATCATTAGAAAATAGAAAATTAAAACTTCTGAAACTGGAGTTGAAGATGAAAGCAGATTCTCTGCTTTTGCTGTAGGGAGAAAGCTCATTTTAGTGCTAGCAGCTAATCATGGCAAAGAAAGGCCTGCTGGTGTCAGTTCTACGGGTTGGAATCAAGGAAGCTGGATTCTTCATTGCCACTATCACAGAAGCATGTTATACTCTTGGTGTCAGGCTATGCCCCCCAGTATTGCAGCAGACCCAAGCCACTTGTCACCAATTCCTTTACAGGTTCCTTTCTCATACATTCAAAGAATGAAATCCAAGGACAATGAAGAGTGAGTGTAAAAAAAAAAAAAAAGGATGATTTATTTCACTGAGAAGAAAAGAAGCAAAGCTCTTCCGAAGCAAGAGGGTGCCAGATAGCAGATTTTCCATTTAGATGGGATAATCTAGAGGTTCATACAGCCACTACCTAGAATCACTGGTCCAAATCTGTGCTAAACAGGTATGGGAAAGGTGTCAAGGCTATTGGTTAAAATCTATGCTGAACTGGTATTGGAAAAGTGCTAAGGCTCTTGGGTGTCCTCTTTCTAGCTCTTGAGTTTGAACTTTCCTGTAGCCTCTATTCAGGCTGGACCTTCCATTTTTCTTTTTGAAACAGAGGAACTAAATATTTGAACTATTTGGAATGTTTTTATATGCTACTTTCAAGGAGTGGCCTTTAAATTTAGAAAAGTCCTTTAGGGATCCTTTAACCTCACTGCCTACCTGCTTTAGTATCCACTAAAGTATCCATTTTATTCACTAAAATGAAAAATCACCTTATAGCCAAAAAATGGTCACTGTAAATATAAATAATAAACCTTCAGAACTTAACAATTGTTGTTTTTTATTTTTCAGTTTTAGTTCTTCAAGTTTTTTTTAATCATTTTTCTGGCTGTACACAAAGTAGAATCATACAATTTGCATATTCATACATATACATTGGGTAAAGATGTTTGTCTCATTCTATTATCTTTCCTTCCCCACCCCTCCCCACCCCTCATTTTCCTTCCCTTCTCCATTCTTCCTGTGTATCCCCCCATCCCAGCTATGTTTCATCAACCACTTATAAGAGAAATCATTCTGCCTTTGGTTTTTTGGGATTGGTTTATTTCACTTAACATGATCTTCTCCAATTTCATAACAATTATTGATGAGAATGTGGAGAAATTGGAACCTTGGTACACCACTCACGTTGTGCCAAATACTGTAACTACATGGAAAATAGTGAATGGATCCCTAATTAGAATGCTATACTCCATGTATGTATAATATGTCAAAATACATTTTACTGTCATTTGCATCTAAAAAAATTTAAAAATCTCTTAAAAATAAAAAATAAAAATAGACTTCACATATGTTCTATGAATCCCATTTCTTGATACATATTTTAAAACATGAAAGCAAGATTTCAAAGAGGTGTTTGTATGCTCACATTTGTTGTAGTGTTATTCACAATAGTCAAGTGGTCGAGGCAACTCAAATGTCTGTTAATGCATAAATGGATAAAGAACAAGGGTAAGCCTGGTTCAGTGTACACACCTGTAATCTTCGTGACTCAGAAGGCAGAAGTGGGAGGATCACAAGTTCAAAGCTAGCCTCGGCAAATTAGTGAGACCCTGTCTATAAATAAATCATTTTAAAAATGGACTGGGGATATAGCTCAATGGCTAAAAGTCCTGGGTTCTATCCCCTGTGCCAAAATAATAATAATAATAAAAAGTTAAAAAAATAAAAAGCATGGTTATCTACACATGGTGGAACATAGTTGGCCTTTAAAAATAGGAAATCCTGTCACATGCTGACATGAACCCACCTTGAAGACATTATGCCAAGTGACACACAAAAGATGCTAGTCACAAAAGATAAACACTGTATGATTTTAACATTATGAAATAGTGATTTGACTATTTTAAGTATTCAAAATGTTGAAATCATACAGTGTTTATCTTTTTTGATTTCCAGAGTTTGCAGGGGATACGGGGAACTGTTTCTCAATGAACCTAGATCTTCAAATTTGCAATATGTAAAAGCGCTAGAGATCTGTCACCCAACAAATAAGTCTACTAAGATGTACTTAAAATTATTATTTTGGTAAATTTGTATGTATTTACCAAAATTAAAATAAGAAATAAATTTTGGTGATCAATTTGGGAAATGGCACTTTTAAGAAACTTCTGAGTTTGTCTTTATGACAGGAAGAAAAATTGAAATGTTCAAATAAACGAAATCAAACCATTTGTTATCACATCCTACGAAAAAGGAAGGGTTTTCACAAATTTGATCATTAAATTTTCTGATGTTATGTTAATGTATGTATATGTATTGGTGGTCATAAAGAAAAGGACAAAGAACTGAATCACAACAGAAGTCTTGCATCATGGCAGTTCTGAAGCTATGCTGCATATATGAAGGCAACAGTAATAAGGAAGAGAGATTAGTGTTCTTCACAAGTTCCACAAGTGAAGGCAGAAATTTGATCTGCAACTGAGTTCTGACATGAGCAACTCCAACTGGCATTTTCTTGAATAAATGACATTGAGATGTAGTTTAATTATGTTTATTGATTTTTCCCAAGGAAAATCTGTTTAGTCCAGTTATTCAAAAATAAGTCAGGATTGGATTGGTTACTGTAGTTCAGAATTAGTGCCATGCAAGTGAAAATGATTGTTGGAATACTTGCTAATAATAACTATCAGATTTGTTGCAGGAAGAAGTTTAATGACTTAAGGGGATATTTCACATATTAATAAAGGAAGTTAAATTAAAAAGCTGATGCAGGGATATACATGCATATATTTATAAGAGCTCTTAATGCTTCTGTTCTAGAACCATTACTATCTACAATCACCATCATTTCTGAAGTGAAGCATATTTTAACATCAGAAAAGTAGGAATAGCATTGTCTCCAAAAAAAGGAAAGTACTTTGAAATGACTATTTTTTAAAAGATATTTTATTATTCTTTATTCATATATGCAATTTCAAGACAGAAGATGTTTGTCTCTATTTTGGCCTGCTTATTTTGAGTCAAAATTGTTAAAAACAGACCAAAGAAATTTAGAATTTTTTATCAGGTGACATAATTTTGTGAAAACTCAGATGGGAATATTTAAATTCCACAGGTCATTTTATTCCTCTGAATGGGAAGCTACTTACAAGCCATTATTAATAAGCATTTATTGTATAAATATAGAAAAACATGTAGAATTAGTAGAAAAACATGTATAGAATTCATTCATTCACTTTTTTCTCATTCATTCATCTACTGAAAACCCTATGATAAAAATATATCACCACAAATATGTTAGGTATGGATAGAAAGTAGGAAAAGGGATTCCTATGGCCATGTCTTCATGGAAGCACAATCCTTCAGGAAGAGTAGCCATTGCATACGCAAAATGCCTGGAGAAAAATCTGATCTATATGAGATTTTTGTGAAAATCTGTGAAGACAGTCATTTTAAATTTCACCCCCAATAATTACAGGAATGTTCTTAAAAACTGGACCTTTGATTGGAATTTTTTTGGGACCCATAATTTACTAATTACCATAAACCCTTGCATTAATTCTGTGATCCCTTCATTATAAAACATTTTAGAATAATATAATAATATAACTAAAATATAATAATATAGAAGCACCCTGGTTAGACACATTGGGATAAGACACATGAGTGGTCATAGACATTATCATATAGAACCTCTAGATGAATTAAGGGAAAGTGTGAGGAGGAAATATGGATGCCACTCAAATACCAATAACCGAAAGTTAGGCAATGACAGACCTATAAGGAATCATAGGAAAAAGACACAATATTGACTGGACCAACAAAGGAAAACTCTCCCCCTGAGATATGAGTAAATCTTCTGAACATCTCTGTTTGCTCCTCAGTTTCTTAAAAATAAGGACAAAATATTTAAACTTCTTTAAATAAGAAAAGCATAGTTTATTTTTTAAAATTTTGATAAGAAAATGAAAACTACAATGGGAATAGACTCCATTTAGGAACTCCAGAAAATCCTTCCTAATATCTGTCTTATTGTCCTGTTCCTTGACTAAATCTCTGCTTTAGTCTCATGTGGCCATTTATTGTAAATTTCTTTAAGCTCTTGGAATGGATCCAGAGAGGAATCATCACATTTCATTCCTCTTCTGCAGTCAATGAGCAGATTCTGTGTTATTCTGGAGGCTCTGTGTGACTCACGTTCTAGTTGCTATGATAATAGAAGGTCTTGCTGTCCAGGACTGAAACATTGTTCAAATGGGAGGGAACCCATCATTGGCTGGAGCTGGAGCTTTGACAGCATCAGCATCCTGGAATAAACAGACTAACAAAGAAGAAAATGTGTCCTAAACTGGGTGTGATATCTCATGGGAATGTCACCAGGATTAAAGATCACGTTAGTGAACCCAAAGCCAGAGGAATTAGGATAGATGCTAAATCAATCTAATAACCAATAAAGAATGACTTGATTCAAACAAGGTGGGAAAAAGCAAAACTATCTAATTTCAGCAGAAAAGGTAAATCATCAGTCCATATAACCTAGGCATTCACAGGTAGGTCTCCCTTCAGGTGAGTCCAGGGCTCACACCAGTTCATCAGGTCACTTTTCTTCCCTACCATGCTCTTTCCTTTTTCCCTGTCCCACTGCCTCTAATCACTCTCCTATCTACCCATCTACCATCTATCTATCATCAATCTATCTATCATCAGTGAATTCATGGATTCATCCTCTACCATCTATCTTCCTTACTAACCTAACAAAAGACAATGTCAATATCAATGTCCTCAATGAACAGAGAAGGAAGGTAAGAACAATAACCCCTGAAAAACTGAAGGCTTTGTTTTATGTCTTATAATTGAAAAGAAGAGGCATCTTTTCTTTCTTCCACTACCTAGAGGTCAAATTGTAGTGAAGGGCATCTTTTCTCTTTGAATCACCCTAACACAAATATCTGTATGCAGGGAAGTCACTTAACCTTAATTCCCTCATGAAGCATTGTGGGTTGAACTCTGTCACTGGAAAGGGAAAGAGGACCATATTGACATCACCACCAAGCCGCTTTGGGTAAAGATGTTTCTTTCAGAGAAAGATTGGTGGACAGTTGAACAATGTGATAGTCCAGTACTCTTCTGTCTTTGGGGCCTGAAGCTAGTCAGTTTCCCTCATTACAGGAGCCTATTTTCTGACTAATGTCATAAAATAAAATGTGTATTTGTGTCGAAGTGGTAAAAAAAGCACACAGACACAAGTACGGTCTGTCACAAAATAGAGGGGAGGGAATAGATTTTAAAAACTAAGCTGGAAACAGTCTATCAAACTGGTGATTTGTGGAGATGGGCCAAAACTGTTCCCGCCACTCTACATTTAGCAAGTGTGGAAATTACTTTCATTTAGATCACTCAGACATTTCTCTTGTTTTCTCCTGCCTCCACTGACACAGGCCTGAACATTTCTTTTTTGCCTTCTAATTGATCGTCTGCACTATATTTTGTGAAGACCCCCATGTCAACATTTAGGCAAGTGAAATGCGAATGCCATTGCAAATAGGGGAAAAATGGGTAACTTGGACATTTTTATAATAATCACTTTAGACAAAAAAATGCATTCCAGGGAGTTTTTAATGGGCCTAATAGAGGCCCAGAGACTCAGGGGAGCAGAGGGCTATAGGCCAAAGAATTTCAACCACTGGAGAAGAAAACTAATGGCCCATTAAAGCACACCCTGGAGTGCTTTATCGTTGTCATTGGAATTAGAATATATGTCTTTGTTTTAAAATAGAATCCTGCTTTGATGACATTTTAACATGTAGCCTGCTTTTTCTCCATTGACTATCAGTACCTTAAAAGTTCAAGCAGAAATTAAGCTACAACAGAAGCAAATTAAACCTTTGGTATCACAAAGAAACTAGAGGCATTATGACAATTAAATTATTTTGCAGGGCTATGAAGTTATCGAGCAAACCAATTATTTTACAAAGGACTTTGGGTAGTAGGTATTTAAATGATGGAATAAAATAGAAGTTTAGTAGGATCCTAAGAAATAGAATACCTGGAATAACTCTTTATTGATCAACCTCAGACTCTTGAATTAATATCTGTTCAAATACCCTTGAAATCCTTTTCTTTCATTAGGAAGGTTTTAATATTTATATTGATCCATAAAACTTGTATATGGCAACATGCCTGTGGAAGATTATAAAGCTGGTAACATTTTTAGAAGAAGTTTTATTTGATATCTTGAAAAAGCAATCTTTGCTTTGATTACACAACCTTTGCAAAAAAAAAAAAAATCTTTTCCTGTGCATTCTGTGACTATAGGATCCTGCTAAAGCATCAGTAATTCATCTGCATATTAGTAGAGACACATATTTTATGAAAGTTGGTGACAAGATCTCAGTATCAACTTTTATTCAATAATAACTGATAGAAGTTCAAGAAGGCTTAAAGTACAGTGAGAGAAACCAAGATATTTATCCCCAAAATATGAAGAAATAATGTTGAGCTGAACACAAAGAAAATGTAGAGGAGCTCTGTCATCTTTCTCTTTACCAAAAAGCAGGACAGAGATGCACAATGGCAAAAGATTTTCTCCTCTCCTCCCATTTTCCCACCTAAAGAATGGATGTAAATCTACTTTACAACTCCTGCTTTTTAGTTCAAAGATGACAACAACAGATCGTGGTAAGAGCCCTCTTCAAAGAAAGACAACAAAAAGCAGCGTGGCCAGGATCTGCGCATGCCCACGCAACTCTGCTGGATGACAGGGCACCTTCAGTAACTAAGGATGAATGTGTTTCCCAGGCAAAAGAAAGGCAAGTGGCACGACCAGCACGCGTTCCCAACTGCTCTGACTCAAGGTGCGTGTGCCACCCTGTCAGCTCCGCGCCAGTGCACCTACGCAGCCTGGTGCTGGCTTCCTTGTAGTTTCAAAGTATAGAATACCTATGCAAAAAATGTATTTTTCCATATAGGGAAGAAAAAGCCACTAATATGGAAGAAGGAGCAGGGGACCAGGGACTAGCAGGAACTGTATAAAGTGAAGCTCAGCTTTGAATGAGAATCCAAGTCTGGGATGGCACAAAGTAAACACTACTTCCTATCGAACGGCCAATGCCCTGGGTCTCTCTCTGCATGAATCTTACCGTAAGAACACACACGAAGCTTTTATTCCCATCAATTTACTTTCCCACAGTTTTCCCACTTCTGAAGTCTGGGATTGGTTTCTTTCATCTTATCCCTTCTCTAAAATGTATTGTTTTTTGTTCAGATATTCTTTGATTCTGACTCCTAAGCCAATGTCTTGTGGTACTCAGCAAATGGAACTGCCCAGCCATAAATATATATTCAGGACGGAAGGATGGAGGGATGGATTCATCCCTCTGTTTTGTAGAAACAGTTGAACTTTTTACTGTTAAATTCTTTTCAAAGCAGCATGATACTGTAAGTCAGACTGTGTTCCCAAGTTATATGTTTCCTGAAATATTTTGCCCAACCAAATTCTTAATTCATTCACATGTATAGTATTCTGGATGACAAATAGAGTTCAGTTTGTACTGTAAATCCCAGATGTGGATAGGAGAATATAAAAGGGTAAAGTTGACAGAACAAGATTAAAACAAAGTCCTACAACTATAATTAATACAGAAACATCAGTGACTGACAGCTGCAAGTAGCCATTCTGGATTTTTCAACAGCATCAAATGTTGCTATGTTCCTCAGGGAAATGTAACCTTTTAAGAACAATTGAACTTGTTTTATATGTCATACATATATTTAAATTATAAATATGGTCCAGCAGTCAAATAAAGATGAATGGCCATGAAGAAAAGAATATTAGAGAAGCAGTGTATAAGATCGTTTCAATCTACCAATTAATCACTTACATATTTCTAATTAGACATTGTTAACTGCACTGGTAGCTAACTGTGCTCAATACATTTGAATTTTCTTCACTTCAACACAGGAGAAGAAACTAAAAACAAATAGCCTTTTATCCATGCTTTTTCAGATACTTTTAAGTTTTAATTTTTTTCTTAGACAATAATCTAGAGTTTATGCAAATAAATTAGTGAGCAAAGGAATGTTTGGTAAGCTTGTAACACAGATATATTACTAAAATAAATATGGTTCATATAGCTTTCAGTTGATAATTAATCTTTTAGTAGTTATAAGTAATGGAATTTGTTTGGTACAAAAGTAGTAACTAAACCCATTTGTTATTTTTACTTATTTCAAGTGACTTCCAAGGATGCAATTAAATGTGAGCTCTCAAACACATTCCTTTATAATTGGTGATTTGACATTATTAACTGTCCTTAGATGTGGAAGGAGAGATTGGTTGTTCTTTAACACCAATTTTCTAATTTTTTACAATCTAAAAAGGTGCATTGTAAAATATTTGGTTTCTTAATAAATTTTAATATTTTTCTGGTTTTCCTGAGTTTCCAGGCAGGAAATAGGCAAAAGAATGACAGGCTAGTAGAAGAAGGAATCTGGGCAGTCTAAGCTACTACTCTGGAATCTGCAACCCTGGCCATTGGTTAAGGCATGGGGATTGACAAGAGCCTTAAGATTAGTAGCCCTTAGATACTAGAGTAGGAAAATTAATTTATGAACCAACTTTGAAGAGATATCCAGAAGAGATGAAATGGAAAGAGTATGGAATTTGGAATCCTAGGACTCTGGTGTAGTTTGGATCCGTTGTTCATGCACCATAAATAGGATCAGTCAAAGGCAGCATAGAAAAACACACAGGGGAATTTCTTTACCTTTCCCTATTCACCTTCAAGCAGGTCATCAGTTTCACCCAGAAAGATATCCCTCCCTTGTTCCAGAAAGGGGAAACAACATTTACCAGTAGGGGTGCAATCAGGTTCAAGATTAATCCGAATAAACCAAACCTCACTGAGCAACCCTGTCTTCCCTTAGTTTTCACCACACATCTACCTTCCCATAATTTATCACCCCTAGAAGCCCAAATCCCATTTATTTGTTTTCTCCTTTCTCTATAATTTATTGCCCTTTGTTAGAATGGAATGTAGGCTCCCCATTTTTCCCCCCTCTGGAATCTTCATTTTCTTTTTCTATAAAGTCCTCCATGCATGTAAAAAAAATAAAATACTATGATCAAATAAAACTTTCTCCTGTGAATCTGTCATTTGACATTTTAATTGACAGATCCTTGATGCTGAAGCCAAGAAAAGAGGAAAATAATTTGTTGTTTTCTTCTATATACCACAGTATCTAAACTCTGCTGGTAACACCACAAGCCCGGCCCTCTTTTGATACTGTTTACAGAGGGCCCAACATATAACAAGTGAATTTGTGTAGCCCCAGAAATTTGCTTTCAGATACACCAAATCTAGGTCTCCAGAAAGATCATCAATGCACCAACCTCTAAAAAAAATCAATAGTCACAATTAATTGTCCATGATTGTATAGATCCTTGAATTCATTTCTTTTATTCATGTATTACATTTTAATGTAATTGGTCATGTGTTAGTCTGCTTTTCCAAAGTAAAAAAATATACATATTCTTATTTACTCCTCAAGTCTCACTGAAATGTTGTGCTTGTTGACCAACACCTCTCTGTTCTCTGTTCTCACGCACCCCAGTTCCTGGCAACCAACATTCTACTTCTTGCTGCTGTGAATTCAAATTTTTAGATTCTACATGTAAGAAAAATGAGACAATAGTTGCCTTTCTATGTCTATCATATTTCACTTATCTACAGATAGTTCATCAAAAGATAGAGAAATGTGATATACCTCTCTGTAGTTGGAACTTCAATTGTTTCCATATCTTGACAATTAGGAATAATGCGTCAGATATCTCTTTGACATAATGACATTCATTTCTTGGACATACCCATGGAAGTGAGATTACTGGATCATATGGCAATTCTATTTTAAATTTTGCAGAGCGTCCATGATGTTTTCTATAATGTCTATACTAACGGACATTCCCACAAATAGTCTATAAAAGCTCCTTTCTCTCCATGTTTTCACCAACACTAGTTATTGTCTTTTTTGAACAAAGCCATTAACCCAAGGTAAGATCGTATTTCATTGTGGTTGAAACTGCTCATCACATAGCAAACCTAGTCATATGTAAAAATATATATAAATCACAACTATGCTCTAATGAGGAAAAGCAGTGCTAAACAATGCCTTCATTTAAAACTCTTAAAAATTGATTGAATTCACTATTGGTCATCATTTGGAAATTCTCCAAGTTATTACGGAGTCAGAGGTGATACATCCTGAGAATATAATTAGAGATTAATATAGAAAGGAAGACATGATTAACTGACCACCACCTTTTATCTTAATTAAAATAAATTTTAAAGGGGGGGGGAGTTATAATTTATTCAAAAACGTAGCACATAAAGACAAAACACAAAGGAGCTTTTAGCTTGTAGGTATTGATGAATAATATTGTTAAATATTACAACTTGCCAAACAGATTGTCCTTTTAGAAAGCATTACATGCAATCTACACTATTATTTGACTACTAAATAAGTATAAAATTGACTTTTCATAAAGCCATTCAGGGATGCTTTCAGAACAAAGGGACCTTGAGCCTCTCTCCTCTGGGTATCCCCAGCCTGGATCAACCTGACCACAATCCTCTTAACCCCCTTTTCAGTGTGCAGGTTCAGGCACACTCTGGACTCCCAAACAGGTGGCTGCTGGCTCAGGCTACTGCCTTTATGAGCTCCTGATTTCCAGCCTCTGCAAGCTGCCATGTTGCCACTTGCAGATGGTTCACCACTGTGCCTGCCTAGTAGCCAAGAGATTCTGATCACATTCAATATTAACTCACCCCAACATCCCTGAGTCGGTTAAGATCAGCCTCCCAACCAGAGAAACAATAGCTGTACTCATTTGTGTTCAAGGAATCAAAAATTAAATAAAAAAAAAAAGATCAGCCTCCCTCCCTGTTCCACAGGGTCCTCCAAGCCAAGCACATTTGCCACGCTTTCTTCTTTTTACCTGTGTTGTCTGCCCCTCCCCTCTGCAGTGATGCTGACACCACTGCTGCCCCCCAAGCCAGCATCTGTTACATATGATTTCTTATTGTTCAAAGCTTCTGAATTTCTGTGTCTCTGGATTATTTTTCTGCTGAATCTCAAAGAATTTCCTCAGTAACCTGCCTTGCCAAGAAACAACGCTCCTACTGATTGAATCCAGAGCTGAGAAGCAACTGAGGAGCACTGGTCCTTCTATTCACCATCTTGTAGTCTTCCGTAACCATCATAAACCTTTCAGTAGAGATCTTCCCCTGAAACAGACATGATGTCAACAAATCCAGGTATGCACAGAAGCCTATTTTATGGGATGCAAACAGGAAGGAATGTTCTGTTTCTAGCTTCAAAATAGATTAAGATTTAAATGCTTGCTGAGAGTGAAGATGAGAAGATTGGTGTAGGAGCTTTGAGGTCAAATGGAAAGGGGTAAAGAAATAATTAAGGGGAGTGGAGTGAAAAAAAATAGGAATGTGTGGACAGACGACTGAACAAGATTGATTGTTTCAGGTATTTGTGATCACAAAATTAGCGTAAGATTATTTGTCACAGTTTTATACTTTTCTATAGTGGAGCTACCTTCCTGAAGGAGTTAGACAAGGAAGAATCTTAACAGAGCTACTCATATTTCCATCAACTGACATTTTTTTTTAAGTTGGTAGATTTAAATTCACTGTTTTTCCTCCTTACAATATTGCTTCCACTTTTATACTTCAACAAAGACTTGTTTTACCCTATTTATAAAAACAATTCATTGTAATATTCACATATGTCTACTTTTAATTAATGTTGATTCTAATTATGCTATCTTTTTTGGGGGGTGCTGGGGATTGAACCCAGGGCCTTCTGTTTGCAAAGCAAGCACTCTACCAACTGAGCTATATCCCCAGCTATGCTGTCATTAAACCTAAATATTGTTATTTGCTATGTGAAAGGTGGCCTTCCTCAATTTATATACTTGTTTTTAATTCATTTATACTTCCCTCTGACAGCATGTAAATTCCATTTATACCAATTATATCTCATTTACCCAGAGTGCCACCTTATATAGTAGTAGGCACTCAATTTATTTAAAAATAGATGGATTCATATTGAATTTATATATGATTATGTGACTGAGTTTAGGGGATGAGTTTCTGTCTCACCATTTGTGAATTCTTAAGGCTTAGCTAGGGTCTGTTAGGTTATAGACTTGCTTAATAAGAAGAGGAATTTATGGGGGCTATGCCTTATAAAAAACCTGATATTGAGAACAGACATTGGTCTGCTCAATCAGCCATTCCTAGGTGTGTCAACAATTCATTTCTTTGCTGACAATGCATTCAAATAATAATACAGGTTTACCTCTCTCAATATTTTAGACCACCTTATTTTTGAAAGAACATTATGGAATACTTAATCATTGTCCATGTTCTCAAATACCCGCCCCCCCAATCTTTGTGAGTTAATATGAAGACTCACATATCAGATGTAATATTTCTCTTTAAGGCGAACTCTTTTGGTTTGCTGAAAATACATGGTGAAAGCACGCAACACATTTCCTACACTTTATGGTGAAAGTGTTAGAATAAATTCTCTTTCTGGTTAATGTAAGTACAATTGAAATTGCAGTTGTCATTTCAGTCATATGGACGGGTAGGAATGCTTTAAGACTGTGTGCAAAATAATTCCATGAGTAGGAAATACTGTAGAGAGATTAGCAGTGTTTACAAACTACACCTCTTTAACGAGTGACTGCTTTCCATCGTCACTAGCAGGGTTGCATCCAGAATGATAGGTCAGATTTGACGAACAGTTTTTCCTATCAGGTTTCCCATCCTCCTTTGGGATGGAGAATGGGATGATGGAGGTTTTTAACTTCACTGTGAAAAGCCTGCAGGAGAAATGACCCTCAAAATACCTAGGACTGATCTCACAGATAATAGTCTTAATTATGTCAGAAAATGCATCTCGGCTTGGGCCACAGGTACCCCTGTAGACATGAAGGTACCTTTATTGGTAAGCATCAGCCCTGTGAGCACCTCAGAAGCAGTGCAGAAAAGCCCAAAACCCTGATGAGAAATCTTGACAGTGAGCATTTAATGGTGATGTGTGCTTAATGAGGAAGCGAGAGCTCGCCCGCAAATTGGATTCTGGTGTCTTCAATCAATCAATGGAGATCACAACACTCCTGTATCAAAATTTGGGAAGAAACAGATTCTCCAGATAGATGGACGTTTTCAGTGGGGACAGATAAAGAATCAATGTAACAAAGATTCTGTGGAGCTTGTAATCAATGCAAGGTTTAAGATTCTCTTTCCTACAAAAATTTAGGGATGGATCTGATATATCTTCAGACACATATGCTTTATGTTATTTTTCTCCCTTCATTTATTTCTTTTATTTCTCTTTCCTTTCTTTTTCTTCCTCTTTTCATTCTCTGTAGTCAATAGACCTGGGTTTCAATAGTTGCTCCATCAATTACCAAGAGTGTGAACTTGAGGGAATTATTTAATCTTCCTGAAATTTAGTTGCTTTATTTCTAATGGCAGGATTTTCAGCTGAACAAGGTTGCTAACTTTCCCAACTTCTCAAATCTCACCAACAAAAGCACTGCCTGTGGGTCAGGCACTGGACTCAGTGATAAAAAAGGATAGAGAATGGTGGCCATTTTCCTTAGTGGAAGAAGTGGCTAGGCATGAGGTTAAAATTATTGGATATGAGTGATTTCACTGTGCACAGAATAAACTTTAAGTTTTAATTCTGCCATTATGTAAGCTCATCACCTCTCTAAGCCTGATGTAGCATATGGGACTAATGCACACTTCAAATAATCTCTTGGAAAATCAAAGAATCCAACATAGAGGAAAACACAGCCCATTATCAAATTGCAGTGGAATGCACAGGAGACAGTTTCACTCAGACCCTAGTCATTTCTAATTGATACAGAGATATCTCATTTGGATCCCTGGAAATGTTGATTCACATAAGAGGACCCAGGATATAGACCTGATTAATGAAAATGCAAGTACACATGAAAATTCTGTAAGTGCAAAGGAGGCTTGGCATGTTGGGTACCCTAGAGACGGACTGCAGTTTGGAGGTGAGGAGTCAGGATATTCATGTGGGAGTGCCCAGTGGATTAACACTGTAGAAGGGAGACTGGATAAGCAGGATTAGGCTGAAGTTTCCCAGCTTCAGTGCATCCTCTAGGTAGACCAAACCCAAAGGGAGCTCTGGGGTTGGGGTTCCTCAAAGTTGGGGGTGAGAGTGTGGATTTTATACCCTCATGTTCATCAGTCTTTTAATGAAGGCTGCCTCAGATATGAGGCACGAATTGAGGCCAGGGTATTTTTTGAAATTAAGTCAATCTTCTATGAGTGTCCACAGTTAACAGACTGACAGTCATCTTCATTTAACATTACTAGAACATTGGAAAATAATTTTAAATTTCAGACAGCAGATTTGGAGAGCATACTATAGAAGAGAAGAGATTTGACTGCCCTGGTTAGAGAAGAGTAGTTGGTAAAAGGCTACACAGAAAATAGGGTTTATTTTGATCTTCAGCTTAGACTGAGTCAATTCTGCAACTTCAATTTACATACAGACACACACACACTCACTCATGCAGAGAGGGTCCTAAAAAGTAAACATTTTATATGTTTGGTCTCTTATTGCTTCGTATTAAAGAAAAGTGCTCACAGATGAATCATTGCAGTTGAGTAGTTTTTCCCTCCTGAAGACGTCATTTCACCTGGTAGATGATAACTTTTTATGATATGTCTGTATTGCCTCCCTGACATCTTTAGACTTTTCAAGTGTGAAGTGATCTCTGAGAGAAACCACCATGAACTCACCAACATACCCAGAGGTCACTGATACATACAGAATATAACTATTTTTGGAAGAGTTGGCACAACGATCCATGTTTGTGTCCAAAGGCAACTGAAGAAATTTGGTTTTGTGTTGACTTAACCACTTTTTAATGTCTTAATTTTTCCTTCCAAATGACCCTGTGTCAGATGATCTAAAAGTTCTATTGATCTATGGTTTACAGAAGATAAGTTTCTAAAAGCACTTTCTAATATAAGTTCCCAGGAAAACAAACTTACCTTTGCAAGTTTTTGGGATACTTGAGCATTATGACCTGCTGCTCAATAGGAAACTGGATTCCAAGGAAGGTTTCTGCTCAACAGAACTCGTCAGTAGCCTTCTGTACTATTTCACTGCCTATCTGTTGTTCCCTGACATGCCTATTTTATTAGCACGTAGGTGATAATGTGAAACTACTTCATTAACTGGAGGTTAGCCAACAGCCATTTCACTGGCACTTAATGCATGGGAGAAACAGTTTCACTTCATTAAAACACCTACACTTAACTGCTATTAGACCGTAATTGTTTCTAACTGACACTGAGGTATCTTGTTTGAGTCAACGGAAATGTTCAATCACATAAGAGGACCCAGGACACAGACATGATTAAGCAGAGACAAACGCCCTGAAGATGTGCCACCTAGGGAGGACAGAAGGACCAAACCTGTATATTAGTAGAAACCGACCAGAATATATAAAGGTGCGTCTTACTTAAATGGGATAAATAATAACAACTCAATTATATTCACAGATTGGTATTCTGAGGCCACTTCCAGTCTGGGGGATTCTAACCTTTCTGTAGTTTATCCCAGGTCTGTAAGACATGTTGTTCTACTAGTAGCAATACCAGCTACTAGCTTTAGAGCACTAGAATGTTAAACATATAGCACAGAAATTGGCATTTTGAAATCCTTACTAGAGTCTTAAGTATTCGACAATGTAGATCTGAGAGAACAGAGACAGAGCAGTTTCATAATTTTACTAGTTCCTAGTTTCTAGTTAGCATGACATGAGTTTTAAAGTTAAATACACATCTATGTCTCAGTTCTGCACTTTCTCTGTACACAAATCATTCCTTTTGGCTAATCTGTTTCCTGTTTGTGTTCTGGTTACTTGCAATCATTTATTTATTTATATTTATTTATTTATTTATTTATTTATTTATTTAGACACTGCCGACTAAACCGAGAAGCTAGGTTTCCAATGCAATTTGATGGTGACGCTGCAGCTAGGACCCATCAATATTGTCACAATTGCTGATGCTTGGGCACTGACGTTACTAAGAATGTTATCATTGCATTCCTTAAAGAAGTAACCAAATCAGTCCAACAGAGACATGGTTTTCTTTTACTGCTCTAAATGGACAAGAATATGCTTTATATCATTAGTTCTTTTGTTTTTTTTAAATTTAATTTATTTCATTTTGATTCATTGAACACAAATGGAGTACACTATGTGTTATTATTACCCCCCCACCACCCCAACTCCACTCCTCCCTTCCCTCCATGCTATTTATCATGTGGGGTGGAAGGGTGGCAAGAATGGAGGAAGGATAGTTCTCTTGTTTTTCATTTGAATTGAACTATGCATAAAGTTTAACAGAACTCACCTGGAAGAAGATATAGGCAAAATGCACAGAAGTCATTTATATTCCAGATGCTACACCAAGACAGCAGTCTAAAATCAAGTTAGTCCTGGACAAAGAAGAGGTTCAAGAACACATTCTCCATTAACTTATAATAACCATTCTGGTCTTCTCCAACAGTCATCTTAACCTTAGGTTCATCTCCTTAGATTTTCAATAATGAATCCTGTTGTAATGGCCAAATAAGGTGATACAAACACTGGTATACACCCACCTAGGTTAGCTAAGAATCCTCTTGCTTTTACAGCCAATGTATCAATGAGAACAAAGCTAAAGAATCTGTACATTTACTGCTGAAGGCCTAATTTTGCAGCACTTTGTCTCTAGCTTTATGAAAAATAAACTACAGAAGTGAGTTTATCAATTCTTTGCAGCTTTAATGTCCTGTGGACCAATCATATATTTATGATTCAGTTGTCAAATAATAAATCCATTCTTCTAAGTCACTGTCATCATCCTGACTACAGAGAAAATGGTCCTTCTATGATTCTTGATCTTTTATATAAGCCATTATAGAAAGTGTGTGTGTGTATGTGTGTGCCTGAATTCTCCTTGTTGTGAACATGATATGAGATAAATGATAGATACATAGATAGATAGAGATAGAGATATATAGAAAGTCTAAAACCTGAATTGTTGCTCAGTTGTTAAGTTGTCAATCACCAAATAACTCTATGGTTTGGGGAAAACCATATCACTTTTCAAGCTTCATCTGTAATATTGAAATATATAATTGTTCCTGACTTGTAATGTTATTGTGATTCATGGTGCTAGCTAAAATAAATCATTTAACACTAAGCATTTAAATTTAATAAATAGTTGCTAGGAATGTCTCCACTCTTTCTTTTTTTATGCTGCTGGGGCTTGAATCCAGGGTCTTGTTCATGCTAAGCATTTCCTCTGTCTCTGAGCTATATCCCCAGCCCTTCACTCTTTCTTAAAAGATATCAGAGTTGATTCAGAGTCCATTACTATCTGATTTGTCCCTAAAAATCTATGTGAAGTTTCTATTTAAGATGTGCTGATCCATAATTGAGAATATTTTTCTTCTTGTCTGAAAACCAGTGTTGGATTACCAAACCAGTGAAATAAGTATACTTACTTAGGGCATCAGAAAAACAGGTAAGAGATAGCTCCAGAAAGCTTACAGGAACCTATTAACCCGCCACATTTTTTCCGTGACATTGCTGATTAAACCACATGGCAATATTACCTGGGAAGTTGAGACCTCTCAAGAGAAGGTGTAGAGTTCCATCCCAGGTCAGGAAAGAGATACAAGCAGATGGAAAACCCCTTTGAGGTTGCTTCTGCACATTCTCTTAACACTTTATTAATAGAGGTAACCTCACTCTCAAAACTGTCTGTCCTAGGTATGGTGGGGATTAGATAATTAGTCATAGGGATGCTCTGTGTTGTACTTATAACCTGCAGGGGGTAAAGGAGATAATAAGAAAATTAGTTCAGGAGAGCACAGATAAAACCATTTTACTTTAATTTTGGAAGAATTAAAATGCCATCATAGCCAACAGATAATCATAATATAATACCATTAAGATAATGAGTTAATTATTATATTAATTGGCAGGTTAATGGAACTCCAATATGAATATTTAAAGTCTGTATTTAAATAACAGAGAAATAATATGTTGCATTACAAATATTCTCCATATAATGTATTCATAAAACAATATACTTATTTTTTTCCAATGAAGAATTTCTAGTTCAATATTTACTCCCCTTCAACCTCTGGCTTGGAAATACTTTAAGCATAGGAGACACAAAAAATACATAATGATTACAAAGAATTTTTAAAAACTAAACACAAGATTGGAGATATGACATTAGGTTTGTTTAAACTTGTTTTTTATTTATCAGAAGAAATAATTTATGTGATGATCTCACATTTCTTTTAATACTTGTTGCCTTTTGCATTTCTTTTGAGGTTCAATAACTCTTTGATCATTATGGGGCAAGTTGTTCCAATACATGTTAACATTTGTTCTTTCCTCTTCTGTTGGATTACCAGAGACTGAAATCTTGAATAAATAAGTCCTGGTCTACATCCATGTTGAAAGTCAGTGTGATTACTGGAAAGAATGAGTGGCTTTGTTGTTTCACAACTTAAATTCCTATATAGTCTCCAGTTAAGATAATTTAGAAAAGTCACTAATTTCTTAAACTTCTCTTCTCATCTCTAAAATAATGCTGACAGAGCCTTAGTCATAGTTAATAGATGGTAAAGTTTGCAAATTCATAAGAAGGAAAGACTTGATTCAATGCTAAGGGAATGCATAGATAGAGCCAAACTTTTCTTTATAATACATGTATCACAGAAATATGAAGACATTCACAATCTTGATTTTAATAAGTGGACTTGTTGAATTTGGGAAAAAAATTCTTTCTATAATGTTTTATTACCCTCTACCATACAATATTTGTGATCAACAATTTAATCAAGTATGCCAATGTAATCAAACCTCAACTAAGATCTCTGAAAGAGACTCAGAGAGCTTCTTGGATGGAGATCATACTGATGTACAAGGTGGTGGCTCATACTGACTCTGCAGGCGCAGAAGTGCCTATGCCCAGGATCCTTCTAGAACGCATCACCTGCAATGGACTGACCATTCATGTCTTCCTGTGATAGTATGACTTTTATGGTTTGGATGTGAGGTGTCCACCAAAAGCTCATATGTGAGACAATGCAAGAAGGTTTGGAGGATAAATGATTGGGTTATAACTGTAACCTAATCAGTTATTTATCCCTGATGGGATTAACTGGGTGTTGACTGGAGACAGGTGGGGTGTGACTGGAGGAAGTAGTTAATTGGGGGCGTGTCTTTGGGGTATATATTTGTATCTGGCAAGTGGAGACCTCTCTGCTTCCTGATCATCATGTGACCTGCTTTCCTCCACCACACTCTTCCTCCATGATGTTCTGGCCTTAAACCCTGAGGAAAGGGGCCAGCCTTCTATGGACTAAGACCTCAGAAACCGTGAGCACCTAAATAAACCTGTTTTTCCTCAACAGTTGTTCTTGTTGGGGTCCTTTAGTCACAGTAGCAAAACAGTTAACTAAAACAATTATATTTACATATATATATGGCAATATTACCTGGTAAGTTGAGACATATATACATGGCAATATTACCTGGGAAGTTGATATGTGTGTGTGTGTGTATGCATATATATATATGAAAAAAAAAATATATATATATAAGTTTGTTTGATGTTCATAACCAATCCCTGAACTCCTAAAACCTTTGTAATTTCCTGTGAGGTAGGGGTGACAGAAGAATCTTTTGTTAAAACCTTTAGTATTTGTTTCCAGTTCCTGCCAAGAGTTTTAAAATCTATGGAAATTTCTGGTTGATAGGAATGAGAAGGGTGCCTTACTGTAAACCTCCTTCAGCCATTCCTGTGTTTATACTGAGGTGGTGGCTCTTGGTGAGCTCATAGATAGCTTCAGATTGGGGTTGTTTGCCAGATGAAGCAATTATGTGACTAGAAGGTTGGAATTTGCTGCTCTTCCATCCTCTCAACTTCTGGAGAAGAAAGAGAAACTAGATAATAATTATTAACAACCAGGGATTTAATCAACCTTGCCGAACGTTTGTAAAACTCTAAATGAAGTTTTGGAGAGGCTCTAGGTTGATGGATGCAGCCATATGCCATAGGGCACCCCAACTCCATGGGCTCAGAAACTCCTATGCTGAGAATCTTTTTAGACTACTTAATCTGTATTCTTTATAATAAATTGATTAATTAAGTACTTTCCCTCAAATTCTATCACCTTATTGACTTAGAAGGAGGGGAATATTGGAACCCACAATTTTTACACAGTTGGACCCAGGAAGTATGATTGGTCTCTGAAGTTGGGGAGAGGGGGCAGTTTTGTAAGACTGAGTCCTAATTTGATTTCAACTTCTTATTGCCAGGATTGAATTGACTTGAAGGACACAGCTGCCATTGGATACTTTGATTCTTATGGGGAAATTCCCTCATAAATTTGGCATCTGAAATCTTCTGGATAGAAGCATATCATAGCAATAGCATCACCGAAAATTCCTGTATTGAAACTCTAATCCCAATATGGCATATTTGGAGGTGGGAACTTTGGGATGTAATTGTCTT
This sequence comes from Glaucomys volans, assembly GCA_020662805.1. Taxonomy (NCBI): domain Eukaryota; kingdom Metazoa; phylum Chordata; class Mammalia; order Rodentia; family Sciuridae; genus Glaucomys; species Glaucomys volans. The sequence goes on along the minus strand of JAJEJO010001343.1, from coordinate 45,302 downwards.
AGAAAGGTGGAATCCTCATCAATGCCATCTGCCCTGTATAAGAGAAAACCAGAAAGCTAGTTAGCTCTCTTTCTATAATGTGTAAATACAATGAAAAATGAGTTTTACAAATCAGGAATGTGTTCTCCCCAGATCCAAGTTCTGCTAGCCATTTGATCTTGAACTTCCTAGCCTCCAGAACTGTGATAAGTGTTTGTTGTATAAGCCACCTACTCTGTGGTATGTTGCTATATAGCACCTTGAAATGACTAAAACAGAAACTGGGCAGTGAGGCACCACTGTATTGAATACCCCAAACTATGAAAACATATTTGGAATTTGGTTTTGAGTACACACTTGACATGTCTTGAATTAAATGCCTAGAAAAACCTGAAATTGTTATGCAGGAAATTTTAAAGACAATTTTGTTAGGTCTAAGAAACAAAAGAGGAGAGCTATAGACAAAGTTTTTGTCCTTATAGGGAATACATAATTAATCTTATACAAAATAGTAGTAGAACTAAAAAAGGAAAAGCCTTCCTGAAAAGATTTCAGAAAGGAGAAACAAGTCATTGGCTAATGGGGGAAAAATGTGATCCATGTTATAATATGGCAGAGAAAGTGTCAAAAGTGTTTTTGTCTTCTAGTGTTGTAAAAAGTAGAATTTGCCAGCAATAAAAATTGGATATTTATCTGAAGAGATTTCTAAGCCAAGGTTTGAAGTAATGGCTTGGTTCCTCCCAACTGCTTATAGTATGAAGCAAGAAGAGAGAAATGATCTGAACATGAAATTGTTAAGCTAAAAAGAGCCATAACTTTAGATTTGGAAAAAATGTCAGCTGATCAGTATTGAAAAGAGTGAGAAAGTTTGTTCAGAAGAGAGTACTACAGATGTGATCAAACAACTGATTTGTGAGGAGATTAGTTCGTTTGTGAACTCTAAACTTTACCCAGTAGCCCAGCTTTAAAAAATGTTGATTTGAACTGAAAGATAAAGAGACAAAAAGGAATGAAAGAGCTGGCTGGACTTCTTGGATTTTCTGGAACAGAACCATGGAACTATTCAGCTCTTCATATCTTCTGTTCTTCAGGACAAGGGAAGAATCATCCCAAAGATGATTTTGAGGTCACCAGGGCCAACCCATGTTTTGGAAAATGTGAGGGAAGCAGTTACTTTATTTTCAGTAGGTAGATGACCTCTGCCCTAAGCTTGGGAATAGGGATGCCTAAAGCTGTGGTGATTTGACTCCTGCCTGGAAGAACAGTAGGGACCTGACTTGCACCTGCCAGAACTATGGAGGTGGGCCCCCTACTCCATTGGGTATGGAAGATGGGATCCCCAACCCAGTGGTCCTCCAGAAACCAAGGAAGATGATTCTCAAGTTTTAAAATCTCATGGAGTTTACCCTGCTAGTTTTTAAACTTGGCTGGCACCCATCACTCCTCTTTCTTTGTTATATATCTCTTTGGGAATTGGAATGTCTGTCACATGCCTTGTTCTATGGTCATATTTGAAAGCATATATTTATTTGATCTTATAGGTTATGAGCATATATTTATTTGGTCTTATAGTTAGGAGGTGGAGATTTATCTCTGGATTAACTATACTTTGAGTCTCATTCATATCTGATTTAGATGCTATTTAGATGAGACCCTGGATCTTAGACTTAAATGATGTTTGAATGTGGTAAAGGCTTCGATAGCCATTAGAAAGTCATTGAATGTACTTGTGTGTGGAAGGATATAAATTTGAGGGACCCAGGAATGGAATGCAATGAACTCAATGTTTGTTTCCCCAAAATTCATATGTTGAAACCCTAATCCCAATGTGAGGTTATTTGGAAGGGAGACTTTTAGAATATAATTGGCAATTAATGACCTTAAGGAAAAGATCAGAAAACTGGCTAGCTCTTTTTTGTACTGTGTGAGGACACAAGGAGAAGTTAACTTTCTGTGAACCAGTAAGTGAGCACTCGGAAAACACCACAGGGAGCAACACCTTGCTATTAGACTGGGCAGCTCCAAAACTGCAAGATAAAGATGCTTGTAGTTCAAACCACCCAGTGGTATTTTGTGATAACATCCCACATTGACAAAGACCCTGTCTTATGTAGGTCTTCTTCCAGAGGTCTTCTTCCATTTATTACAAAATGCTGATAGTTAAATAGACCACTTTCCTGAGTCATTTTCAGTGAGTCATTTCAGTGAATTATGGAACTTAAAGCTGGGTTGTGGGAATACCTGAATTTATAATCATGCTGGGCAGTTGAACTTCAGAAGAAGTACAAGCACGAATCCTGAAGTTGTTGCCAAATTATTTGCATTTTTCAGAGTTAATTTCAGTGCTGTTAGTGATTTTAGGGAACACTTTTCAGCTCAGAACTTGATAATTATGCTTTTATTAATCATGCTAACTCAAGATTCAAGATAACAGTTTAAAACACCTTACAACATGTCACTGTCCTGTGCTAGTTTGTTTTTTTCCCTAAGATACCAGGGTGCTTTAGACATGCTAATGATTCCTCAAAGCTCTTCTCAATTGGTGACTTTTTCCTGGTTTTACAAAGGAAAAGTTAGAAAAATGAGTTATCACTGTACTCTTCACACTTACAGTGTTAAACAGGTATGGGGCGTCCTGCAGAGAAAGGAACAAGATTCCTATTGCCTCACCCAGATACAGAACAAAGGACAGTCTGTCTTTCAAGGACTGAATTCTGTATATCCCCCTTCCTGGCTTATGACACCATTGCAAGAACAGAAATACCTGTTTAACAGTCACTGGCTTTCACCCCTGAGATGCCATTATTTGGCACACGAAGAAGAGATATCGAAGGAAATGTCATTGTTGAACAGAGAGAATGTCAGTATATCAGACCATGAACAATAAAAATCATAAGAAGCTCCTCAGGTATAGAATCATTTTGCAACTTTTCCTATCCCAAGTTTATCTGTGTTGCTAAGCATTTATTTGCAGGCTTGATATTGGTGAATCCTTGCTGTAGTGAGTTCAGCTCCCAGCCTTCCTTCCTTTTCTCATTTTTAATCCAGGAGAAGGAAACAGGAGCTGCTTAGAGGTGACTTGGGAAATGTTTCATATAAACTTTGGGCCTTGTGTGTGTGATGTTGCTTTCAAGATCACTCCCCCTCTGTCTTCTCTGATATCTTTCTGAGTAGTATCACCTATTTCCTCAGCATTTCCAACACTCTGTGACTTCTCACACTGAATAAGTTCTTGAAAATAGGCAGCAAAAGGTTTGAGCATCTTTGTGGAAGTCAGACCCTGGGAAATAAATTGGAAGGCGATCCTCCTTCCCCTTCCCTGCGAGCGCCAGTTAAGCCTGTTTTCTCCATTTTTCAGCACCTCCAAGAAACTTAAGAAAGAGAGGTGGCCCAGAGAACCCTCACTGACACATACACCAAGAGAAAGACACAAAGATAATGGTTTCTGTCACTGAACAGAAGAGCCCGTGATGGCTCTTCTGCAGGAGTTATGAAAGGGAGGCCAACACACTGTGTGTGAGCTCTGTTGCTTGCCCCTGGCCACAGACATGCAGAGAAGCTCATGAATACTTACTTCTCAGCCACTGCTACAGCTGCCAGGCTGCACAGAGAGGAGATGCCACTCACGTCTTTAGTGCACCCTAGGAAACAGCAAAACAGGAGAGATGTCCTTGGGCGTGCTGGGCTTGCGTCTCCAGGCAAACTCTCAGATGCACAGGGCCAGCACCAATGCCAGCTAGTTCATTAATTCATTCTGGCCTTCTGCTGCTAGGATATGATATTTTGTAGTTGATTTTAATTTCTTCTGTGTGGTTGCATCGTATATTCATCAAAAGACTTAAATCCGTGCGTAGAATGCAGGAGATTATTTCTAATTCATCTGAAAGTAAGAGTAAGCTCTAATAATGCGAGTCCTGAAGATTTCGATCTCTGGTCCAACTTGCCCGCTCTCCTCTCCCCCAATATGTACAACTTGATGTGCCTGACCTCTGACCTCTTGTATTCACTTCTTGTTCTGCCTTTTCACTCCTTCATCTGATTTGGCAAATAACCCTAATTCTTCATTTTAGACCCTTGATCTACTATTATTTATTTATGACTGGTAAACTTCTGGTTATATCAGTGAATCCACACCTGGGGATTTGTTAGAAACAGAAATTCTGTGGACTCACCCCACTCCTATTGAATTTCCTAAGAAATCCTTGAGGTGGGACATAAGCATTGGGCTTTTTAAGAGCCCTCTGGGTGATACTGGCAATAACTGGTAAGCTACACAAATTCTTCTACTTAGAACAATCTTATTTCCCTCTATGTAAACTAAAGTTCCTCCATTCTTCTCTCATCTCCCACCCCCAAATGGTGGAATGAGACAGACATCATTACCTTAATGCACATGTATGATCACATGAATGGTATGAATGTACATCATGCACAACCATAGAAATGAAAAGTTGTACCCCATTTGTGTACAATGAATCAAAATGTAATCTGTAAAAATAAAAAATGAAAAAGAAAAAAAAGTAAATAAAACATTTTAATAAGTCATAAAAATATTTTTTGCATCTGAAAAAAAAACTGTCTTAGTTATGCAAATATATTATTACCAATCTATGATTAACCCTTCCTCAGAGGGGCATTAGGACAAGAAAGCAAGCTGGTAGATGTTATTAACTCGAGGCAGGTGGTTATAATCATTAAAAAATAAATGAAAAGCATACAAAATGATCTGAGCTAGAAACTATATACACTATGGCAAGAAGAAATTATGACTTAATTCACCAAATTCATTTTAAGGGACTACTATGGTAGTTCCCCCAATGGCTCATGTGCTGAAGGCTTGGCTCCCAGTGAGGCAATGTTCAGAGGTAGAGTTTTGGGGGAGTGATTGGATCATGAGCATTCTAAACTTATCACTGGATTAATCAATTAATGGATTCATAATACGAGTGGAATAATAGGAGGTGGCGGAAACTGTAGGAAGTCAGGTCTAGTTGGAGGAAGTAGGTTGTGGCAGGATTCTCACACTGAGAGACAGGACACAGAGGTTTTTGACCAGGAAGCAGGGCTTATTTGTGCCAGCACTGGCCCAGCAGATGCACATTCAAAGTCTGAGCAGAAGCACAGTAGGGTGTTGACTTATTTATCCTCTGTTCATTTCCCCTTTCCATGTTAGCCCCTTGTTTTCCTATATGGTAACATACATTCGGATTGGGCATTCTGTATGACAGAGTTGCGACAGAGTTGTGCATGCGCACATAGGTTCTAAGTGTGTCACATCCCCTTCTCTTTGTTCTGGGAAGACTCTTACCACAAAGTCACTGGGAGGGTATATTTGCTCCCCAGCCACCCCCACCCCCCAACACTCTATCTCTCTGCTTCCTGCCTGCCATGATGTCAGCTGCTTTACTCCAGCCCAACCTTCCACCATGATTCTCAGTCTCACCACAGGCCCCGAAAAAAATGGAGGCAACCAATCACGGACATAAACTTCTAAAACTGTGAACCAAAATAAATCTGTCTTCCTGTAAGTCATTCAGATCATGTAATTAGTCACAGCAACACAAAGCTAGCACAGGGAGTATATATATATATATCTTCCATTTCGCACTTGAGAATAAAAGGACAATAGGGGAAGAAAGAAGGATACAAGAAGGAAAGGAGTTGAGAAAAACTAAAAACAACTTCTTGTACTAAGACACATGGTTTGGTTGAGTTCAACAGCAATCATATGAAGAAAGGTGAAGGTTTTCAAACTCTATCAACACAAGGGAGTAGTAAGTCAAGGTCATTAGCTGGTAGAAAGATTAAGCCTGTTGCCCTGAAGCTCCTAATCATAATTAGGCTCAATCGTTGTTAATCACAAAGAGGTAATTTCCAGCATTCACCAAGATAAGCTGTCTCTTTGTCAAGAAGAAATCAACTGCTAAATATGGTAAGAAGTGATCTGCCATGAGAACCATTCAAAGAAGAATTAGGATGTATTAGGGAATGCTTCAAAACAAGGGTGGGACAAAAGTGCCCCCATTTGGTTTTAAGTCAAGTTTCATTCTATGATGAAGCAATGGAATATTTAAGAAATGTAGGAAGAAGTCATCTCATGAAAGGTAACTTTAAATAATGAAAGAATGAGCATCCATGCACATTTCATGATTTTGTATTTGTAAAACAGGAGTTAGAATGCGTCTGATGCTGACAAATTAGTTCTCTTTTCTACACCATTCATTTACATTTATACACAGAGTATGTCAATAGAGCCACAAGAACCTAAAGCACAGAGACAATAAAAGAACCATGACTTCAAGAGAAGACTAGAGAGATGAGGGGCACAAAGTAAGATGGACTCAAAAGAAATAAATGTACAAAGAGGAAAGAGGCTCAGGAGAAGGATGCGAGAAGATCAGTGCAATTAGCATGAAGGCTCTGGGACCTAACTTTCACCATGACCTGAACTCTCACCATGACCGGACTCAACTGGAAGCTGTGTATTTAATTGAATCCATTAGCATCAATGTGAACAGAACACATCAGTGAGCAGTGAATAACCTTGGTCCCCTCTCATGTCAAAGTCAGTGATTTAATAGTCCAAAGAAACAGCTGGAATTTAGTCTTCCTATGAATATTCTCTAATTATCACAAAATAGTTAGATTATGTCTCGAGCCCTTAATATTGGCCATTATTGGTATTGCAGCCAAGAAAAAATAACAAATTTCCTCTCCAAAGTTGCCTCAAGAATGTGGAAATTCTTAGATGTGCTCTTGTCATAAATAGAAGGTGGACTTCAGGATCCAGTGTGGTTCTTGCAGCTAAAGAGCAGTTGATCTGGGGCAAACTCCTTTCCCCATGTTAACCATAACATGGTCATCTGCAAAACGGCATAAGACCTTATATAAGAGTAAATGAGAAAAAAATGCATCTGATCAGTGTGTGGCTGAGTAGATGTTTTGCAAAAAGGAGTGCAATTATGGATTAGTTCCTGCTTAGAACTTGACCCAAAGGCTTTCTGGTTTAAAATTTTCTTCAAGGTGTATCAGAGTAGATGGGTTTAGTGTTTTTAACTTATAAGAATGCTCAGAAGAGATGAATAAATTGCCCAGAAAACTCAATATTACCTCCCATTGGTAACTTATTTTAAGAAGCAAAAGTATGACCAGAAAAGGGATTTCATAGATGAAAATTTAGGGGAGTGGATGAGTTATGTGTCCTTCTTATGTTTTATGACACCTGGCTTAGAAAAACCAGTTCAGTTGTTTCTGCATAGAAATTGCCTTGAAAGAAAGAAAATCTATCCGCCTCCAAATATGATTGCCTTCAAACAAACTAAAATAGTCACATTGCTCTGCCAAAGGCACTTTTCTCAATGTAGTATTTGAATAGGTGCTGTCAACTTAATGCCCTTGACTCTTATTTTGTTGCTTTCCTAAGCAATGCTGCTCTGATTAATGTAGTCTTTATTTGCAAGAGAATTTTATATCATACATTCACTTAAAAAGTGAAATTTGAAATAAAGCAGGTCTAGTTTCACATCCCAGTTGTGCTAAATCCATGTTTATAACTTTGAAAAAAAAAATTCTTTTTTTCTGATCTTGTAGGTAAAATGTCCTTAATAGCCATGCCTACCTCACAGGTATGTTTATTTAATTTTTTTTGTGTGGGGGGGAATGTACAAAGTGGTGTTTGTCCTCTGATTGGTTACTATTATTGCTCCCACCTTGTAGATTAGTAATCTCTGATCTACAGAGGTGAAAAATGACTTAGTCAATATTTCAGCACTGCAAACTGCATGACTCATAATTCAAACACAAATGTGCTGACTCCAAAGCCCACCTGCTTAACTATTATCCTTCAGGGAAAACAGTAGACTACCTTGGGAGACCTATTAAAGTGGAGAATGGTCTTGATCATACACACCCTGCTGACATCTGCCCACCGTATGTGGTAAAGAATGCAGTGAGAAAATGTCCTTTATTTGGGGTCTTCCTCCTTCCTATTGAACTCTGGTGCTCTTGTGCTTAAACTCTTTCATCTTTACCACTTTTTCCCTACCGACATTTCATTGCCAGAACTAGGAAAAACTCATTTCTGTTTGTGATGAGAAGCAATCCTACATTTCTGTTTGAGAGACCCCTTTTAGTTCTAAACAGACTCCATCCTTCTTAGGTTAACCTTGACAGGAGTGGCTTACACATTTCAAAATCCCTTCCACTTACCTCTCCCTCAACACCTCCTTCGTGGTCTCTGCTATCCAATCCCTAATTGAGTTCCTTGATAAGAGACCCCGATTCATGCTGGGATAAATGTACACATAACCTGGGTTCACTGCAAACCCCCTGTCTGCAGAGTTGCAATCCATCTAAACACAAACAGACCCATTTCACCCTCCTCACCCTTGCCCCAGGGATACCTCTGCTTCTGTGATTAGCTTGCATTCCTTTTGCTTTGATCAATACCTGTGAAGAAACTGATTCAGTCCAGAGAGTCCTCAGTCTTGTGTTCATGAAGGTTTGCATCTTAAGTCTCTTGAATCTGCTATGTCATTTGTTCCATCATCCAGTGAATTCCTGGGCAGCTCACTGTTTAAACTCTTGGTCCACCTAAAATGAAAGGAATGAACACTATCTCAAAAACAGTAAAAGTTAACACTTCACTTATTTCGCCTCTCCGCAGAAATTCCTCTTTTTCTCTTCAATCCTAGTAAAGGTCTTCATTATTATCCAATGTATGCTTTATTCACTTATTTAATAATTTTTATCACCAATTTATACAGTGAGGTGATAGAACACAAGAAAGAAAATAATGGTAACTTTGTTTTGGATCTTTTTAATTTGCTACTTTGAAATCCAGTTATATAGCTATCAGCTCCCCATGCATATTTCCTTATCAGCATTCGTCTTAGACTGATTTGTTTCTTTAGATTTTAACTTGCATTGCTACCCAAGTTCAGCACTTAATTTTTCGCTTTGATGTTCCAGCAGTGTCCACTGAATTTCAGTATAAATGAAATTTAGATGTGTGTGTATGAGAGAGACAGAGAGAGAGAGAGAGAGAGCGCATCCTATATCATAAACACACATCTTCTGTTCTTCATGAAAAAATTCAGGAATAGCCATAAATAACAGAATAAACTTGAAATCTTTGATAATTTGAAACTAATAATTCCAAACACTCCATCCATCTGCCTTTCTGTTTTCACTGCTGTTTTTACCCTACAGGATCCTCATTTTTCTACTCTTTCCATTCCTAAGTTTCCTGAAACCAATGAAAACCTTTTCTATTCTAAATCCATCTATTAAAACCCTGTCCTTTTTTTTCTCCAATTTTTGATTCTGGAAAATTTTAAGCTGACATTGAAGTTCAAAGGATGATACCAGAGACTTTATTTAGTACATTGACTTGAACTCTCACCGTCCCCACCTCTCTGTGTGCACACGCACACACACATACTGACTTCCATGTACACATATACACAGCATCCATTTGATACTGAATGATAGACATCTTGACATCTCACCCTTAAACACTTCAGCATTTATGTAATAAAAATGAGGGCATTATCTTACATCACCACAATGACATTATCACACCTGTCAACCCAGTTCTAATTTCAGCTGCTGCTATGGTAGATAGTTCTTATTTATACTGAAAGCTTGTCATCTTATTTACCTTTTTATGTATCTTAAGATTTCCCCCTTTCAGTACTTACCTGAGCAAATGAACTGGGCAATATAAGTGAGATCTGCAGAAAGCAACAGTCATTGGGTAAGTATCCCAGCCCCTGTCTCTCAGCTGACTTTGATGGGGCACATTCAATGCAGGTCCTTAGAGATTTCCTGGAAAATACACACTCAATGTCAATGGCAAAGAGGTCCATTCAACTTGCAGCATTTGTACCAGGAATTTACTTCCATTTCTCACTCTCTCCATTCCACTTCTCTTCCAGGGATCACTTTCCAAATAAATTATCTGCGGACATATTGTGGTCTCAGGTTCTCATTTTAGTAAAAATCAAATCTGAAACTATGCAAAAAAAAATCTGACATTGATTCACAATTATTATTTACATTCTGTTTATACTTAAATATCTTTTATTGTCCAAAAATATTTTTTTCCTTCAGTCCAGGATCCATTCAAAGATCAGAAATTTTATTTGTCTTTTAAGTTAAAACACCCCTTTTCTTATCTTTTTTTTTTTTTTTTTTCTTATGGCATTAACAAATTGAAATAGCTTGGGCTAGTTTTAGTGTAGAATGTCTCACAATTAACATCTGTCTGCTTTTTTTCCTGTAATTACTTTCAGGTTAAACAGTATGTAAAATGAAACATAAATTCCACTGATTTATTGGGTGTGGTGGCACATGCCTGTAATCCCAGTGGCTTAGGAGCCTGGGACAGGAGAATCACAGGTTTGAAGCCAGACTTAGCAAATTAATAGGGCTCTAAGTAACTTAGGGAGACACTATTCCAAAATAAAATTTAAAAAAAAAAATAAGGGGTTGGAGATATAGCTTATAGTGGCTAATCACCCCCGGGTTCAATCCTCAGTACCAAAAAAATTTTCCATTGAAGTGTGTTAGGAAAAATTCTTTCCATTTTTGAAGACTCAGTTCTATATGACTGTATCAAAAACTATTTTATTTTCTCACTTTACAAGTGAACATGCCCTGGAAAAACTATGAAGTTTTATAGCTCATGTTCTATTTCATACAAACAGCTTTCCATGCAAATCTGATCACACCACCAGGAAATTCATGATTATTTCTAGGTTACCTTTACAGTTCCTAAAGTGACTTTCAAAATGGTGATGGTCTTCAGTTGAGTTAATGAAAAGATAAAATAACCTCAATATACATTTTTAGATGATTTAACAAACTTCTCTTAACAATATATTAATCAGCATGGTGAAAATGTAATTTTCACCTTCACTTAATAATTTATGAAAGTAAGGAAAAAAGCTTCAGTCAGTTGGGGTCATATAACCACAGGAAACTAAATAAAATAAGTTTATCCATATGTACCTGCACATAAATTCACATATGTACACAAATATCTACTTATGTATTTCTGTGTGTTTTTGATGCTTCCCAGGAATTAATCTTTTTTAAAAATATAAAAAATGGTCTGTTATTTCAATAATTGAGTATTAAAATTTTTTTGACATTTTCATCTTTAGAAATACAGCCGATTCACAACCAGTCATTTGTTAAATTTGGAAACTGTTCATTTTCTTGATAAGTTTCTCCACTTCAAAAGGCATACACAATGCAAATTATTGCACCAGAATTTTTTGAAGCACATCCTACAGAGAATTGAACTTGGAATCCATGTGGTGAAGAAAATAAATTTACCCTGTATCCTAGTTTTTGCAGTGACAGGGTATCTCATTGATCTTTCACTCTTCACTCACCTGCCTGGCCATTATGTGCCAGCCAAACATTACCTGAATTGCCAGTAGAGTGTTACCTCTTATGTACAATAGCACCACAAAACCTGTCACTCAAAACGTCTCTACAAGGGGTTATCTATTTCAGGTTATAAAAGAGATTTTATAGAAAGTAAAAAGAAAGGAAACTTCTCATGACAGAAGTCTTACTTTGTATTTTAATATTGTCCTGTCAAACATTTTATCCTGTGTCTCTTTGAGCTTCGAAAGGAATACCACACTTCAATTCTCTCTAAATCCCTCACAATTCTAATCTTTCTGAAAATGACCAGATTTTTGTGGATGTTGTTCATCTAGACTATCAGCTATCTTGATGCCACATTTTTTCTGTGCAGTTCAGCAGAATAGAGGAACACCAGAATCCTCAATCCTTGCGGATTAAGCATAATACACCTCTCATTTCCAAATCAGTCATGGATGCTCATCTTTAATCATTTCATCCTGCTTGTTTCAGCTTGCTTTTGTCTGATTTCTGACTTTTGTTCCCAAATGCCATTTATAGCATGGACTCCTGGCTTTTTAATTTAGTATCTGTGTCTTCTTCCCCTGTGATCACACTTTATTTCCTTGTAGACACTTTGACTTTGTGCAGGTTATCATTGATTTTTTTTTTTTTTTCCGGAAGCCTAGCCTTGTATTTGTCCATTCTGGAAGACATTCAGAAGCAAGTTTTTTTTCTTTTTCTATTCCACTGAGGAGTAAGTAAAAATTCTATCTTATATAATTATTTAGGAATATCTGTATTTAATATATCTTTCATTTCTGCTTTTTTTTTTTCAGGTACTGTGCATTATTTCTTAGGATGCAGGGTACTGAAACACTCTAGCTTTGGTTAACTCTTCAATGTCACATAGTACACTGGTGCCTGTTTCTTTTAGAAACAATTCTCCAAGATATATAAAGTTTGTAATTTATCATAGATTGATAAAAATGTTAAGTAATTGGTTCAAGATCATCCATCCAATATATGACTGTGCAGAACCTAGAGACCAGGCCCTAAAAACTATTAGAAAATTCTATCTTGCCAGGTATGGTGGCACATGCTTTCAGTTACTCTTGAAGCTGAGGCAGGAGGATTGCAAGTTCAAGGCCAGCCCCAGGAACTTAGTGAGGGCCTAAGCAACTTGGAGAGACCCTGTCTCAAAATTTAACAAATAAAATTAAAAGGGTAGGAGTGTTAACAGCTGTTGGCAATTGTAATTAGTGAATGTTTGCTATATAAGCTTGCTTCTTCCGCATTAAACCGAGCCTGGTCTTCAGAACTCGAGCTCCCGGTATGGTGTTAGCATCGTCGCACTTGTCCTCCTTACCCCCACAGGCTGCTCCTGTTCCACTTTACAACAAAGAAAGAAAGAAAGAAAGAAAGAAAGAAAGAAAGAAAGAAAGAAGAAAGAAAGAGAGAGAAAGGGGAGGAGGAGAGGGAGGAAGGGAAGAAGGAAGGATGGGAGGGAGGAAAAAAGAAAGAAAATTCTGTCTCTAGTCCCCAACAAGTTACGGGCAGTATTTCTATCACACAGTGATTTGGAGAATAGATTGATTAGTTCTGCTAGTTCTTTCACATTTGGGTTCACATTTTCTGTGTACTAGAATCTGTGAATATCAAGATGCACAATTAGTTATGACTTCTTAGAAGCTTTATGAGAATAGTTGAACTGAATCCTATGTACTTCATATACAGCATATGGTTTTAATGCTGAGCGAAAAAAAGTCATTAGGAAGCATTTGTTCATTTTAGTAATGCTATTCACTTTTTTATTTTTACAGAGTGCATTTTGATTCATTGTACACAAATGGGTACAACTTTTTGTTTCTATGGTTGTGCACAATGTAGATTCATACTGCTGTGTAATCACACATGTACATAGGGTAATGATGTCTATCTCATTCCAACATCTTTCATACCCCACCCCCTCCCCTCTCTCATTTCCCTCTACATAATCTAAAGTTCCTCCATTCTTCTCTTACCCTCCATCCCACCACCCCTATTATGTATCATCATCCACCTATCAGAGAAAACTTTCGGCCTTTAGTTTTTTGGAATTGGCTTATTTCATTTAGCATGATATTCTTAAAAGTAAATCATAAGTCTTTGCAAATATCCTGAAATTTTTGCAAGTAAACCATGAATAGAAAATTATATTCTTATGTAATAAGGATCAATGTTTTTCTTTGATTATTAATGCATTTATTCTACTTTTTTTCTTCAGCACATATTTATTAAGTGCTTAGTGTATACTGGGCTCTCATTTTACTGAAAGCTTATTGATTCAACATATATTTTGTGAATAATCTCATGGAACTTTACCCTACACATGGTCTCTTCTGCATTTTAAGAGGGGAACATAAGAATTGTTGTCATTGTTTATAAACAAAAATTTATTTTTCCCCTTGCCCATTCTTCCAAGAATTAAAGGAACAAAGTTAAGAAGTAGCAAACCTGGAAGTTAGATAACAGAAAAACTGATGCTAAAGAATTTTGAATTTGGTTTCATTCTGTTTTATTGAAAAATCATTAATATTTTCTGGTAGTACCATGCTCTTCTCAAATCTTCAAAGATTTGCCTGTTATTATTTTCTATTCAGGTGGATTATACATTGTATTCTGCAAATTAATGGTGACTGTAGGCAAGGTAAAGTTTTGACAAAGACAGGAAAAGAAAAAGAAAGAAAGAAAGAAAGAAAGAAAGAAAGAAAGAAAGAAAGAGAGAGAGAGAGAGAGAGAGAAAGAAAGAAAGAAAGAAAGAAAGAAAGAAAGAAAGAAAAGGAAAGAAAAGAAAACCAGGTAATTTCCTCTTCTGAAAAGTGGATCCCCCAAAGCTAGGCATTTTGTAGTGACTAAAGTCTGTGAGTGGTGTTACGTGCTGAAATACAAAATGTTTTTAGGCATAACTAATTTAAAGAACTTGAAATGGGGAGATAATGAAGAATCATTAGCATGAACCCTGTGTCCTCATAAGAAAAAGGCAGAAGGAAATGTTGTCCATCCACAGAGGAAGCTATAGAAAACAGTACACAGAGACTTAAAAATGCTAATTTTGAAAACTAGGGTGAAGTAAGTAGGAACCAAGAAATGTTAGCAGCCACCAGAACCTGAGTGTGTCAAGGGACAGGTCTTTCTCTTAAAAGCTCCAGGGGAAGGGCATGTGAGGAGGTCTGTTCCTTGATTTCTGACTTCTGGCACCCAGATCTTTAAGAAAATAAATTTGTGTTATTTTAAGTCACATGTTGGTGATAATTTATTACAACCGCTTCAGGAAACTCATGTAATAACCTAACTTAACCTATGGTAGATAAAGGACTTTTTAATGAGAATGTTGAACAAATACATAGCATTTCATAGGAGAATGGTTGGCAGCAGGATTTGGATAGTTTGCAAAATCTCTGAGGATGGTCATCCTTAACCTTAAAATGGTGGTAAAGTTCTACCTTTTCCTCCTTCTGGCTATGGTGGAAAGCAGGAATTACCTTCCCACCTGAAAAACTAGAAACTTCAAAGCACATGTTTTAAAATACAGCATGTTCATAGAAAACTTTAACAAGGCCAACACATTGGTTGACAATTGTTATTGAAATGAAAATGTTTACAGGTTCCAAGAGGAGGGGCATGACACACTGGCACAGGGAGCACAAGAAGCGCTGGTCTTATAAATTAGCAAAGGAAAAGGGAGGAGCTTTAACTCTGGTTTTTGCAGGAACAAGTAAGGTGGGGTAAAGTATGCTTAAGATCTGTCAGTAGAAATGATTTACTGAGCTCTGGGGTCTAGGAACTGTCCCATTTAGCCTGGGATCTGACCTTGGGTGATTAGAATAGGGCAGAGTGCCAGAAAATAGAAGTCTGATACGGGAGATGGAGCAGGCAGAAAGAACATGTAGCAAGATGGTAGATTTATGTATAATCAGAAAAATGAGAGATTACACTCCATTTATGTATGATCTATCAAAATGTATAAATGCATTCTACTGTCACGTACAATGAATTAGAACAAATAAAAAAATTTTTAAAAATCAGCTGGTAAGAATATTAAATATAGTCAAATTAAAGGAAAGAGAACTTCAGATCTGATTAAGAAAAGAAAAAGACTAAACCATATGATTCCTACAAAGATACTTACTTTAAATTCATGTTAACCAAAGATGTTAAATGTTAAATGATGAAAAATCAATGATAAAAGAAAAGGCTGCAATAGATAACATTAATGTCAGGAAGTATAAACTTAAGGAAAAGAATATCAACAGGATGAAGAAGAATATTTCATAATGATTTTGAAAAACTAATTCATCAAGGTGGCAGGAAAAAAACTAAGTGTGCATGTCCCTAATAACAGAGCTTCACAGGACAGGAAATGAAATATGAGATAACTGAAGAAAGAAACAGGAACAAACCCACAACTTTAAATAGAGATTTCCACACCCCTCTCTTAACAACTGATGAAAGAAATAGAAAATCATTACAGATCTCAAAGTCTTGTTTGACTCTATCAATTGAGTTGACCTAATTGACATTTAAAAATTATACTGATTAATTTTTTTTCTAGTTGTACATAGAAATTTCACTAGAGAGGCCATGTTATGTACCATAAACACATTAATTAGAAAGAAGAAAAGATGCTGGTATCAGGATGAAACCACAAAACCACAGACATTAAAATGACAACTTGGGAATGCTATAAACAGAAACATGATAATACATATTCCACCATTTAGATAAAAAAAAAATACTTAGAAAACACATATGACCAAAACCCACTTAAGGAGAAAAAAGTAACCCGAATAGCCCTATTTCTGTCAAATAAATTAAATCCATCCAACTTGCTCCCAAGTACAATATGCATCCAATATAGCTTCATCAATAAGTCCTGCAATGCATATGAGAATAAATAGTACCAATTCTGCACAAAACCTTCCAGAATATGGAAGAGGAGGAAACATTTCTCAATGCTTTTTATGCCCCTGCTACCACTCTTATGCCAAAAATTAGGCAACATCCCATTGAGGAAACTTGACCATTGTCCCTCATGATTATAAAACAACAAAAAATATTTTTTTTAAATAGGAACATACCCAATCCACTCATATACAGAAAGGATAAGTCATGACCTAATGAGTTTTATTCTAGAAAGGAAAAGTTTGTTAATATTCCAAATACCAGCAGAATATTTCAGCATATACATTAGTGGGCTGATTCTTCTATTTCAGGTGTTTCACTACCAGATTTCATGACATAGTATGAAGTTCCAGATGGCAGTGTGCTATTGGTGTTTAGATAGACTTATAGAAGTTGTAACAAAATAGAGTTCAAAAATAGAGCAACATTCAAATAATTAATTGAGTTGCAACAAAGTTGCAAAGGCAATTTAACAGAAAAGAGTAATTGTTTCAACACCAAAGCTGTATAACATTTGGCTCCCTCTCCCTCCTTGGTACTAGGGTTTGAACCCAGGACTGCTTGCTTTACCATTGAGCCACATCCCCATGTCTTTTTACTTTTTATATTGAGCTAGGGTCTTGCTAAGTTGTTTAGGTCCTTGCTAAGTTGCTGAGACTTGCCGTAAACTTGTGATCCTCCTGTCTCAGCCTTCTGAGCCACTTGGAATATTTGGATCTAAATATGCGCCCCCCCAAAGCAAACCTCAACTCTTTCTTCATGTAATACTTATCTCAAAATGGATCCTAAACCTCATTGTTAGTGTGAAAACTATAAAACTTCTAAAAGAAAACAAGGTAACTTAATGTGAGCTAGGGAAAATACCACTTTCAAATAAGAAAATTAAAGAAAAAAGTATAAAAAATCATATGTGATAAATACCAAAATTAAATGTTTAGGTCTTCAAAAGATACTATTAGGAAAATACATACATAAATCATGAACAGGAAGAAATTATTGTGGGGTTTATTTTCTGATTTGTACCCCAAATTCAGAAGAACTAAAAATTTAATACAAAAACATCTGAATTTTTACTCATGAACAGAGATTTCAAAGAGAGATTTTACAAAGTTATTTTCATGGCATTTGAATCCATTGCAAACAAAAGTATCATTAGTCATTTATGACATGCAAATAAAGACTACAATTAGCAATGTATACCCATTAGAGGACCTAAAATTAAAGACTTCTAATATCAATTTTGGGCAAAGCTATGTGGCATATGAATATCTGCTTCATACATTGCTGGTGGGAATGGAAAACATAGCAGTGAATTTAGAATACAGTTGGGTTATTTGTTATAAAATTAAATATCCACTTCATAGGTGACCAGCAAGTCTATACCTTATTTCCAACAGAAATAAAACCATGAAGACCTGAATTCAAATATTCAGAACAGTTTTCTTTATATTAGCTAAAATCTAGATACAAAGAAAATTTTTTATCAAGTGGAAAATGGATGAAACATATTGCAATATACTCATACAAAGCAATGCTACTCAAAAATAAAATGGAGTAACTCCTGATATTTTCAACGACATGGATGAGTCCCAAAGGTGTCACACTACGAAGCCAGATTCAAATACTGCGTGTTGCATGAATGTATCTGTATGAAACTCTAAAGAGGGTGAAATGATATTGATACAAAAAGATCAGTATTTACCAGGGCTCTGGGGATGTGGGAAATAGTTTTCCGAAAAGACACAGAATGGGATATTTGGGGCTGATGGAAATGATTTCTGTTATAGTTGCTGTAGTCACATATTTGCCAAAAGTCTCCTTATTACATTAAAAATTGATGAACTTTACTATTTGTGAAAGTTTCACCCAAATAAAGTAAATTAAAACAAAAATACTATCTGCTGTAACTCACAGAGATGTTTTGGAAGGGATGTGGGTTATGCATGTGAAATGTAAAGCATGCTTTTGACATGGGCTTACGTTGTTAGGCAAAGACATAGCTGAGATTCAAAGAGAACCTGTTCCCTGGTGACTGTTTCAAAGCGCTTTCCTCCTACTCATGTGGAAAGGAATAGGCTTCAGGAGAGTGTTCTTTACTGTGAGAGATCGCTTTTCAGGAGAAAGAAATCAATGTTCAATGCAGGCAACACAAATGCTTCAGACGTTTGTTGATTTGAGGTTACTTGGCCAAATATTAATCTTCATTTTCATTAAAGATTTGATGTTTGGCACTGGCATTGCCAATAAATCTAATGGATTAAATTATGTGGAAGAAATCACAAGCTATTGATCGTCATTCCAAGGCTGAGATGGAAATTACTTATATTGAGATCTGAAAGACTGTACCAAAGTCATTGACTTTAGAGGGAATTGCATGAGCAGAGGGGAAATATTCCTATTAAAAGTGCAAAAATCAACATTAGGGAATTACAAGACTGTAGTGAAAACTTGCATTTTTGTCAGAGTGCATGAGATTTAACTAGGAGACTTTCCTTGTAAATAAAGAAAAATAAAATGTGACAAACGCCCTCCGTATTAGAGCACAGATAAACCCTGGAAACTTCAAAAATTCATACCTTATTCTAGACCCTTTTATCCCCTGAAGTAAATCTTATTAGAAATTCCAGAAGATAAACTAATTAATTCCTAGAGAGGTAAAAATAAAAAGAAAGAAAAGTGAAAACTACTCATTTGTTATTGATGAATGTAATCAGCTTCTCTGAGCAAGCGCCATGTTGTCAAAATCAGTCCTAAGAGTTTATACTGGAAAATGATTTCCGCTCATTTACACTTGTTTCAAAAGTGACTCCATCATGGTTGTCTGAAAGACAG
The DNA here is from genome assembly GCA_020662805.1 of Glaucomys volans. Taxonomy (NCBI): domain Eukaryota; kingdom Metazoa; phylum Chordata; class Mammalia; order Rodentia; family Sciuridae; genus Glaucomys; species Glaucomys volans. The sequence goes on along the minus strand of JAJEJO010001343.1, from coordinate 26,168 downwards.
TTGCCCCTCAGTAACAAATGATCACAGCTAATTGAATCCCAGAGGTTTGCCACTAAAATAGAACAAAGGAGTAAGAACAGGAGCAGTGGCTCAAGATCTATTTTTCATTGCTGCATAATGTTTTCCTTCACTGATCTATCACTTAACAACAGCTGCTGGGCCAGAGGCAGCATGCACCCCAGGAGGGACAGACACCTCCCTTAGTGCCTGGGAATCTAGGCTTGCCTCAGGCCTTAAACAAAGTTGTGAATGAGGAAGGAAGACTGGAGAGTTAATGTTATCTTCAATCTTTTGCAAAAGGATTGACTGATGTTCCACATATCGATGTGACAGTTTGTAGTAGACCCACATTTTCCTGTATATCCATAAGTATGAACACAGATGCTGTTCATCTTTCCTGGAGGAGAGGGGTCATTCGGGAAGATAGCATTTTTTAAAGCCTTCTCTGCTTTGTCCACATCTGTGATGTTGAAGAGTTGCCCTTCATCTGTTAAGTCATTCAAACTGAGGGTCTCTTCCCTGTGCACTGTGCCCTGTGTTTCTTCAGTCTACCCTCTCCTGCTCCTACCCTGCTGTCAAATACCTGCTTAGAGTCTAGATTGTGCATCATCTCTGTTGTCCTAATTAACAGAAATCTGTCTTCATTTCCAGATGCTGGAAAATGACCTTCACACCTCTTTTCTGTTTGTAATTATTGCAAATAACTAGAATGTTAAGGGGGGGAGGATTTCCAAAGCATGCAAATTAAGAATCACAGGGAAAATTGGCATTTTTTTTTCCAAAAAGGCAATAAATAAAAATTTTTTTGAAAGATAGAAAAAATTGTCTGGAGGAAAGACAAAAAGAAAAAGAAAAGAAAAAAGAAAACCTTTATCACTGCGTATATGATCATTATTTGAAACAAATATTCTTACCATAACTTTTGGTTATTGATTGCATATTAGGGTTGTTCACTAATTCCAGGCAAAAATCCACTATTTTGGTTTTTGAAACATTTTTGGGGATTCTGTTTTAGAAATGCTTTGATTGAATGTGCTCTCAGTGTAATTACAGGAAAAAAAAATAGCTTGAAATAATTTAAAATCAGAATTTAGATGCCATAGGTCTACCTATTCTTCATGGAAATGTAGTAATCTCTGAATCTACTAAACTCTTATTAAAAATTTACATACTTAAAGACTTCATCTGTCTATCCACCCTTCCATCCATCTACTCATCATCCATCCATCCACCCCTCTACCATCTATCCATCTTTCCCTCCACCTCTATCCTTCCATCTACTGACCCATTCATGCATCCACATACCCATGTCCTGATTCATCCATCTATCCATCAATCTACCCATCCATGCATAAATTCTTCATTTATTTAGACAACAAATAAGTCTTGAAGCATCTAAAATATAACAGAGACAACATCAAGATGTTAGTGATATAAGAAGGAACTGTCCCTGCTTCAGGACTAGGTTTTAATAGAAGATAGATTTGTGAAAATGAAAACCACTGCATAGTAAGTAATTAGTTGAAATAAAACTATTCTCAGTACAAGCAGATACGACCCCCAATTTTAACAAGATACCAAGGAAAGTTTCCAAGGTGAACAAGCATTTGAATTGAGTTTTGAAGTTTAGGAGCAGCTTTTCTGATTGAACATCAAGGAAAAAGTGATTTTAGTCACAAGGAAGAATGTTAAAGGTAGCAGTGGATCTCAGGTATCTTCAGTTGCCTGGGCATGGTCCAGCATTGCCAGATACTGATGCTTGAAGTGAGGTCTGGGAGAAGGTGATGCTGGGTAAATTGCTAAGAGGGAGATCATGAAGAATACTGGTTTTGAAGTCTAAACAGTTTTAGTGGAAACAAATAAATAATTGAGGGCAAAAAAGGGGTCATTCTCTCTCTTCAAATATTGAAAAACTATTATTGAAATCATTCTATAATAAACTTTTAAAAATCTTGAAAAATTAAATTATGTATATAATAGGCATTTGTATTATATGCATTATATATGTGAACATGAGTTATGGTGATATTCCTGTGGAATATGTTATTTTTTAGCTGATTTAGTTGAGCAATAATTAAGAGTAAATTATCATGAATTCTTCACCTGAACAAGCTTTCTAATCTAGACACATTCTTCTTAGGTTTACTAGCTGTATTAGGAAATGTGTTTAAAAAAAATCTAGCACCTCCTTCCAAAATACCTCTATTGTCCCACTCATTTTTAAGCTTTCTGACTCTTGTTCTATACAAAATACTTTGTGCCTCCCTGTCATTTCTCCTGCTCATTTTTATTCCTGCCTTTCTAAGTAGCATTTTCTAATCTCAGGTGGGGAGTTATGGTGGTAAAGATACATGTAAAATAAATGGATAGGGCTGGACAATATTTCCTACCATTAGGGAAGTCTTTCATACAAAAATGCTTCATACATTTTCAGATAAATGAGATAATACATGCCAAAACATTCAGCATAATGTTTTGTATAGTTCCTGTGAATGAGCTAATGTATGGAAAGGCAGCTCACACTTTCTCAAGCAGATAGCACATATTGATGGTGATTCACACCTCTGTGTCTAGGCGAGATAAATGCCAGTGTTAGGACAAAGAATGAGAAAAATATATATCAGTGTATCCCATCTGGTTATCTACATATGTACATTTTCTTCTGTCATTATGTTACTTTTTATTCTTGTGAAAAGCAAAAATTTAACTAGCCCCAATATTAGACATGGTGATCCAATGAAAAGAAGTATGTGGATTTCAAGGCTGGGTGATACATTTATTCTTATGAATATATAATATACAAACTGGCAACCTAGTGAATGCAGCTATGCCTGTTGACAGCTGTTTGAGTTCCCAGTTTTAGCATCAGCACACTGTTACAAGTACATCTGAGCATGCCTGCAAGAACTTCCAGGATGCAAATCTTAGACTATTTTACAGTAAGAGTTCAGGAATGGCTTGACAAGGAAGAGTCAAAGCAATCCTCTAAATTCTGCACCACACACACAAACAGCAGAATATGGAAATCTCAATTACCAGTATCTTTCACAAGAGAACTTTGGTTTAAAATATGGTTCCAGAATCAAGAAATACTATGAATCATAATAAAATCAGAGTTGGAGGAAGAAAGAAAAAAAGATGCTATTGCTGTGACTTCAGGTCACACAGTAGGACTGATTTCGGGAATGAAGTCCCCCATTTATGTCAATGGGCATATAGACATTGTGATCTTAGCTTTCAGTTCTTCAGGAGGCTAAAAAGATAACTACTGAATGTTCTATTCTGATCAAATTTGACTCAAGAATTGGTTACCATATGTACATGTCTATATGAGAAAGAAACCTTGCTAGCAGATCCAACTTCAGATTTATAATAGAAGAACATAGAAAACTAGATAAAGATAGAAAACTAAATAAAGATTAAAATATTGCACAAAAAGAAATATAAAGGCAATCTCAGACACAATTGGTATTTCTCTTTGCAATGTCTTTCTCTAACTCCTGTTGCCTAGTAGTTTCCAACATTTTAAATGAATTAATCATTAAGTTATATAAAGAAAACAAATTTGGAAACTTTGATTGAACCAACCATTCAGTTCAATCAAGAAGGTAAAATTCATGACGGTGAAGTCAGATTCCTACCCAGCACACATTCTCAGTCAAAACCAGCCCCTTGATTTCATAAAACACCAACTTGACAGCTCTCCTGTACCATGTCACAAGGTGCATATGTGTTAAGGAGACAGGATTTTATCCTAAAAGTCAATTCATTTTTGGATTATCTTGAGTTAACTTATTTCTTCAGAATGAATTTTGCACAGCAGCTAGTTAATTAATGAGTCTAAAGACAAGGGTACAAAGCAGTTGGCCTTACAGCAGTCCCTGTTTAACAGAAAATACATTTAGAGCACTCAGTGTGCTTGATTAGTCTCCCCAGTTAGAAAATCCTGTTGCAAACCACATGTGGTGAGGTTTAAATACTTTTTTCCTGCCCTTGGGAGTTTGATATCTTAATGACTAATTGTTTTCTGAAAAAAGAAAAGAAAATGCAATGTTTTTCCGTAGGAAGTACAGTTTAGGTGACAATTGCAAATCTAATTTGGAGACCTAAAGTAAAAATAAGCTTTCCTTTAAATTCATTTTGGTAATAATGTGATGAAGGTTTGCCATGTATATAATGCTGTAGAAAAATACAAAGAAGGGCCTCCTGTGCTCTTTGCCCTTACACATTGGTCATTTTGTTAGGGAGCTATGCCCAAAGAATGCATATTTATAAACACTTTATAGTAGTATATAATAAGTTTTTATTAACTACAGGAATACTTAATTTTGAGTGAGGGCAGTAGGTTGGAAATACGTCCAAAGGGGTCCTTGGAGAACTCAGGGGCCAAAGAACAGGACACTCTTTTATGGATGAAAAGAAGTCATAAAGGGATAAGTAAGTGCACTTCTGTTCATTTTCTGAAACCAGAACTCCACTTGCTGAAAAAAAAATCTAGATAATTATTCCATGATTAAGCATAACTGTGGATTTTCAAAAATGGACTAGAAGAAATGGCAGTTTCATTAAAATGGAATCCTGTTTCAAGAGACTAAGAAAGGGACTATGAGAACAAAGTATCATAGATGTCCACTGAAAATATTTTTGCATTTAGTGATCCTTTGTTGTCAAAGTGTAGTGTGGTTTATTAAGATATCCAAATCATAAGAACTCTTATTAATTGTCCCTTTAGCAAATTACAGAAAGACATTCATATTCGTGTCTCTACCTATTTTCCAAGCTCAGATCCTCCAAAATAAAATCAATCTATGTAGGATGAGATCAAGCAAATCTCTAAAGTCCCAGTCAGAGAATATATAAAGATTCATAGAGCTTACCCCAGAATTTTTTAATGATGGGTTTATGGAAGGAAGTTCAAAGTTAGACCTCCATTCAAAGAAGCTGAACAAGGTCCATAGCAAGTTCAAGCAAGTGTTATGTAATGTTTAATCAAATTCATGCTGGGAATAAACAGAAAGTCATAAGAGAAAGTCACAGATATGTGAAAGGACCTCTTCCTTTACACCAGACACTACATCACAATGAAAAGCCTTGCATCAGAGTGGGAACAACTGAAATGCGGTGTCATTTGTCTGCGTGGTATTAACAAAGATTAAGTTGTGGAGAGTAACAGAACCTTAGCTTGGAGGTGTTAGAAAACAAAAGGCACTTAGATAGACCTTAAATACTGCAGAAGTGTGACACAAGAAATAGAGACAAAACTTAAGCAAAATGTGTCTAAGACATGCTAGTCCTGATAGTTATCTATATTGTTCTAGGAATTCTATTCAATAGAATATATGAGATGTGTTCTCTAAAATATTTATTATATTTTTTCTGGCCGCAGAATGAGCTGTGCTTCACCTTGTGGAGCTGATTTGTGCAATGCAAAAGATAGCACCCAGGAAAACCAGTCACAGAAAAATCAAAACCAAATCAACTTTGGTGATAACAGCAGTTTAATAGAATCAACCATTTGAATACCTTTCTTGTTACTCTTTCTAATAATAAAGCCTTGGAAAAACAGAAAAATCAAAAAGCTAAAACCTGTTGTGAAAATAAAGATATAGTTTCTCGATTCAACAAAACTGCTCTAACAATTTTGTGCATTGGAAGGATGATTGCAGGTGCAAAAATCACTCTTGTTGGGCAGAACTGATGACTCACTGCCAAAAAGCTAAATAATTGTAATTCATAATAATCAAATCCATTCTACTCAAACCTTGAATCATTTCTGATCAACATTGAACAATAAATATATAAGATCTATATTTTAATCATGGGACAAAATGATCCTGGTTGAAAGAAGGCTTTGCACAGTGGATTGCTCTGTGTCCTTCTCCTGTTTTCCTTTCTCACTGCAATCTTGGCACCCTCATCTGTCCCTCTTCCCTCAGGCCCTGACTTAAGTCCAAACCTCTTGCTTAGGATCTCAAGTTATTGTCAATTTTTATTTATTAACAAATCCATGTGGTCTTTTTTTTCCCAGTCCAATTAAAGTCTCAAAACCATTTTACTGCCAAATGTCTAAATAAGATCACTAAGGCTGATTGGATGGTCTATGTTTTCCCTGAAACTGGTGAAGCACAGTGACAGGGACGTGGGAAGATAGGAATCATTACCGTATTATTGATAAGGTAAAATCTACTCCTATAATTCTGAATCAGACACTGTGGCTGGCCAGTCACCCTCTCCCAATGCTTCCTTCCAATGCATGTGTCATGGTGGCTCAGAGTCAGGTGTGCAGGGATCAGTAAGAAGAGACAATTAGAGGAATTTGAGAAAGTCAAAGACTTTCTCTTAAGGAAGATAGAATTCATTGGCACTAAGCTTCCTTCTTGAGGTAAAATGTGAGTGATTTCTAAGACAATGGAAAGATTCAAGTGAAAGGTCATAACTTTAAGAATGGAAATGTATCAATTCAAATAAACTATAGGAGTGTGTCTATTTGATCTTTTAAAGCTTTACCTGAAAATAAAAATGGTTTCCTTATTACTAGGGGTACTCTTGCCATAAATCCCCAAATACAGAGTCTGATGTTTATTATGAACTGAATGGTCTATTCCTTAGTGTCAAGGAAGAAGAGAAAAATGGAATGTTTTTCATTCCATTTCTTAGGTCATAAACATGAAAAATACTCTTCGGTTCTGGCACACAGCAAATGTTTTTGACATCTTGATATCACAATAACTATTTCAATTTGGAGCCTCATCAGTAACATATTGAGTCTCAGAAAAAAATACTGCCAGTAAAATCAAACCCTAAAATTTCATGTTTTTAGGAGAAAGCAGAGACTATGGGTAAACCTTCTCTAATGGCATGACTTTCTCAAAAATCTGAATATTGTGGAACGTTGACTCACAATCACACAGGAATTGACTTTTCAATGTGATTGGATGATGAGGGGGATAATGCCTGCATTCTATTTGATACTGTGCTAGTTAAGTGCATTCTATCATCAGAATACAGAATAACTATGGGGCTGCATTATTTCCCACATTTTATAGATGAGAAGACTGGGAAAAGTCGTCAATATTTATAAATGTCAATACTCCATGTCTAGGAGGTGATGGAGGTAGAACACAGGCTCAGGATTATACATGTGCTTCTAAAACCCATCCTTCTCAGTTGATGAAACAGTTGCAATTAGCATGTTGTCACTGTTGGAAACAATTTCTGCAATTTTTCAAGATTTGAGCTTAGAGTTGCCTTCAATTCTGAGAGTAGAATACAGAGGATAGAACTTATTACAAACCAAATGCCTAGACTAGGTCATTGTGATAGGAAACATCTAGGATGTGAACTAAGGGTTTGGAGAACCTTTATTCTAAGTCCTGAGACTTTCCCCTTCAGAGCTCATTCTCCCCACAATCGTTTTTTCTTTTTGATCTCCTCCAGAAAAATAAATGGGTCTAACATCAGATTATGCAAATATTTCTTTAAAAATCTCTTGTATTCTGACCCTTAAGGGCAGAAACTACACAACCTCAAATCAGTTTGGTGAAACTCAAGCCAAACGGAGATGTTATGGGTATTAATGAGATGTGTACAGAGTTCCACATAAATGAACACTTACTCAAGTAAGAAAAATGGTCCAACTATTTGCCTTTACTGTCGGAAAATTTAACCCTTTACAAGTGAGGCTAAATTCTGGGAGAATTTTTTGATGATTTTAAACACCAGTCAGGGAATTGCCAATATATACTCCCCAAGTGATATTACTAGACTTTGATGAAAGAACCAAGCTTTAGAAGATGGAGCATGTGGAAAATGCCCCCAACATATTAAAACTCAGATTCACCAAGACACTGTTATATGCAAGTATCTGAATCAAGTCACTTGTTACAGTCAAAATTCTGCCAGACGAAGGGTGGTAAAAGTAGGTGAGCAATAACATTGTTTAAAAGATTGCCTTAACAAATCTGTTTCTGTTTTTTTCTATTTTGCTTTGTTTTTTGCTTCTGGACACACTCAAATTTCATTGACTCTTGGAGTTCACTAAAACCCTTGGAAGGTCATCCAATTTTATGTATCAATTCATTCTTTTTTAACAAGTAGTGTGAACGAACATGTAGATGCTCTCTGCCTCAGTTTCCCTGGCAAATCATGCGGATAGGAAATTGTCTGTACAATCAATTCAGGATGTAATAACATTTGAAGAAAGCTGTAAAGGGCAATGCACTCTTTTTTCAACTTAATTTCCCTGAAACAGTAACTGAATACACAAATTATAAAAACTTTTTTTACAGGTCATTTCTACTTAAAAGTCCCCAAGGTCGTGAGACAGAAAGAAATATGACAGAATTCTATTAATTCAATTTAGAAGACGGGGGAAATGAGGCATGGGGAATTTTAGTTATCCACTCTCATTTTTCTACTTTACATAGTCTTATAAGATGCAAATATCACATAATGCACCTTGCAGTCAAGCACTTAAAAGATTATGCTCTGCAGAACCCTAGTTTGAGGGGATATTAAAAGGACCAAAATAAGTTTGGAAAACTCTCATTCAAATATAATTAGACTCTAATGTGGGGGGTCTTAAAAAAAAGATATGCTAGATTGAATTGCTTTTTATCTTTCTTAGCTAGAGGATTTGGCAAGGCTTCACAGATGAACGAGAACAGAAAATAACCTTGAAATAGAGTTCTTGTTTTCTAGTTTTCGCAAATAAAAGCTGAATGGTTTTTGAAAAAAATAGTTAAGCATAAATTTAGTTGGCTTCCCTTAACTGAGATAAAATGTCAAAACTTTTCCATTCTTAGATGATAAAGCACACAGTGAATTAAAGGATGACTCTGTCCTTGCAGAGTTTGATCATCAGGGAGTAAGAAGCGACTGTGTGTAAGTGTGTGTATGTGTGTGTGTGTGTGTGTGTGTGTGTGTGTGGTTGGGTGGGGATATTTTCATCCTGTGAAATACCTGAGTTTGAAGATTGAGATGTTGATGTCAGGCCTGGCTGACACCCAAGGATGTAGTTTTACATGTGAACTCAGAGTGCTAAGTGCAAAGTGCTCTACCATTTGGAGATCAGCTTTTTGTACATGGAACACTTCTAAGTAATGTTGACATCCTCTTTACTTAACACAGGAAGCACTCCATTGTGGTACTCAAGAGCACCCAGCCTCTGCCACCACCCTTCAGCCTGAGATTGGAGAGGCAACTCAGCTCACAGGTATGCTTGCATCTTCAGTTCTTCCAGACCCCAATTTCTACTAGAGAGTGGAATCCTTGCCACGCGTGACTGAGCAACACCATCTGCTCTACCGGAGACACTGGACTGCCTGTCTTTCTGAATTCCTTGGTCTCACACTGACCTTCTCAGCACTGAGTAGTACTGGTCCCACACAATAGGTACCTCCATAACATCATGATTTTGAGGACAACATATATAAACCTTATATATCCTCATTATACCAAGCTAATAGGTCTTTAGAAATAGGGAAGAAATTGAAAGGGCTTAAGGAGTTAGGTGACAATTATTCAAGTCTCAGTAAAGGAAACTACCAGAGTGGCTGCTAGCAGAGGCAGAGATTTACTATTCCTTTCCCTGCATATTCTATTTTCCAGGCAGGATCCATACTCTCTATTAAAATGAGCCAGGCTGAATTTTGAGAACTTTGAGAACTTTCTAAGCTCACAAGAACCTTGGGCATGTAATGAAGAATAGGTTAACCTGCTATCGCTATCATTCCAAGAATAATCTGCAGTTTTTACCCTAACATATACACTCAATAAATAAGCAAAGTAACCTCCTATATATCTTTAATACAGAGCTTTCTGAAGCCGGAAATTTGACTTGAAAATGAGCAAACATAAAATGTGATATATTTCCAAGTATTCCTTGGAGGAGCCTGCCGTATAAAAGGCATATCCAGAGATTCCCTTTAGGAGGGGGTGGGCTCTTTATTCTTTTGGAGTTCTCTGTAAGAGGTTGGTGAGTACCTTCTTCCCACAGCAATTGTCTAGGCAACTGTTGTGGCTTGGACTCAAAGCCATTCATGCTGTATCTTTCCTACGGATGAAAACCACTCAGGTTCCTCTTTCCTAACCTATCTACTTAGAACTAGATAGAGGTAATTGTATTTGTTGAACAATCATTGTAACTATTTTCACTAAAAACAACTCAAAAGTGTCTGAATCATTAACTTAAGGGATAACTTCCAAGACCACGAACATATACTTTATGGAGTCACATGAGCTAAACTTCTGAGTCCCTAATGACATGTTCACTGGGGAGGGAAGAAGATCATCACCACTCTTTCTCTAATACTATGACCTTCTTCCTGGAGTATTTTTATTAAATAATACATATTTTATTGGGCTAATTAATGCTGGTATTTTGTAAACCTCAGACAATTATTATTAAAGGCCATTATGAACTCATCATAAACTAATATGCCCTCTCCTCTTCTTCCTCTTCTGCCTTTTCCTTCTTCCTTTCATTCTATGGTTATCTTCTTTTTTGTCTTCTCTTACACACACACAGACACACACACACACACACTTCCCCTTCCTCAAAGACACATTTCCTATTCATAGACTTTCCTTTCAGGCACATTTTCTGCAATGGCTCAATATTTTTTAATGTCACAAGCGTTTACTTAAAAATGAGGTGTTTGAGGAAATGACGGAGTCATTAATCAGTCATTTTATTATTCACTCTATGAGAGACTTCTCATATTTTTTTTAATCTTTACTACAAAGCAAGCAGTTAGATATTATTATCATTCCATTTTATGATGAACCCTATGAGATGTCATTTATTTGTTGAAAACCATGAGTCACATGGAGGTGATTCTTAAGATTAAGCATAGGTCTAAAAAACTCTTTGCACAGCCTTATTTTGATCAGAATCCAAAAACTTCCTCAAACTCTCTATTAAACTGTCTTACCCTAGTTCCTTTTCTCTTTTAAAGAGAAAAGTTGGTTTTTTTTTTTTTTTTTTTATTGAATTTTTCCTCCTTGAGAAATACTAAAAAATTTTTCTGTTGTTTTAAAACAAAAAAAAAAAAAAAAAAGACAAATAAAGCAAACCTATGGGAGAATTAGAAATAAGACAAAGGATATTTTATATCTAGCTTTTAAAACCTTACAAATCAATGTTTCCTCAGATTTTAAGGGACAAGTCCAGAAGTAGCTATCTGAAGAACTAACCTCTCTGAAGTTTTTGTTTCTTTTTAATCTTATTGAAAATGATTTACTTCTTACAAAAATGTGTTTTACTTTGTCTTAGAAGGATTTTTGAGCAAATGATTTATTGAGGGATCATTCTTAGGAGAAAACTATGGAGGAAGTAAATGAAATAGGTTGGGCAAAGGGAGAAGGGGAGGTGAAACAGTAGTTTGGGCAGGGTGGCCTCTGCCTGGTCTCAGAAGAGCTCTGGGTTTGAATTCTTCTACAAGGTTGCCCAATGCAAAGTAGGGACTGGGTTGCTAAATAATACACGGGCTAGTCAGTTTTCATGAGCCATCCCAGGAAGAATGGGAGTATGAAATCTTGTGCATCTCTGGGTGCTTCCTCTTGGTGCAAAGAAATTCTCCATAGAGGGCTGCAGCTGTGAGCTACTGAGGGATAGAGGCCCAGCCTACAAATCAGCTCTAGGTAGGATGTAAGCACAACTGAGTTACGACATAAATAACAGTCTTTGCACTGAAAACTTTTGGAGCTAAGAACATGGAAGCATCATATTTGATAATCTGATCCTTTAATTATTATTAAAATATAAGAACAAAATACATCCCCCATCACATTACTGTTTCCTGGGATGCCACAAATTTCCCACTAATTTCTTACCAGCAGCCATCTCTTGCAATGTTTTTCAGTATCATAATTTTCCTCAGTGTCTTAGTTCTCCATACTTTGGCCCTTTCATTGCTAGTTCAAAGGCCTGATTTTGCTTTTATTTTGTTGTAAGTCATTTCAAACTCTTTCTATAAGTAGACTGGGTGAATAGTATAAATAAATAAATAAATACATAAATAAATACAATTGTTTAATGGCATGAAACAAATATGGATAAATGCCATAACTTTGCAACCAGAGTATTTATATAATCATTAAACTACACTTCTTTCATAAAAGCCTCCATTAAAAGTGACATTTAAAGATGAAGTTTACTAGTATTCATTTTGCATGATGATACACATTTTAATTTCATTTTTAACATTTATTAAAGTAATAATTCATTAAAATATTTTTCACAAAACAATTATGGAAATATTATTGAGTTCAAACATATTCTTAAAACCTTTTAATTTAAAGAAAGCACCCACTGGCCTTCATAACGATTATTCTATCTAACCAGGCACATTAAAATGACAAGGTCTTGGTCTTGGATGTGACATTTAAACCCTCTGAATGCCCTAAAACAAATTATTCATTATTCACAAATCCAAAATAAAATAGCAAGGTCAGCAAAGTGCATCCCCCACATTTACCACCTGAACAAAATCATTAAGCTTCTATAATTATCTGTGTCTTATCACAGAGCAACCAACCTCCTGACCAGACCCACTCTGGTCATCTTGGGCATTGTGTCCTTTTGCCATTTCTCAGGAAAATAATCAAGGACTATTGCCCCATTTTGGACCTGGGGGAAAAAAGAAGTTAACAAATGGTCCAGCATTATAAGACAAACATACAGGTGAATTTTGGGCAAAATCATTAAGTCAGTCTTTGCTCCAGTTACTCGTTTGAGTTTCCCACTGTTGAAATCTGTGATTGGGGAGAAAAATCTGTGCTCTGTAACAGGTGAGAGAGTCATTGTATTGACTATAAGATTTTAATATGCATTTGTGGACTGTTTTTTAACCATGAATAAAACCATGCATGAATTTTGAGAATCTCACTTGCTTTAATATTCAATTAAAAATGCAAGATAAATCTATGACATTTACTGTGGGAGGTCTTTCCATTAATCAAGATTTCTTAGCATCTCTCAGTGTGGAGAGTACAATTTAGGAGTTTCTTTTCACATTGACTCTCATTGGTTTACTTCCCATGACTATTACCTAACTTCTGCCACTGCCCACCCTCCCCCCTGAAAAAAAAAAAAAACCCAACACCATTTTTCTTTATTTTCCAAGGTGGCATTAATACAAACTGTAGTGGGTAGCAGAACTTTACTAAAGAATTTATTTTACAATAAAGATAACAAGATAAATTCAAACCAAGTTAAAAACCTGACATGGAGTGTTAGACATGAATATTGAAAGCTCCCTCAGCCATTTCCTCCTCCATAAATTCTTTACTATGAAAAACAACAATGAATTATTGAAAAAGGAACATTTCCTAACAAATTAATAATACTATCAGGTATAATAACATTTTTACCACAACAGACATTGAGGAGCATCTTCAGGAATTGCTTTTCTTATTATCAGCCACTTACATGGGGAGTCAATATTATCACTTTCATACTATGGATAAATAATAAGTTGAGCTTCATGGATGCCAGTTAACTTATCCACGGTCAAACTATAGAAGTAAATGGGAGAGTCCAAATATGAATCATCTCTGATGTTGAAGCTCCCCACTTTAAAAGAAATAGGATTGAAATTTCCATAGCTGGATACTATCCACAGAAAGGGGAGAGAGAATGGATGCCTTTCTTTATCTATTTTCAAATTTGCTGAAGCACAGAATAAGCACAGATCTCTGAACAGAAGTTCAGGTAGGCTTCTTTGGAACTAGTGAAGAAGTGGGACAGGAACATTGGCAATGGTAGGCATTGGCATGAATTAATGCCAAGTCTTATGCAGCTTCAGGACCTAGGCAGGAAGTAGTTTTGCCACAAAACTCTGGTCCTAATAATATTTTCAAGCTGACCGGTTCATGATTATAAGACCAATGAAGGGATTTGAAGTAAACTTCAGTGCTCGGAGGAAGAGACATGAGATGCCTTCACTTGGATGCATCTATAAATTAATTGGAATTAATTCTTTCTCGTAGACCCTGTAGGCTACGAGCCCCCTAAGGGAGTTTTTCTTTGAGGTGTGAATTGATTACCAGTCCTAACCTAGTGTAGGCTCTTTAACCAATAAGAAAATTGCCTGGAGATGTTCTGGTAAATATGTATTAACTGGTTGGTGTGGAAAAGGTGGGCTCCATTTATGATTTGACTTTATTTGTGGTCATGGCAGACCCTAAGCTACCAGCATGATACCACTGAAGGCGGAGTTGGGAAGAGATGTAGATAGTCAGCAGTAAAGAACCTGTAAAAGTCTTTTTCATAATACCACTAGAAGCCTGCAAAAGAATTGATGTATTCCAGATTAAATGTTTATTAGTCTGGAATTAGAACCAAGCTGACCTAATTTTGAAACCAGCACACTTTGCACATCCAGTCCCATCCTTCATATTGTCCTCCATAAGAAAATCAAAGTGTTGACCAGGTGAGTACAACAGCAGGGCAGGGGAGCAGGTAGTTATCTCAGAGCCCTAAAGAGTCAGTGATGGTGTAAAGATGAGTTGGTTCTTTATCTCACTAATTCCTCCATGGGTAAAATAATTTATTAGGTCAGAAAAACAAGTTGAACTCTCTCTGATGGTACAGATCAACACGTAATCAATTCCTTCCAGCAGGGAAACCCCAAACATAATCTAATAATAAGGCTGGAATAGGCAGTACTGTGAATAACAGCATGGCATTTGGAGTAGATCAGAATTAATTTCAATTACTAACTTAACCATTGACTGATATAAGGCTTTGAAAATTTTCATTTCTTAAAACTATAAAGCAAAGAAGTCAGGATACCTACTCAGTATAGTTATGGATGTGATTTAATGGGAACATGAATTTGAATAAAATTACTGATTATATAATACATGCTCAATAAACATAGGGACTATTGTCCTAGTAAGAATATTATCAATTTGCAATGCTATTTTAGAAATTATTCCATTGGAAATCCTGAGAAGAAAGTTATGATGCCTATTTTATTATTCAGATTAAAATATATGAAGATACCAATTTGAATATGTTTGCACAGTATTATTTCAATTATACTCTTGTCCTTGGTTCTTATATATTTTATTCCACATTCCCTTTATTATAGTTTCAAGACAACAAGTCAAAGCCTTATTTTTAACCTAGAAATAATATCTTCCTTTAAAGGTGTATGATTTGTACCCAATACTTAGAACCAAGTGACCTTCAATAAGTCTTTTAAATTTCCACTATATATCCTTGCAGAAGACCCAATATTTTACTCAAATGCATTGGTTAAGCTTTTGAGATGTGTTGAAATCACAATTAGACAAATTTCCAAGGTATATTATTCTTAAGAAAGCCTTTATCCTTTTGTGCAAAACTCATACATATTCAAAGGGTTATGTTTCAGAAAGTGTCTCAGCTTATCAATTGATATGTTCCAAGCAAGCAAAATTACAAAAGTCCAATGCTTGTTGAGTTCATTGAAATTTTCATTTTTGCCTTTTCTTTACAATTCACCATTTGGTAAATTAGAAAAAAAAAATTGATATGCACTAGAGATTAAGGTCTGTATTTTCAAATCTTTTATCTAGCAGGCTATTAGGAAAGCTGGCCTAATTACTTTTCTCTATTTAAAAATGGCCAAGCAAGTTGGACTTTAGTTAAGTGATTCTGATTTTATTATAAGCTCAATAGAAGCACTCCAGGGTGGTCGGCCTTGCGGGTGGGGCCGCCTGCTTAATTGCCTTGATTGCAGAACATTTTCAAAAGCAACAGTAGCCCAGGTAGAAGAGTGTCCTAAGTGAGGATTTCAGCAGATGACATGCTTGTGTCTTTTCTTTCATTTTTTTTTCCTTTAACCTTTAAGTATTTGGGAACCAGTTTTACAGCAGTAGTGACAGATATGCTCTGTGAAATATGCTAATGTTTGGTACAGCTGGGTCTATGACAGTATGTCTAGTGGTTACAGGCACAGGTTTTGCAGTTTGGCTCAGTCATTTACAAGCTGCACAAGTAACTAAAATTCTCTGATTTCCTCTATTCCTTCTTCTGGCAAATCTGACCACATTGACTAATTTGCAAGTAAATTAGAATCTATTGAGTATCAACTAACTACAAAAGGACAATGATAATTGGCAAGAGGATGGAACTCCTTTATTCTAGCATTATAATAAAACTGATCCTAGAAATGGCATGATTTCTAAATCTGCATTCCTTATCTTTCCTGTCAGTATTGCTCACATCTTTTTATATCTTTCAGGTCTGGAAGCAACTTGAGGATAGTTACTGTGTCTTGATGTGTACATCCTCCAAGTAGTGCATTAAATACCTAAGTATTTGAACCATAGTGTAAGAAAGCAATTTGATGGCTTGCTAGTGATGTTGTTCCTAGAGAATGTTCCTCTTCTGAACCTGCATTAGCCATGGGGCCAGTGTGATTGTGTGTGTGTGTGTGTGTGTGTGTGTGTGTGTGTTTGTGTGTGGTATATGTCCTTCCATTTGTAAGGACAAGGGAAAAAATGTGATATCTTAAACAGTGATGTCTCTTTACTTCCTCATTCACTGTTTTACAATGTTCATTCTATTTTCTTCAGTTCCACAAAATAATTATCACTGTGTGTATCCAGCCTCCTTTGGCCTCATGCATATAATGACAAACCTTTGATAAGATGTGGTAAATAATTTGTTGATACTTAAGTCAAAATCAGAGTGCTTTAAAATATAATGATTAGAAATAATCTTCTTCTGCTCCCTCAATTTAAGGTTATGAATATTGTGACTCAGAAATACTGAGATAGGATCAAAACCACAGGGCTGTTGACAGCAGAAATAAATCAGCTATAAATCCATGTCTATACAGCTTGCATCTCACTTCCTTCTTACCAAATCTCTATGGTTAGAGAAACAAGATTGCTTTTTTTTTTTTTTTGCGAAATATCAATTTCAAAGAACACAGCATCTGAATATAGACTGTGAATTGTGGACACAACTGTTACTTCTAAGAATTCTGTTATCAAAAAAAGATTCTTTGATTTGGACAGTTACCTATGAGACACTGGTTCTGTTTTGCTTATTTGCTTCAGATTTGATATGTAGGCAGCAGTTCCTTCACATGCAAGAAGCAGTGGTAATTCTCAGCTGGGGGCTCCATCTCTTACTCTGGCTGCAGGTGGTTAAGGTTCTCACCTGGAGAGCACTCAGGTGAACATCTGCCATGGTATGTCATAACAGAGGGGGGCGCATCTCCCACTGTTCTCATTCCAACAAAATAGCATGAGATGAAGCAGCATATTTTACACCTACATGAGTTGCATACCTGTTGTATTGAGCCAACAGAGTATTACATTATTATTTTTTTTCTTTTTTGTCCCAGCTTTACCTGACTGGATTTATATAAATATAGTTCACTTTTACTTATCAGTTAGTGAAGGTATCTCTTATGTCAATCAAACAGGTTGGTATGCTTAAATAAACTTTTTTAAAAAAACTTGTTTTAATTAGTTATACATGACTGGAGAATGCAAACAAATTTTAATTCAGAGAAAAGTGCCTAGATCAAGCCTCAATAGTTCCAGAGTTGGATGAACGAGAAGGAAGTTGTCCAAGGTATTTCCTTACCTGCAAATATAAATTCAGTTGTTACCTAACTCAAAAGTTATATTTTGAGGATCTGATTGATTCATTTCAAAATTATTCATTGGATATAGGCATGGGAAATTCACTAGGTGGTGACTACAGAATGATGAAAATACCATGATTATGTAGCACTGCATTTACAGACATTTTAATCCCCAAAACATTATATATATATACATACACATGTATATATAATTATTTGTGTATACATATATATGTGTATGTATATATATATATATATTATATATATATATATATATAAAGTGAGCCCTGGCCAAATCAAGAGTTTACAGGGTCTTGGATATTTCCTTGCCAGATAACAAAATATCTTACAGTAAACAAATATAATTAATATTCAAAATTATGGCCCTAAAGCAATTGAATATCTTGAAATATCTTTTGCACAAAAGGCAGTTTTAATGCTATTAACTCCTTCAGCTCTCTTAGTTATGTGTCTATCAGCTTCCCAGTTCTGGAAATAAACGATGCTGTACAAAATTTCTCACCTTAATATTCTTTCTATTTCCACTGCTGTCATCAAAATTCAAATCCTATACTTATATGTGGATTTTTATAAATTCCCCTTGTTGACTTTCCTTCCTCAAATCTATTTTTAGTACATAAAATATATTTTCTTGTTATTCAGTAAACTAATTTCTAAAGTGGCACTTTATTGCTCAGAATCTTCTAAGTATGTCCACTACGAATTATAAAAGATTCAGTCATAAAATGATATTCAAGACATTGAGTACTTTCACAGTTATTCATGCTAGGACTTGCCTATTCAAGCCTTTTATTCCAGCCAAATTCAAGCATTCATATATTCATTTAAGCATCTGCTAAATGAAGCAATTATTAAACACCTATATGGAGTTAATAGCCCAACTCTGCCACCTATTAGACTGGATAGGTTATTTAGCTTGCTTTAAGTTACAGTGCCTTTGAAATGAGGATTATAATCACCCAAGAGAAGATAATTGCGGAGATTGAATATAATCAGACATCTTAACATATAAGAATTGTTCCTGGCACAAATAAATCATACAACCATGTGTAGTTCTTATTGTTCTCATTGGAGTTGAGCATAATATTGCTATGTTTAAGAAAATATTTGTTTAGCACGTTTTTGCAATTCATTTATTGCAAATGAGGTAACTCATAGAATTTCAACTAAATGAAATATTGCATGCACATTTATTTATTGTTTGATGATATCAATTTTTTTATGTGTTCCAATTCTTATTTATGGTTTTCACCTGAAGACCTACATGGTAGAATCTTCAGCCTACCAGTTGCTGAAAGGGAGCAACAGAATTATGAAAATACAGAGGAAAATGGGAGATGGATGCTGAATATGAATCAGAATTACAAGGTCCAAGTCTTCAGGAGAAATAATAAGGATGTTTCCAGTTAAAAACACAAAGGAAGAGTTAGCAAAAGTAGGTGGCTGAAGTTTGGATAAAGTCCCAAGCTGCGGATTCCAGGTGATACATTGATGGTATTTTGTCTACACACATTTTATCTTTTGAAATTCGAATGTTCTTTTCCTTAAAGGTGTTCAAATGTAGGCGGGAACTCAAGAAAAATCATTTTATGTGCATAAGTTTTTGAGAGAAATAGAGATTGAGGTAATATCAAAGACCTAAGCAGAGAAGGTCAGATTTGGAAGACATTTTCAGCCATACTCCTTCCATTTCTCAGTATTCCCTTCCTTCCTTCCCTAACTTAATTGTCTCCATTGTCAGACCAAGTAAAGAACTTCTCAATTAAAGCACCCTTTTAAGTCTCATAATTCCTTTCCAAGTCCAGAGCCTTCTCCTCAAAGAAATCAACAACCTAAAACTCTACAAAAAATTAAGTTTCCTACAGGGATTGATGTTGTAAAGTCCTCCATATCATTTGACTAACTCTAGGATTGAGCTGATCTGAACAGAAATAGGCATGTGATCCAAAGGCAGGTTATTTTCAGTGGGTTGGCAGCTTCTGAACTTTGAACAGTAGGGAAAGCAGTGATAAAGTTATAAGACTCTCATTTATGATAAGTTTGATTATAAAACTGGGTTTGTCAGCTTTTTGTTGCTATGACCAGAAAAACTGACAATAACAACTTAGAAGAAAGGTATATTCATCTGTGTATGAATGTACATCATGCACAGCCATAGAAATGAAAATTTGTACTCCGTTTGTATACAATGAATCAAAACGAAGTCTGTAAAAATAAAAAAATAAAAATAAAAAAAAAAGAAGAAGAAAGGTCTATTTAGGCTCCTGGTTTCAGAGGTCCATCATTAGCTCCATTGTTCTGTGCATGAGATGAGGCAGGAAATCAAGGCAGAAGAGCGTGGTGGAGGAGAGCCGCTCAGTTCATGTTAGCTGGCAAGCATAAAGAGAGAGAGAGAGACAGAGGGAGGGAGGAGGGAGGAAGGGACAATATATAGTCTTTTAGAGCACACCCCCAGTGATCTACTTCCCCAAACCATGCCCCACTGCCTACAGTTTGCTCAAATGATATTACCTCCCAGTAATCCATTCAGCTATCAATGGATCAATCCACTGATGAGCTCAGAGCTCTCATATTACAACCACTTCCCTAAAACTCTATGTGTGGATATTGCTGTAAGGGAGACCAATTCTGCAACATATGAACTTTTGGAGGACAGTCTAGATCCAAAAACAAATAAAGAAACTAAGGAAGCAGGATTAAGAGAAGAAAAATGATCCAGAGAGAGAAAGCAATAAAAAATAAAATAATTAAAATTCAAGAAGCCATGCATGTCACAAGTGAGCAGAAGCCATAAGGCACAGGAATGATGAGAGACCAGGAGAGTGGAGAGAATGTGATGTGCAGTCTCAGGAGTTCCTTAAGCACAGAGGACAATTAACTCTCACAGCGCAATGGCTGAGTGTTAAAGCTCAGATCCCTGAATGCCAGCTACTGAGAAGCTCAAAGAAATACTTCTGCTATATCTATAACATGTTCTCAAGAAAAACTTCTACCTTTAAAATATATTCTACCGATTTTGTAACATTTCTTTTCATCTTTTTGTCCTTTTGTAACATTTTTTTATATATGTCTTGTTCTGATTCTTTTGTAGTACACTGGATGAATATTCACCTAAATATTCTCCCTACCCTACACTTCCTTGAGAGAAGTGTACTTGTCTAACCCACTGATGTTTGGATTGGACTGGTGAATTTTCTCTTGCACTGGAATGTGCTTGAAAGTGTTAGGATTCTGGTTTCAAGTCTAGATATTAGGAAGCATCATGTGCTTCTGCTTGCACTGCTGAAACCAACTCACCTCTGTGAGGAGAAAAACGTGCGACCAGTGGCTGCTGACTCTACAGTGTAGGATGCAGGCCCCAATGATGGGATTGATTTAGCAAACCTGAACTTAACTCTCAGACTGAATCATGCGGATCCCAAGGCCATCACTGAGAAATAAAAATTTATCATAGAATACATTCAGATATGATTGCTTGCTACAAAGTAAAAGCTGACATTGCAACATTTTAAAAAATTCTGTGTAACACTTCTTTAAGAAAAAGAAGAAATCCAAAGAAGAACAAACTATGTTATGAACCTGTATGTCTGTAGCAACATATTTTAGAGAAGAGAAAGAGAGAGGGAGAGAGAGAGAGAGAGAGAAGAATCCAAACATCCAGCATCTCTTGTGTCTCTCACAGTTCTTGATTTTCTTCTAATTGTCTCTTTGAGTCAAATCTCTGTTTGTCTCTTCCTGTCTGACCGTGACTGAATTGGCATATACTATGATTGCTTTCCTGTTATTACAAAGGGGTTTATAATTAGAGAGGCTGGCTAGTTAAGCTTAATCAAATGAGCAAACTCAGAGCTAGTCAGGAAGAACATGGAGTCCTTCCATTATGCTTCCTTTTTTTGGGGGGGGGGTGTTGGGGATGGGGTACCAAGGATTGAACTCAGGGGCACTTGGACACTGAGCCACATCCCCAGCCTTACTTTGTATTTTATTTAAGGAGAGAATCTCACTGAGTTGGTTAGCTCCTTGCTTTTAATGAGGTTGCTCTGACCTTGAAATCCTCCTGCCTCAGCCTCCTGAGCTACTGGGATTATAAGCATGTGCCACTGCACCCTGCTATGCTTCCTTTTTTTTGAAGTTCAGCAGCATTCAAACTGTGGGAAATGTTAGCTATCTGTTACTATGACAAATATCTGAGATAAATTCGAAGAGAAAAAGGTTTATTTATGCTTACAGTTTCAGAGGTTTTAGTCCACGATTAGTTGGTCCCATTGGTTAGGGTCTGTGACAGAACATCATGGTAGAAGTGCCTGACAGAGCAAAGCCAGTCATCTCATGACCAGAATGCAAAAGAGAATAAAAGGAAGGAGTCATGTCCCAGGATTCCCTTCAAGGGTGTGCTCTCAGTGACCTAAAACCTCTAACTAGGCCCCAACTTTGAAAGTTTCTACCAACTCCCAGTAGCAGCACCAAGCTGGAAACTAAGCTATTAACACATGGAGCTCCAGGGGAAATTACAGATGCAAGCCATACCTGGATATTTTCTTAAGCTTTGGAAAAATCAAAACAAGATGACATTCCGTATTTCGTTCTTGATCAGTTTCTTGCCCTTTTATTTTCCCCATCATCCATAAACACTGATATCTCTACCAGGAACAAATATTTTTAAGCAATATTAGATACTTTCAGGTATGCTGATGTCCACTACATTATGTAATTAGCCTGAGTCAGATCTCTCTATTTGGAGAAAAAAGAACAATTTCTTCCTCCTTATGTGTGAAGTGAGATTTGCTCATATCCAATTCTGCCATCCCCGCAACCCAGAGATATATCTCAGAAATAATTAATCCTTCCCTCCATGAAGCCAGCTAAATAGGTTTGGAGACCTTTGAGGCAAAAACAGTTACTGTCCAGGGTGATGCCAACTCTTTATTAAAACTCATTTTAATATTAGTC
Source organism: Glaucomys volans (assembly GCA_020662805.1). Lineage (NCBI taxonomy): Eukaryota > Metazoa > Chordata > Mammalia > Rodentia > Sciuridae > Glaucomys > Glaucomys volans. The sequence goes on along the minus strand of JAJEJO010001343.1, from coordinate 3,603 downwards.
AACTTCTTACAATATTTAAATAAGATACCAGTAATTATCAATAAATGAAATCTTGGGCTCTGTTGCATTCCCTTATTCTTTCCTGTTCCTTCTATGGTGTGCAATTTTGGACAGCTACGACATCAGCTAAAACCAAAAGAGGTTTTTACACACATGGGAAGGCAAATATGGTCACCAGAGTCAGAGCCAAGAGCCCTTTATTTGTGACTCATTACTTTCTTTTGATTATTGATCTATTTGTATATCAACTCATATGGCTTAATGGTTTGAATCATCACAGTGCAGCCTTTGCTCATCTCCAGTTAGGTATTGGGAGAAATAATTTATCTTGGCTAAGCATTAATGCTCATCTGTGAAATGGACAGAGGCATTAATATCTCATGGTTGTGGATGACATGAAGTATCACAGGACAGAAATATGATGTGACATACATGGGAGAAAATACAATGCATTTTGTACTGTCTAATCTGTCTAATTTAAATGTCTAATCTGTCAAAATGTCTCTCAAGCTTTCTTTACAGCTAGTGTGTGAAATGTAAGAATTCCAATTACACTGCAACCTATAAGAACGTGTCATGAAAAAACAATCTGTCACATTCTTTGTTGTCTCATGACATAAATGCTTAAAAGTAGGTTATCAGGATGAAAGATGAGATCATTATGACGTGCTGTGAGGCATTCCTCCAAGTTCTTTTACTGCCGATGCCGATGACCGCTTAGCACTTTTGGTTATCTGTGTGAGGAGTGGCCACCCTTCCTGTGAGGGTTACTCAAAGTATTAAGTAAGCATTCAGGATTTTTTAAAACCCAAAGTCTCTTAGGTTGATAACATATTTTTGCTCATTTCTTATAGGTCAGTTCCCCTGAAGCCTTTCAGAGATTAGTATGAATTTTTTAGGGAATGCTTTCTCACTTACCCACAAATTTAACTAAGGATTAGGCAGGAGAAGATGTTGTGTTGTAATGCCAAATTAAAAAAGCCCTAATCTATCATACTGGAAGCTTGGGAGCAGAGGCAGCTCTGTGGGATTATCCTAACGGTATAATTAGGGGTAAAGGAGCAATGACTTGATCCACTGTGTCCACCAATTACTGGATGTGGGATGATCTCAGGAAAAAGACCCGACTTAGGGAAGATGTCACACTTTTGGGTGAGTTAGCTTCCTTGGGCACAAAGCAATCTTCAAAGGGCTCCAAGCTACAAGCCATCAGTTAGCAACTCTGTCTTCATGTGATAAAATAATGCCTCTCTGATAAGGGGAGGATCAGAACCCCCATTGCATTTCCAGAATATTTTCATATTTGTGCCACTAGAAGTTTGTTCTTGAATATACAAATGGCAGAGGTAAAGCTCTGTCTTAAAACAAGGAACCGTGCATCAACATTTAATATTTGCAGACTCACCAGCATCAGGGCTAGGAAAGTATTTACATCTTAGAATGTCAAAGAATTTCAGTTAGTTAATTATGCTGCAAGTGGGCAGATGTATCTAGGAGTAGATATTTGCAGATGTAAATTGTGAATTTTGCATGTGTAAAGGTAAATAGCTAAAATGATTATATTAAAGCACAGTGAAAAAATGAAATGGTATATAAAATGCAAATGTGCAGTGACAAACACATGGAGGCACTTTGCTTGTGAACTTTGACCTCTGCTAGCAGAATGTCTCTGTGCTTCCCTCCTTGCTCTGTTATTTGCCATAATGAGACAGATTCAGAGTGCAGCCTCCAGGCCCTGCAAACGACATTCACTTACTCAGGTCTCAAGGTTAACATTTTATAAATTACCACTTCAAAGTAGGAGTCACCATCTATATGCAACAGGACTGAGGTGAGTGTCATGTGATACCAACCCTACCATTTTCTTATTGTCCCATTTCAGTTTTTATTAAATAAGCTTGATTTTCTTCATAGGGTCAATGGCTTTATTAAAGAAGAAAAATGAATTCTCCAAAACTAATATTTTTGCTATTTCTTTTATCTGCCCCCAAATCTTCTTTGGCTATTTACAACCAAATTCGTTGGTCCTGATGCAACTTCATCACATCCATTTTCCATGCAAGCTTGTCATCTTAAAGACTAATTTTTTTTTAGTTATGGTGCTACACATTTCTGTAGATGAGATCAACCTATTCTCTTGCTATTTCCTTCCACTCTTCTCTTCCCATTTAATTCTTTTGCCTTCTTCTCTTCCATGTCACTCATTCATTCATTCATCCATTCATTAATTCATCTATCCATTCATTAAAAAAGCGTTGCATGTTTTCTTTTTTCCAGGTAATAGACTGACATTAGAAACATAAAAGAGAATGAAGTCTGACCTGCATTCTCAAGTTTGGTGGTAGGCAGACTCTTTATGAACTAAGAAGATACCTACCTGGGTTTGGGAGTTTAGGAAGGAGCATCTGTGGTGGATGACTGAGCATGTGTATTCTAGCAGAGGGGGGAACACATATAATAAATTCATAACATTGAAAATATGCCCATCTTGTGGAACTCTAGAGGCTTATTGTTCATCAGCATAGAGTGTAATGGAGGGAGAGGGATGGGATGGAGATGTAGGCAGGACTCAGGTCAAGTCATCTTTACCAAAGCAAACCCTCCTCCCAGTAAGGCCCCATTTGAATACATTAAACTGTCAGTCTGTGTCAACATCTGATCTCTATGTTATCTTATGACACTTGTAGAAATTTAATAGAAAATACTTATACTGTGGTCAGACTAGATTGTGTGTGTGTGTGTGTGTGTGTGTGTGTGTGATGTGCTTCCTAATTCTGCAAAGAGAGGCAGGTATGGAGAATAGGGTCTACTTCCTCATTTTATTAATTTACTAAACAACATTAAAAACTTTAAATACCTGATATTTGAACTGAAAGGGGAGATTTGAAACTTGGAATAGACATGGGGCAACAGGATCTACAGGAGAAATATCAGTCTGCAGAAGTTCTTACTGCATTTTAAAATGCTAGTTAGAATGATTCGTTTTGGTTTGATGTTAAGTACATAGAAAAAAGGCAGGACCTCTTAAAGGCATCTGGAACTGGAATATCATGCAAGACTCATTGGCCTTCTTATTTGATGCTCCCGGCACAACTATTCTTCAAAACACCAGAGATGGTATTCCAAGTTGTCTCAAATTACATTATCAGTTTTCTGAGGGACTTAAACTAGAATGGACACTGTTGAGATATATATTTCCACAGAGTCTTGAATTGTGCACTGAAGGACTCAGCACATCGCTGTTCTCAACGAATTCCACCTTACCCGATGCTGCCACTCTATACAAATGGTGGGTAGAAATCCTTCTTATGGAGAAAGGAATGAATGCTTTATCTTTTGTTAAATTGACTCTTCCAATGGTAAAAGTCAAAGCCAGTGGCTCATACCCTGTATCAAACACCAGAAATCCACTGAAGAAGGAAGTTAAAGTTTTTCAGATCAGAACCTATACTGAAAAAATATTGAATTCATGAATCTAATCTCAAGACAAAGTTGAAACAGAGTTAAATTATGAATAGATTGACTGTTAAATGCAGATTAGAAAAATTGAAGTTCATGAAGGAAAATGACTTGCCTGAGCTCACAAGACTCATTACCAGAACT
>JAJEJO010001342.1:127777-250277 GCA_020662805.1 Glaucomys volans | reverse complement strand
TTAGGACAGAGCCCAGGAGACTTCATATTATTCGATTCCCATATTATTCTCAATGCACATTAAAAATTAGGAAGAACATTTTTTCTTTTTCACTCCAAAAGAGTCTCTTTCCAATTTTTTTTTGTAGGCATCACCTTAAACTTACTTCTATTCATGTATTTATGTCACAATTTTTAATTTCTGTTTTGTGGATAGTACACCAAGTACAGATCACAAAATATTAAGCCAGATATTCAAGATGTCTTCTCTTGAAATATAACGTAAACTGAACAATTTGTGAGATGACCAATAAGCATATTTGCTATGATTCCTCCTGATTAAGGGACAATTAGGAGCAGCATGTTGAATTGAAGCCCTTACTGAACAGTGTTCTTCCTTTTCTAGATCCCCCTGAAGTAATCTGCAATAGCTACGTGATGGTACATAAGTATGGCTTTGTATTTACAGTAATTCCCATAATTTTTCTTTCTCTGTTTCTTCCTTTTTTTTTTTTTTTTTTTCTTTATAGCTACCCAGAACTTCTGTTTCTTGGTAGCAGCAGCACTACATGAGTTACCATGGTAACAATGCATTTTGGGGGATAACAAAAGTAAATATGCGTGTACAGTGTCAGCACTTCAGTTGCTAATTCCTGGAGGAGGGCTGAGATTGCATATAGCAAGCTTTTGCTTTGAAAACGGGCCAAGTTTTTGTTTTTAAATATATTCTGTTAATTGAATAGTTGTACTTTATTAATTAGAGTCAAGAAATACACTTTTTAACAGCCATTTAGGAAGGGTTAGAGAGAGAATAAAAATGTATACTTTGAAAGCAAAAATGGTTTAATGAATCTACAAGAAGGGGCTAAATCAGGCATACTAAGAAAGATCAAAATGACATATTTTTAAGTTTTGCTCTAAAAAAAAAAAAAAAGTTTTTTGCACTGATCACCTAAATTCAAAGACTAAAGGATTAAATCCATACTCATTATTAAGTAAAAACATTCTTTGTCAGAAAAAATAGAATCAAAGAAATGAGAAGGAAAAGAACCCTTAGAAACCATCCAGGTGTAAGGTGTAGGGTAACACAGTGAGGTAGCAGAAAAACCAATCTTAATCTGATTCCTTCTCACTCTAATTTTATTTTTTCACTTCGAAAAACTTGGAGTGAAACCTTTTAGCAAACATGGTGTAAAACTCAGGAGTCCCGTTCTCCACTGTTCCTTCCTGTGTTACCATGACCAACACTTCATCACCTGTTACCTGTTCTATATTGACTTGCTCCAAATTCTTTCCCCAGTATTCTTTCCTGACCTTCCTATAACATGACCATATTCCAGGACAAAAAGTCAAGTTCTCAGAGCATGTGGGGTAATCCAAACTATTTGCTTTGACTTTCAAGGTCTTTCCTGTCAGGAACCTGTCTTGCTCTCTAAGAAAATCTCTTACTCTTTGGCCAAATAGTGCCTTGGCTCTCCAGGAGCCAGACTACTTGCTATACCATGAATACTCCAGTGCTTTTTAATTTTTCCAAAGTGATGCTCAGCAATTCCACTTTGCAATTCATGCCACTCTGACCATTCTAGAAAAACTGCATATTATTTATCATACTATACAATGAACATCTCTTTGGTGTATTTCTTAAATGAATTCCTAGAGCCAGCATGGCTAGTCCTGTTTCTGATTTTGTTTTTCAGACCATATGAAACTTTGTGCACATCTCTCTTACCATTTTCCCATGTTGCAATTATGAGTTTACAACTCCATCTTTCCCTCCTGACCATGCTCAGGAGCAAGTTCCATGTCTGACTCACCTTTGGGTATCCAAGGCAAGCGTGAGACCTAGGAAAAGTGATGCTGAATGGCCGAATGAATAGACAGACCTTCTCAGGTGTGGAATTATTGTTCTTGACAACTACCATGCAGGAAATTGAAAATAAAACAAACAAATTTCTTTTATTCTCTGCCTTGCAGTTGAGCTCAAGAGGGTATGCCGATGGGGAGCAATGAAATATTGCTTTCCCTCTCTCGTCATCCACTGGTTGTTTGCAGTAGATCCCTTCTCCCAGGGTAAAAGTTACTCTCGACCTGCATGAAATACACAAAGGAATGTTCGACTTGGCTCCTTGTAGAATTTGCATTGGTAAAGCCCTTCCCATCCACTGAGACCTTCCCACTCTCTGTACCTATAGGTCCATGTAATGTCATATAGAATCAAAGAATTTAAATTTCCTTTCCCTTCTGCATAATGACATTTTAAATCTTTGTTCATCTTAATTATTATCTATTGCCCAGACTACCCCACCAGCTCTTTATCATAATATCTGGTTCCTTCATCCCTTGATTGCACTATCTATTAGCAATGCCTTTGGCCATGCCTCTAGTGACCAATTTTAGCTGCAATAATAAGTCTTGGAAATTGTATTTGTTTTTGAGAAAGAGAAGAAGAAAAAGAATTAGTACCATTTAATAACAATAACATTAACAAATAATAGTAATATCCATTTTCAAAATTTTTTCCCATGAGCACCTGTTCTAATTGTTTTACCTATGTTGTGTCTTTCAAACCCTACAATAATACTTCTGAGGAGGCATAATGAACCTGAGTTAACACAAGAGAAACAGAGCCTCTACCTTGTCCAAGACCCTAACATTCTGAGACTTCTGATTCTAAATTATGTGTTGTTTGCACAGAAAATCAAAATTGAATGCTAGACCTTATTTATGCATGGTATATTTTTAAATTTACCATCAGAAAGTCTAACACTGTATTAAAATTGTTTAAATTACTGTGATATAGTTCCATTTCAGAGATTTGGCTGCTTCATGGGAATCCAACAAAGACATGGAAACCTAGGAATACAAGGAGAACAAAGGTTTCAAATGCTCGGAAGAATGAATTCTGTCTCCATTCTTGGCTAATATAGGTTCAGCATAATACAGTTTGTATAAACCATTGTCTTCTGCAGCAAAGGTAGCTTCAAGAAGCATATTGAAAAAAATCATCATTTCGATTGTGCAGCAAAATACATTTTTCATTTGCAATATGCAATGCAGCAATGAAAGCAAACCTATGAAACCTGGAAGTCTGATTATTGGTTCAGATGCAACAGATGAAAGATAATTTTGCAAAATGTAACTGCCCTGGAATTTTAAAGGTTTTGAATCAACTTTGCCTTCCTGAGGTGTTTCACACCCACTGGCAAAGAAATGATACCTCTTAAACATTTATCCTTTGTTTGGTCTCAATGCCTGTCTTCTTCTCATAAAATATAAAACACGTATTTTTTTCTTTTACTGGATATTATATTTTGAAACTCCAACCTTTCCTTTTGCAAGAGATGCAAATGAAGGCAATAGACAAACAAACAAACACACAAACAAACAACAGGAAAAACCCAGATTGAAAATGCGGAAAATACTATGCTAAAGAAATCAGATTCAGAGAAAAAGGCTTTAGATTTTCTGTCTTCTAAAAGAATCTATTAATAAGTAAGTTGTAGAAGATGGGCAAATGAGAAAAAAAAAGAGAGAAGCAAAAAGGGACCAAAGATATTAAATAAAGAGAGTATTCTCTGTTATTCTCATTAAAACGGAGGCCTACTAAAAATGTCACATAATGTATTTGAACACTGAAGCACATACATTTTTACATTCAATTTCACTAGTTAACAGATTTCCCAAACTTTCATACATACCTTTAGTGAATATGTGTGCTCCAAGCTGTTCTTTGCAGTAAACTATACATATTAGTTTTATCATCTATATTTTACACAAAAGGGAATTTAAAAAACAAATATTCTTTAACATATCCAAGGATATCTAACGAATGAAGTTGGTGTAAATTTCAGATTACCTGATGTAACTGCATGTCTCTCTCTTATATTTACACACACAGGTTTTAGTTTAAAATTGGTACATGTGTGTATGCTTATGTGTGGTTGTGTGGTATATATATGTGTGTATGCATGTGCAAAGTGAGAAAAATAACTAATATACAATTGGCAACATTTATGTATTTTGCTCTTTTAAAAAACAACATAAATGAAAAGTCTTTTAACACTCAAAGTTTGGAAAAGTAATAATTTCAAATAAAAAGTAGTTACTTAAAATAAATAAAGATATGTATCTGATATCACATTGTAATGGGCACCTCTTGTATATCACTTACTTTCTACTTGGCCTCCTCTCCACCCCCTCCCACTCCCCCATCCACCATCATCATCTGGATAAGCTCAGTAGCACCTCCCTGAGGTCTTTATCTCCTATCTCTGGTCTCCTCTCTCAGGACTTTTCCAACACAGAAACACAGGAATTCATTACAAATTCACTTAACACTCAGGGCAGCACAATCCAGAATCTCAATGATATTAAATAAATCCTGAAGCAAGAAAGAGCTCTCTAGAAGGTCTAGATGATGATGTGAGCTGTGTCTTCACCTGCCCTGGCACCTTCAATAATGCTAGAGCAGTTCAGTCTGGATGAGGTTGAAGTGTGGAGTCTCTGGAAACCCCCAATACCAGTCCTGGTTGAAATTCCTGGGGCTTAGAGAAAGTCCTTACGTTCCATAGCTGAGAGCTGAGAATGTGAAAAAGAGGTTTCAACCAGATGTTGAGCCTTTATATGAACAGAGAGGGGCTGTGCATATAGGATATCAGGTGTCCATAGGGACTCAGTTGTTCTTCATTCTTGCCACAGTTGCAAACCAGGGCAGGCAATGGGAATGTTAGATCCAGGATGAACTCAAGCTTGTTCAGCAGGCACAGGAAAAATCCATGTATATGTGGTGTACAACTCCTGTGTCTCACCAGTGGCTTCTTCTCATTTTACCCCCTCAATAAATACCTCAAATTTGTAGTTTGTTTGTTTTTATAGTCACCCCATGGAAGAGGGAAAACTTAGATATGTCAGCATAATAATTTGGTGCAAGTACCAGGTGAGCAATCGCCTACCAAGCACCACTATGGGTGCTCATGTAAATCCTCCAGTGCAGGGAGCTTTGTGCAGTAGGCCTCATCATTCACATTGTGGAGAAAATTGGCCTTAAGCAAACATATGCAGGGAGTCCTGAGTGAATGGTTACTAAGTAGAAGAGGACAAAAGGAGCAAGATTGAAGAGTAGAATAAGGACAAATGGGAAAGAGTAACTAGTATGAATGAATTAAGAGCAGGCAGCACAAAGTGTGAAAATGTAGATGTGGGATATGAATGCCTACCAAAGAGCATCCACTAAGAACATGGAACTCAGATAATAAAAGGATACCTGAAACTATTCATTAGCATTTTTTTTGAACCACATCAGGGTTTGTGCCCAACCCATGAATGGAATTGTCATTCTGACCAGTACAAAAGCTAAATTATGGGCCAAAGAGCATGGACTCCTTCTCAACAAGTGTGACCCATCCATTCTGAACTCTTAATACCTAACCTACAAACCACAGAGATCAATACTGAGCTCTCAAAATGGAACCCTTTCTTAGATGGATCAGTAGCCTTTGATGGCAGATTAACTACTAGAAGCAGCTTCTTTGGAAACACAACCATCCAAATATTTGCAGAATTCCTAATCTGTTTGCATGATATTCTGTACAACATTTTCTCAGACCATGGGACCAATTATTTTGGCAGCATTTGCATAACAATATACCTGTGATTCTCGCTGGCTGGTCTAATACATATCAGCACACAGAAATACACAACCTCAAAGAATAGTGAAATAGTCCATTAAAGGATCAGCCAAAGCACCAGCAAAGGGACAAGTCCCTGCAAGAAATAGATGCCATATTCCAGTCTATGGGATATTTGCAGAACCTACAGATCTTTCTGATATGGTGGCTGCAGCAGATAGAGCACTACCTAGAATCTGTTCAGGAAACAGATTGTGGAATCATCTTTACTCCATTTGACCAAATTTGACTGATTTAATTAAATTGACAAAATTCAGGGAAATGTGTGCTGATGTAGACAGTTAAAAAAATCTCAACTAATATCTCTATACTAGTCATAGCAGTGAAATTAGTAACTTTTCCTACTAAACCTCTTAAAATAAGTCTTCAAAGAGACAGTGACCCCAAGGGGTACTCTGACAGATAGGACTTAATGAATGCTGCAAGCCAAGCTGACTATGAAAAAGTACACTTTATTGGATATTTCTTAATTCAGCTATTTTTGAGGAAAATGATTGTATGCCAGTACTTCCAGTTATATCTGAGTGCAACTTTGATAAAGCAGTGTCAGGGAATTCCTTCTTCCTACCCAGGGACTTTCACAGCATCACATGGGACCTCAAAGTTAACTCCTTTGACATTATACTGCTCGAACCCAGAACAATGGTAGATGCAGTCTTATGACTGACTCTCTTGACCAATGAAGAATGGAAGCTAATAGTCAAATGCTTTTGCTTTGGATGATGAACTGTCAAATTTGTGAGAATCTTAAGACCAAAATGAGTGGCAAAGAGCAACAGTCAATAATGGATACTGTTTGCTTTCCTTCTTTCTTGTCTGAATTTGTAGTTACTGACTCCTGTGCTGTGGAATGACTTCCCAAGTCAACTATCAATCTCTAGGCCTTTTGTGTCAGGCTCTGGGTTCAGGAAACTGAGGCTAAAACACTTGTATTTATGTGTCTATTTTAAATATGAATATTTAGGTATTATTTTTATTTTGTTGCTGCCCATGAAAATTTCAACATGCATTCAATTGTAGTGTATTTCTATTGTTATGGTTTGGATGTGAGGTGTCCCATAAAAGCTCATGTGTGAGACAATTCACACATGAACATTCAGAGGTGAAATAATTAGATTATGAGAGCTATAACCTAATCCATCTGATAGGTTAAAAATTTGAACAGATTAATGGGTGGTAACTGTAGGCAGGTAGGGCATGCCAGGAGGAAGTAGGTCATTAGGGATGTACCATGGGGGTTTATATTATCCCTGACTCCTTGCACTCAAGTGTTCTCCCTCTCTCCTTTCTTCCTGTCATGAACTGAGCAGTTTTCCTGTACCATACCTTTCTACCATGATGTTCTGCCTCATCTCAGGCTGAGAGCTGTGGAGTCAGTCTCCCATGGACTTAACGTCTGAAACCATGAACCAAAAGTAAAGTTTTCCTACTCTAACATGTTCTTGTAGGGTATATTAGTCACGGTGATGCAAAACTGACCAAAACACTTTTGCTAGATCAGGAGAACTTATTGAGGTCTTGATATTGAACATAGTCTCTGTGTGTATGTTAGCTCTCCAGACAATGTTGGAATGCTGCCCTCTTATGTATCTTTCCGCCTCTTATCTATTAATCACATTCATTTTCAGAATAGTGACTTTGCCTGTCTTGCCTAGATGATGCACTAAAACCTGTGGCTGATAAATGTTAAGTTTAGGAAAATCTGCTATTGTGAAACCAAGGATGAAAGTTGTAACCAGTCACTGAAAAGACTTTCATCAGAACTTATTAATTAACACTGAAATCCATCTATGTCATCGATGGATTGGTATTTTCTCTCTGTTTATCTCTATTACACCTGTAATTCACCATTATAATTAACACACCCAGAATCACATAATTAAATATAGGGCCAGGGTTTGAACCTGAACTCCAAGAACTACATTTGCTTTAATATACTATACTAGAGCACTTTCTACGAGGGCAGAGTCAAGCTAAAAGGCATATTTAGGAATGTAGAGAAGGTTGCAGTCATGCCTGAAGGGTATAAAAAAAGGCTCGTGAATCAGAAAAATTACATCACATTTCATTTGAATACCTTGCAGGTCGATATTTTATAGAGTATATAAAATGGCAATAAAAGATAATGGAGAAAATAAAGATAATTCATTTTCTCAGAGGCATTGATCATCAGGAGAGGGATATTTTCTTTTTCTCTTTTGTACCAAATGGGGAATTTGTTCAATATTCTTAATTTGCATAAAATATACAATGCAGTTAGACACTTTAAGTGCTCCTTGCATTTAGTTCATGACTATAAAATCATTTCCAGAAAGGAGAAAGTTCTCTGTGTGTTTTATTTACATTTTTCCAAGTCCAACTTTGAAACCATTAAATGAATAATTCATCAGGCTTGATGCTTAACGACTTCGTAAGGGGCTTTTTACTTCCACTTCTCACTTGGCGCAAGCGTTTCGCCATAGCCTTGTCAACAGCCACTTGAGGATTCACCTCCTTCTCCCCATAAAGCAGGAGTCGAAGCTCAGGAGTTTTCCCTCAGCACACATAGGCGTTGGCCATTTGATGTCATGCTGAGGGGACCACTAGTAGTCACATTTGCCACCTTCCTTGAGTATTTACCATGAAGTCAATTAGTTTTCAGTCACAATGATACAAGACCTGGCATTCACAGAGAAGCAGCTCAGCAGAGTGGAACTGTGCAGGGGAGAAAAGCAAGAATCCTGAAATAAAGGATTTAATACAGAAACAAATACACAAATATAGGAGTACTTTAGAAAGGGTGACTCGGTTCTAGGTACTGGAAAAGAACTGGGTGCAATGCTAAACCACCGATCATTCCTACTGGACTGGAGTGTGAGACTATTCAAATAGATGACATTTGGGGCTTTTTTCTCCTGATAGTCCAGGGCTACAAATTTATACTATATATAGTCATATAAAATATCATACAAAAAGCCTTTAGGTTTGACTATAATTGCAACAATTTATATTATCAAAAGGCAGCACAGTGGAATTCTAAAAAGCCTGAGTCCACCTCTGCTACAAAACAATTGTGCATTCTCAGAAAATAAGTTGATACTATTAGTTCTAATTTTCCTCATCAGTAGCCCAGAAGCCATAAAAAACAATGTATTGGATGGCTGTATCAAAAGAAAGATGGATCTCTGCTTAATATTTCTCTGTCTCTGGTACATAGAAAGTGCTAAAAATAATATCTGTAAACCTATAACTGTTATTAATCCCTTTACCAATCAATTTTAAGATAGTAAACAAATAATTTTAGAAAGAATTTGGAAAATACTGAGTAAATATTGCTGTTTCAATTTTTGTAGCATACATAGAAAGTGTGTCCGGCTATTGGCTTCATTCTTTTCAAGTCTCTCACTAACCAGGTTTTAAGAAGCGTCCTAACTCAAGGTAAAAATTGTCCATAATACTTTTCAAAACAGAAATGTCCCGATTTCTCATCCAGGTATTGTGAATACATATATTGTGGGAAGAGACACAGGCTTCTGATTGTTCACCAAAGTCCTTATATAATTCTTACATATATTAAGAGTTGAGAACAACAAAATTAGTCAATAATAATAATATTAATTATAGTAATAATAGATACTATTAAATGAATATTAAAGGCCAGACTTGTACCAAGCATTTTACATATATTATCTCACAGAATATTTATAGTATTCATGGTCATATGATAATTATCAGTTGATAAGTGCGGAAACTGGGGCTCATAAAAGTTTGATAACTTGCTCAAGGTCTCATAAAAAGTGAGTGACACAGATAATATTTGAACCTGAGTCTGCCAAGTCCATAGATAAAAGATGATCCTAGTGAATGTATCATGACCCTTGGTCCATGCTGGGCCTTTCCCTACAACAGAGTTTGTTTTCAGACTCTCCAACCTTGAACAATGAGAATTAAAACTATAATCTTGTATTTGAATTTTGGCAGACTCCAAATAAACTTTTCACACCTAATGCCTATCTCATTTAAATGCGTAATCTGGAGGAAAGAAGTTGGAGCAAATCTGCAGAGAATCCTATGCATCATATCTTAATCCTTGAATCTGGAGCTTGTGAATAATGGGGAGTTTACACAACCTTTAAAGAAATCCTTGAAGTATGTCCATCTCTTGTCTCAAAACATATATCTCTTGACATTCTATTAATATCTGACTGATTATTTCCTCAACTTTAAGACTTCCCTAATTACATCTTCCAAGTTGTCTTTCCTCAACTTTCAAAATCCTGGAAACCTCCGGTGTTCCTTTGTATCCTGTATATACCTTCAATGTGAAACCAATCCCAACCTAATATGATTGTCCACTTTTTATGGACTTTTGAGCAATTGACCACTAAATACTTACCCATATAAGCTTTTTGAAGGAAAAAATAAAGTAAAGAAAAATGGAGAGAAAGAAGGGAAACATTGGATTCATGAAAAGGCTGTTTAGGAGAAAGATCTCAAATATCATAAAGATGATACAGGCGATTTTGACATCAAGGTCAAGGTTAGAGAAATGTAATGGATCATAAATGCACACATTAACTAAAGCCTGGAAAATGTTCAATGTACATAAATTTTATTTTCACATGATTTCCTTGGAAACATTTCTGTCCACTCATTCTACACACATGTAAGAAGCTACAGGTGCTGCTAAGAGCATGAATATGTGTATCAGACAGAGCTGTTCAGAAACCACACATCTTTACCAAGGAGACAGCTTTTTTGCTTCAATTTACTCGTGTGAATAATAAGGAAGACTTGAAAGCTTTTGTGAGGACATGAGATGATATAAGTAGAGTATCATGCATATAATAAACAACTAGTAAAGGAAATGAGTATCTGTTGATACATTAAGTAATGATATTAGTCAATATTAGGGAATACTATTGTATATCCACTTCTCCCAGAAACAGAAAGAGAGAGAGAGAGAGAGAGAGAGCGAGCAGAGGCTGAGACTAGCCTCAAAATCTAGAGGGAGATGGAGAAAGAAAAAAAATAGTTGATCTAGTGTGTTTCTAGCCCACCCTGCATTCATATTTAATGATAATTCCACTTCACTTCCTCTGCCTAACTGCTGCACATTTTGAGTGTGTGCGTGTTGTGCGTAAGCTAAATGAGATTGATGGAGAAGATGGATTCCTGAATAGTTGCTAATGGTCTAGACATTTCACTGTTTTGTCAACAAAGCCCTATTGTTGAAAGCAGTGTTTTCTCACTATGTCAATATCTCTGCCATGTTGTGTTGATATTAATGGAACTGCCAGAAAAGGGATTTAATTAATCATTTGCCTGAATAACTACTGTCGGTACTTATCTCCCAGTTAAAGGCGTTCAGGACAATAGAGAGGGTCTTTCAGCACAAGTTCAGGCACCTGAATGAGGATATATTCGGTAAGTCCTAATGAAATGCTAAGGTGGAAGTTTGGCCAATAAACAGGTTGTGGTTCATTCCCAAAACAATCATCTGAAGAATATACATTGTACTTCTACTTAGGAGTTGCTTTTGCAATGGTCTCCTCTATAATGGACCATAGAACAATTTCTCGAAATTTCACTCTTCTAGTGAAAAGAGTGTTTAATAATACTCTGTGTCTTTGCCTAAAGCAAAACAAAATAGAATCTGGTGTTTTGTGTGTATGTGATTTTTCCCCTGGTAAATAGGATGAACCTCGAAGATCTGTATCACAGCCCCTTTTACCTTATAAGACAGGGTCTCTTGAAATTGCTGAGAATGGTCTCAAAATTATAGTCCTCCTGCTTCAGCCTCCAGAGCAACAAGGATTAAGACATGTGCCACCTTGCCTAACAAAATATGATACTTGAATCTTCAATATATCTTACATTTTGAGGATTCAAAGAAGGGAGTAGAGAAGCATGATTTTGAAGTCTGTGCTCACTTCCCACTTACATATCCTTCCCAGAGAAACTGGGGCTCTTTCCAGACTTCTTGTTGGGCCACAACTATTACTGGGTTTTATTCTTCCAGTGAGGCAAGAGGGTAACAAAGAAAAGGACATGGATCACTGAGGATGGGGTCCTTTCTAATTCCTGTTTTAATATTTTGGCCAGTTTGATCTTCTGTCCTGATGCAAACCGGAAGTTGGTAACATTCAAAGTTTTAAATATGAACTTGAAGATAATTGTTGTTCTCTAGGACTTCAAACTTATATAATAAACCGTATCCTTCAAATCAGAGCTCTGCATGACAATTGGGGGCAGATGACCCACTAATCATGAAATAGTATTTTGAGTTCTTATTGCCTTTCTGTGTAGCTTCCACAAAGACCTTATGAGCCAGAGAGAAGCTGGAACCAAAACAAAGTTCAGTGCTTCTCAAGTGGAACCAATTGAATGTCCTCCCCACATTGACCTTACTATGCAACAGGAGCCCAAATGACCAACCCTTGAAAGATACTCCCCACCTGGCCATTGCAGGATCACCTTCTCACTTCTAAAGTGATTTTGCCTTAGTGTGAACTTCCTCCTAAGTTAAAACCTTCACACAAACACAAACACTTCCCAGAAAGAGATTCTCTGGTACAAGTAAAGAGATTCATTAATTTGTGAAGGAACAGTGAGAAATCAACTTTAATTATTTTCCATTTAAATCAATAAATATGAGCATGTTTTAGTCATCCAGAGACTAGCAGCAGGAATGAATAGGGAAATGCATGCCACCTGTGAAAATGGATGCGAAGCCAGGTTCTGCAATAAATGTATGCATCTTTAAATAAAATGAAAATATACCCTATAAAAATAGATAAATGAAAGCAGCAATTGTTTCTGTGGTGACTGCTTTTCCAAAGCTGTGTTTATTTTCCAGTCTGCTTCCGCAAATATTCTGAACTAATAATAGTAAAAAAAGCAATTTTCCAAGGTCCCAAATTCCATTGCTTCCTGACATAGCTAAACTGTACCTGGAGGTGATGTGAATGCATGATGTGATGCACTGGAGTCTACTTGCCAGGAGAAAATAAAAAGGGAAGGACTGCTAATTTTGAAGACTAGAATTTGCAGGGAAATAGTTTTGGGAAACTAGAAGACAAAGGAACTGGGAGAAAGAAATTTGAAATAATCTATGAGACCTGGTATGGAGTCTCTCCTCTAGGAAGCATCCTACGTGTGATCTAATTTTAGGAAAACTATATACTAAGTTAATAAAAAAAAAATCACCTCCTTTTATTGTTGTGATTCCACAGAGGCAAGAACCCTGACACGCAGAACTGAGGACTTCAAGAGGGACAAAGCCTGTGAAAACCAGAGTTCTTTCTCATAGATTCATTGGATAGCCACACCTGCAGCCAGACCCCAAAAGACAAAAAGACAAAACAAACAAACAAACAAACAAAAAACAATTTGAGGAGGGCAGCCAATAAATATTTCTTCCCTATCTTTGTAAGTAGTGAAAAGTATAAATATTTTATTTTAGCATCTCTTCATATAGTAATTTTTTTAAAATAAAAAAGTAACAGTCAATAAATTTGACCTAAATTTATGTACACAAACTTGGCCCACTCAACTTTTGTAGTCTTTTTATAACTTTATTTTTGCTGAATCCAAATCCAATAGTAATATGTGTATTAAAGATCATTCCTTATGCATCCAACAGGAGATATGCCAGATATGAGAGGGCATTGATAAATACTCTCTGCCCTCCCAGAATCACCAACCTAACAAACAATGAACAAGTGGCCCAAGGAACACATGCAGGGTGAATTACAAGTGAGGTTCCATGTTCAAAATAGAAGAACTGGATTCTGTACAAAGGAAACCTTGATGAGTGGCCAGGGTGGGTATGGCTGAGTCCCTGCCAGTGATATTTAAATTAGGGCATGTTAGGAGAAGAGGAAGGACCAATAGGTGCCCAGGTTCCCAAAGAACTAGAAGAAAGCCCATGCAGGGAGGAGTGACATGAAGAAGAATTCAGCACCTTCAGGGTCCAGGCTTTGCCGGGTCTCCACCTGGAGAGGTTCTGATAGGGTCTCTATTTTAACGTAAAAACAATATAAAGGAAGGGAGTGACATGGTCTTTTGGATATTTTAGGACCAAAGGAAGAAAGAAGGGAGGAAGACAGGGAAGAAGGAAGTAAGCAAGGGAGAGAGGTAGGGAAGGAGGTGAATGGAAGGGAAGAAGAAAAGGAGAAAGAAATCAGTTGCCTGGTGGGAAATAGTTTGAGAAACATTAAAATAAAAGCAGATGCAGAAGACTTTCATTAAGTGATAACAGTGGATTGGACCAGAGCAGACTTAGTGCACGGAAAGAAGAATGAAAGACTTTGAGACATGTTTTGGAGATGGAAACGGAAGGAGTGGAGACTGCTTGATTGGGTATAATGGTGGAGTGTTGCATGGAAGGATTTGTTTCCTCAAAATATAAGTGATGGAGGCACTCAAGTATTTGTGATTCTATTCATGCCTAATAAATCCCTTACAGTATCAAGCATTGCCAAAGTAAATTCACTTGTGGTAAACTCACCTCTGATGACATATTACCAGTATGTCAGATTTGCAGATCATAAGGTGTGCACACTCACCTAAGACATCTCAGTTAGCAAGTGGCAGAAATAGAATTCCAGGTCCACCTATCAGCAATATCAGTAGCTTTGCACCTGCTACTGAGGGACCAATCCTTACTTCGAACCCTGTTTCTCATCCCTTACACATTTACTTTGCCATTTACCCTTCTCATTCTATCGTACAGAAGAACACTTATAATATTTTTTTCAGACTGTGACAATATTCCGGGAGAATATGCTTTATCTCTGTCATGATGCCTTTGGTTACAGCTTAGCCACCTGATTAAGCCAATAGCAGGTATAAGGAAAAAATATATTGACTGAGCCCTCATTAAGAATCAGGTATCAAACCTGGTCTTTCATTTGTAGCTTATATTATCTCTAACAATCACCACATGTGCACATGCCCATGCACACACAAACTAACACACACACACACACACACACACACATGCACATACACACAATTTGGATTTCCCAAACACTGTGTGAAACTGTAAATAAAGACAAATAGGTGTTTAGAATACAGAGAAACAGAGTAATGACCACATGAATCCACAGGAACATAACTGCCATCTACAAACCAAAAAGACACACCTTAGAAGAGATGCACCCTGGTGACACCTTGATCTTATACTTGTAGCCCCGAGAACTGGGGGACAATTTGATTTCTGTTGTTAAATTCATGGAGTCTGTACTCCGTTGTTATGGCCAATCAAGCAAACTAACAGAGAGAGAATGCAAAATGGCACAACCATTAAGGAAAAAAAAATACTTTTCAGTCACTTAAAAAGTAAAGCATACACATAGGACCCAGCAATGACATTTTCAGGCATTCCTAAGAGAAATTAAGGTAAATGTTCTCACACACACTTGTGTATGAATGTTATTAGGAGCATCATCCACAATTACCAAGAATTGGGGTTTGGGGTAGACAAACAACTATCAACTAGAAAAAGGATAAATAAATATACCTTCCAATGGAATAGACTCAGCAATAAAAAAGAACAAACTGCAGATAAACAGTCCCCAACATGAATCTCAAAATCATTATGCCAAATGAAAGGCAACAAAGAAAGTTCTAGAAAAAGCAAAACTATAGCAACACAAAGTAGATTCCTAGATGCGTTGGTCTGAGGAAGGGACAGTGCACAGGAGTTGATAGGAACAGGCATAGGAAACTTTGGGAGAGTTAGGGAAACGTTCCAGAACTTGATTATGGTGATGGTTGGAGGAATATATACATTTATTAACAATTCACTAAACTGTAAAATAATTAGGCAGGTTTTAGTAATTTGTAAGTTATTCCTCAATAAAGTGATATTTTCAAAAGGACTCTTTCTAGTAGTTAAAATAACTCCCAATAAACATGCAGCATTGGAAGCTACAGTTAAGAAGGCTGTTGAAGAGTCTATTCAAGCTACCTCTTAACCACCAGAACAGTGAAAATTTAGCCTATATGATTTCAGAATTGTGCACAACCAAGTTCAAATCATGAGGGATAAAAAGACGTGCGAGTGAAGCTCCAAGGCAGCCCAGTGGCTATGAGGCACCCAAAGGATCAGATGATCTGGATTCCAGCCTATATAACAAATCCATGTTTTTCATTTAGTCCTGCATCATTTCATTTTACCACACTCATTTTCTTTGGAATTAAATTTTCTTATTATAAAAAATTTGGATATTAAAATAAGACATATTTCCATATACCTCTAAGCTTCAGGATTGTATGCATTTACATACAATATGGTCATGTTTCCAAGGTCAGTTTCTGATGGGAATAAATGAACAAGTCACATTTCTTCAGTAAGACAAATGTAGGCCAAATCTTCATTATGGAAATGACTGGAATAGATGAAATTAAGAGAAAGGTACTCCCATCTTAGAAAATATTCTTCCAAGTATAGAATTAAGATGTGTGCACACCTGAAATCCAAGCATCTGGAGAGGTTGAGGCAGCAGGATCTCAAGTTCAAAGCCAGCCTCAACAAAAGCGAGGAGCTAAGCAACTCAGTGAGACCCTGTCTCTAAATAAAATACAAAAGAGGGTTGGAGATGTGGCTCAGTGGACAAATATCCCTGAGTTCAATTTCAGGTACCAATAAGTAGATAGCTGGATAGCTAGATAGTTAGATAGCTAGATAGATAAAATGTGTATTTAAGGTTTTCCATGATACTATGAAAGATAATTGCACTTTGCCATGGATCTTATTTTGAATTTATTACAATGTGATGAGGTAGTTATTAGTTTCTCTCCTCTGAAGACGTAGACCATAGGATTTAGGTTACTTGCAATTTCATGTGTTGAACGTAGGAGAGATAAGACAGGGAGCTGAACTTCTTGGTGGCTGATCTAGGACTCAGACATAGCTCTTTGGAGCTGGGAGAATCTTTTCATGTCCAGTTTTCCCTCTCTCTAAGGTATTCTGAAAATCAATCTGCTATACAGATAGAAGCGAGTTGCTTCTCATTCTACGTAAATAAATTCATGTAAGAAAATACAAAGTATTGGTGCAAAGTAGCTGTAGCTGGCACTTTATAGTCAGCCTTGTTTTCAATCAAACATATTCTTATCATGAAATTTAACACCTGTCATGTTCTATTTATGCACATAATTTTATTCTTGTTTACTATGTATCAAATCTGACTACAGAGCCCATCGGTATGCCAATTTAAATTATAAACTACTCTGGACTTTGCTTTGGACAGAAGCATTTCTTTGCACAGAACCATTAGTCAAATGTTAATCTAGGGCTCACGTTTACTGTTAAAAGGCTCAGTTAGCATGTGCTTTATTAAATAATCTTTTCATTATTGATCATGTACATGTCATGCATGAATGATTTGTACATAAAAATGAGGTTGCATATTACACATGCCAACATGTGAACCAAATAGCAGTGAGTATGTGTTTTTGCTATTAGCTCTTTTTTTATTTTTACAGACTGCGTTTTGATTCACTGTACACAAATGGGGTACAACTTTTCCTTTCTGTGGTTGTGCATGATATAGATTTCACACCATTCGTGTAATCATACATGTACATAGGATAATGATATCTGTCTCATTCCACTATCTTTCATATCCCCGACTCTTCCCCCCTCATTTCTTTCTATGTAAAACTTTTCATATATTTTAATGAAGAAATTCATTGCTCTCAAACATAGAGATCAAAAATCACTTATGTTTACAAGCAAGATGAACTTATTTAGTATTTTACAGAAATTTAGTGCAATAAGGCAATTTATTAGCCACAGAGATCAATACTTCCTTTTTTTCAGAAGCACTGTCATAATCTAGTATTACAATGCTTGTTGTTTGAAACTGTGTAAGGCAAGGGAGCTAAGAATGATAGATTGTTGCAATATTTTATTCAGACCTGTGTGTGCTCACTCTCACACACTTACATTTTATCTGTCATGTTGTTTGCTATTTTATGTCACTGTTGGAGATTTCAGTAAATGCTAAAAGAAGCCCTCGAAGCACTGTGTTTCATTCTTACCCTATTGTAAGAACAATATTCTATTGCACTGCATTATAATTGCCTACTTATCCTACAAAAGTAAGGAAATATGCCTAAGAGAGTTTGTGTACTTCTAGCTAAAAAAGACCAGTCCTCATTCATCCTTTTATCTTTAACACTATTACATTACCTGACATACAGTTAAATTCAATCAATGAAATTTTGTTGAGTGAAAACACTTTTTTAAAACATCTGCATAAGTGAAATAAAAAGGTTGGGAGTCATGTTAATATATGTAGGAATAAAGATATATTGGCTTTGAAGTCAGATACCCCAGTATTGTTTAGAGAACCCATATTTACCATATAGGGGTCATAAAGCAAAACACTTCTTATTTGTAAAAGATAGTTAATAAAAAAGGTATAAACAGACAGAGTAGATGGAGCTCAAGATTTTTAGGCAATAGTGTTACTTTTTAAGCTAGCATAAGAGGGGAGACAAGTTTTTATATATTAGTCAAAACCCATAGACTATGCCACATTAAGAATGAACCCTAAAGTAAATAATGAATGTTGGGTGTAGCAAATGTACCAGTCTAATGGGTGTTGCTAATGTCGAGGTAGGATGTGAATGTACAGGCTAGAAGAAGTGATTGACTGTGATTTACTATGAACACAAAACTTCTCTAAAATTCTCTAAAAGATAATACCCACTAACAAGTTGAGACATAATATAAATGCACATTAGCCTAAAGCAGTCATGAAATATATAGACTGACATGGGTAAAAACATATAAATAGGTAATTCATTGAGCAAAATCTCAGAATATACAATTCTTCACATGGACTCTTAAATATATATATTAAAAAAATACATATTGTTAGATCCAATTTTGTCAAAATTTTGGAAAATAGTCAAATAT
Organism: Glaucomys volans; assembly: GCA_020662805.1. NCBI lineage: Eukaryota > Metazoa > Chordata > Mammalia > Rodentia > Sciuridae > Glaucomys > Glaucomys volans. The sequence goes on along the minus strand of JAJEJO010001342.1, from coordinate 231,696 downwards.
TCAGAGAAACGAATTCAATGCTGAACTAAGGAAAAGACAAATTAAAACCCCCCAAACCAAGGGCCGAATGTTTTCTCTGATATGTGGATGCTAATTCACAATAAAGGGGGTGGGTGGGTAGGGAGGAAGAGAGTTACTTTGGGTAGAGGGGAGTGAAGGGAGGAGAGGGGTATAGGGGTAGGAATGGTGAAGTGAAATGGACATTGTTGCCTCATGTACATGTATGACCACATGACCCATGTGATCCTGTAATATGTATATCAGGGAAATGGGAGGTTGCTCTCCATTTATGTATGATCTGTCAAAATGTATAAATGTTTTCAACTGTCATGCACAACAGTTTAAAACAAATAATAAAATAATAAAAGTCATAAGAAATCTTTGAAAATAGTTTTACTTGCCCTTGTCTCACACACATCTTTCTCATTTCAGTAATGACCTTGAAGACCACAGCCTAAGCAAAAAGTCCATCTATCTTTCTGGAGGAAGTGGAGATGACTGATCCACAAACACTGTGCACATTTATTCTATTTTTCTGGGCCTATCCAAAGGTCTGGTGCAAGATGCTCATCCCTGTTATGACTTCGTTGGAATTCTTTCAGAGCACAAAAAATGCTAGGCCTTATTCAAAAACATTGTTATATCAATGAAAATCCCACAACTTCCTGGGAATAGAAGATTATAGTTGAGACATTCAATAATTCCCCACAGCCTAGTCAAAAAGCTCAGGGGTGGGGAAGTTTCTGTGTAACATTAGGGAATTAAAAATTGCTCATGTCAAATGAAGAATTTAGAATACCATACCAAGGGAAGGACAATTTCTCAAGGAAGAACAGTGGGGACACTAAACTTTCATCATGAGTTGATCTCCAGTCTCAACACAAGCAGGAAGACTGAGAATGTTGTAAATGGTCTGGCTAAATGTTAAAGAAATATTTTAGCAATGTCCATCTAAGAACTCTGAAAGAGGTATTACAATTTGTTGTTGTTGTTGTTGTTGTTATTTTGTTTCTATAGCTCCTGGAGTTCAAGGAAACTTACATAAAAACACAAGTTGAACATGAATGAAGAGAATAGAGATTTTAGTGACCATACGTGATAAGAAATGCAGCTATTGAAAATTATGGGAAATGTCATTGAACAAATAGATATTGATAACTTTCAATAATCAAGAACAGTAAAACCTAGGGAAGGGGGAGAATTTGATTTGCAGAAGGCAAATATTATAATTATTGAAATTTCTGTTTTTAATGAAAAGTGCCATAAAATATATAAAGAGAGAAAGTAATGTCAATTTTTAAAAAGCATTATTGGTAGAAGTAATTCTTGAGAAAACCAGGACAGTGGATTTAATGGGACCCTCTTAAATGTGTTCAAAGAACTAACACTAGAGATATAAAAGTAAATAAAACAAATAAAACTAGGAAAAACTAAAATGAGACTATGAATAAAAAGAAATTATAAAAAAAAATTGAAATCGTAGAAAGAAAAAGTACAAGGAATGAAATGAAAAACTTCATTTGATAATTTAAGAGTAGATTTGAGCAGGCAGAAGACACAATCATCAAATTTACAAATAAGGTAGTTGAAATGGCTCAGTCTGAGAAGCAGAAGAAAAACAAAAATTACAAAAAAAACAAAGCCTGAGAGACCTATGAGACACCATCAAGCTAAATAATTTCTGCATAATGGAAATTCCCAAAGAAGGAGAAGAAGAAAAAAAAAATAACGGAAAGAATATTTGAAAATAATTACCAAATAAATTCCAAATTGGATCAAAGACATGGATATACACATCCAAAAGTCCCAATGAACTCCAAACAGGGTAAGTTTAAAATGATCCACAGACAGGCATTTTATGATCAAATGTCCAACAACCAAAGTCAAAAACACAATTTTAAAAGCAACACCAAAGAGGCAAGTAAGCAGATAAGGCACTCCCCTCAATAAGATTAACTGAAAATTTTTATTAAAAAAATTTGAAAACAAATTTAAAAAGGAAAACAAATTAAAGTTCTGGATGAAAACATACATGGACTGATGAAAAAAAAACAAAATGCTATCAACACAGAATTTTATATCTGCCAAAACTTACGTTTAAAAATGAAGGAGAAATTAAGACATTTTCAGGTAAAACCTTACAGAGCTCATTCCCACTAGAACGTATTTACAAGAAATATTACAGAGAATCTTTCAGACTAAAATAAAAGGATATTAGACAGTAACATGCAGCCATACACAGGAGCAAATACCACCAGTAGAGGTAACAGATAAAATCAAAGTCAATAATATTGTGTTTATGGTTGGTAACATAATTTTTAATTGATTTATTACATGATTTTTAAAAATTAAAATGTTTATAAATTTTATTATAAACAATAATCTGTGAAAACAGCATAAGGTAGGTGAAATTATAAACAGATTGCTTATATAAGTTGAAAGTAAAATAAAATTAATTCAAATTAGGTTTTCCATAAATGTAATATGTACTGAGAGCCCCATAGTTATTGCTAATAACTAAAATTACAGAAGAAAGGAGAAGGAAAAAATGGAGCAATAAAAAAAAATCAACATAACACTAAATGAAGCAATAAATGGAGAAAATGGGAGACAAAATCATATAGACCTGTCAAAAGAAAAAATGGCATAGTTTCTCATCAACAGTCAATCATATATAAATGGCTTAATAATCTATCAATCAAAAGGAAGATTGGATTTTTAAAAAATCAAGATCATGTGGAAACTGAAAAAAAAATGACCTCAATATAGACTAGTAAGTACTAGAGGTTGGGAAGAGGAGCTGGTTGAGTAAAGGGAGATTGGATTTGATAAGCATAGGCAGGTGTGGAAATATCACACTGAACCCCACTAATACAGTCAGATAAAACATGTTAATCAAAAACACTATTAGAAATCATTATCCAAACATAAACTATAGCAGTCTTACTTTGTATTCAAGGACACAAAAAGGCTGTAAGTAAAAGGATGATAGAATGAAAAGAATGAACAGATGGGCATGGTAGCATATGCCTCTAACACCAGCTAATCAGAAATTTAAGACAGGAAGATCATAATTTCAATACCAGCCTGGGCAACATAGTGAGACCCTGTCTTAAAAAAAAATAAATAAATAGAAAGGCTGGGGATGTGGCCTAGTCATAATATGCCCCTGGGTTCAACACCTGGTACACCAAAAACCATATATTTATATATATGGTTATTTTATTTTATTTTAAATATATATACATGTATATATATTTTTGGATAAATATATGCAAACAGTAATACAAATATAGGAAACCTATTTTAATATAAGACAACATAAACTAATTGAACATATTTAAAAAGGACTAAGAAGACATTATATGTTCATTAAAAACGTTAATTCATCAAGCAGATATAACACAAATGAACAAATATGTGTCAAACAACAGAGCCCCCAAATGTATAAAGCAAACATTGACAAATTTGAAGAGTGAAATAGTTCTAAAATAATTGTTGGTAACTTCCTCACTAAACCTTGTTCAATAATGGAGATATTGTATGGATGAGAGATCGCTAAGGAAATAGAGGACTTGAAACACTCATAAACCAACAAGATCTAACATATATAAATTAATAACAGCAATAAAATAACACTGTCTTCAAGTGCACATAGATAATTTTCTAAGGATAGACCATACACTGGGCCACAAAAGAAGTTTCAATACGTTTAAAAACATGGGAATTACGTCAAATGACTTCTCTAATCAAAAAGGAATGAGGCCAGGGGAAATAAAAAGCAGAAGAAAATCTATACAATTCATGAATATGTGGAAATGAGAGATAACACTTTTCAACAACCAGTGAGTCAAAAAAGAAATAAAACTAAAGAGAAAATAAAAAATTCTTACAAAGGAATGGAAGGATGTAATTTAGAGGATGTAACCTCTATTTTGTAATTTAGAGGATGTAACCAAAGCAGTGCTAAGAAAAACTGCCACAGTAAATGTCTAGGAAGAGAGAGAGATCAAAATCAATGACCTAACTTTATACCTTAAGGAATTAGAGCAGAAAAAGAAGCTAAGCTCAAAGCCAGAAAAGGAAGGCAATGATAAAGAATAGAATACACATAAATAGCACATAGAAAAACAGAAAGACTTAAAAGATGAGTGCTTTGAATGTCAGAAAAATCAAAGAAAAGGAATCAGCCCCTTTGTCTCCTTCCCAGAAAGACCAACTAGCAACTATTCACAGACAAGAAAAGCTTTGTGAAAATACTGGAATCTAGGGATGGGGCTGAAGCATCCTTTCAGTCCACAAAGCAGGGGGAAAAATAAAAGCATTAAAAGGACAAGTGGAGTAGTTTCCAATTTACTGTATCACTCTACTATTAAAATGAGTATAACCTATGAAGGTCTGAGTGACCTTTAGCATTTTTAACAAAAAAGTACTTTTTAAATAAGGTATGTGCTTTGTTCTTTTAGACATCATGCTATTGAGCACTTAGTAGACAACACTACACTGTAAACATGACTTTTATAAACACATAAAAATTTTAAAAAAAGCTTTTGTGTGACTTGCTTTATTGTGATATTTGCTTTATTGCAGTGGTCTGGAACCAAGTCAACAATATCTACAAGATATGTCTGTATATATGTAAATCAAAGCAAAAGATTTTAGTTAAAAAATTATTATTAAGAAACAAACAAAAAAGAAGTCATTTCTTTGGAAAAAAAAACACAAAAACTGTAAATGATTAGCTAGACTGAAAAAAAAAAAGAAGAAGACAAATAAATTGGAAAATTTCCTACCAACCTAATAACCTGACAGTATTAAAATTACTATTAAAGAATATTATGATGAATTCTAAGCCAACACAAGATTACTTTAGATAAGATGGAAAAAATCCTAGAAACACAAATTACCAAAACTGACTAAAGAAGAAATTAAGAGTATCTGGTACTAAAAACAAAGGCATTGAAAAGAAATTAAATTATAGACAATATCCCTTATAAAAGACATGCAAGAATCCTCATGCAGAATACCATAAAACTTCCTTCCACATCACATAGAGTATTATGTACCATGTCCAAATGAGATTTATCTCAATAATACAACAGTGATTCAACATAAGAGAATCAATCAAAAGTAACCCACCACATTAATCAGAGGGTAGAATACAGACACGCGTGCACACACACACACACACACTCACCATGAGAAACCTTACTTGACAAAAGCAAATTCCTTTCATCATAAAAACGTTCAGAAAACTAGAAATAGTTTCTCAAAATGAGAATTTCTTAAAATGATAAAAAGCAGTAAAATATCTTGCTCAGCGCTGAGATCCTGAAAATATTTCCCCTAGGATCGTGAAAAGGAGAATTATAAGGATGCTTGCTTTTACCATTACTGGAATATCTTGTCAGAGTAGTTCTTCTAGAAAAATAAATAAAAGATGTGCAAATTGGAAATCTATATGGCATTGTGAGGGAAATTGAATAGCCAAAATAATACTTAAAAATTTTTTAAAAATCAGTTGGGGTACTCCTACACCGATTTCAATCTTTCTACATGCCTACAGATGTCAAAATAATCTGATACTGGCAGGAGGATAAATATATAGAGCAATGAAATACAAACGGGATTCTAGAAATAAATCCGTACATCTAGAGCAATTGGATTTTCAACAAAGTTAAAAAAAAATCTCCTTTTTTAATGTTGTTAATGTTGCTGAACCAAATGAATAACATACAGAGTGAAGAGAAGAAAACAATGGTCAGCTGTATTTTGACAAAGGTGCCAAGAAGATACTAGGAGAAATAATCTTCTCTTCAATAAATGTGGTAGGAAAAGTAGAGATCCACATATGGAGGATGGAAACTGAACTTTTATCTCACCCCATGTACAAAAATAAACATACGGATTGTCAAATAAATAAATAAAAATTGTGAGGAGATACCCCCTAATAATCAAATGAGGCTATTATCAAAAAGAATAAACACCCCCATGCTGGTGAGGAGGTAGAGAAAATGTAACACTTGCATGCGGCAGGTGGTAAGTAAATTTGTTTAACCATTATGGAAAAGAGTATAACGGTTTCTGAAAATATTAAAAATAGATATACAATATGATCTTGCAATTCCACTTCTGTATATAACAAAAAAAACTGATACCAGGAAATAGAAGAAACATTCACCCTTCCATGTTAATCAAAGCATTATTCACAATACCCACATTGTGGAATCAGCCTTAATGTCCATCAACAGATAAATGAATTAAAAATTGTGGGATATATACAGAAGAAAATACTCTTCTATCTCTAAAGGATAGACACATTAGTATTTAAAAAAGAAATCCCAAGATAATTTTATATATGTGAATTTCAGGAAGACCTAGTTTTAAATCCCAGCAGTGCAAAGGACTTTTTATGGTGGCATGTAACCAGGAAATATATTTCCCTATTATTAAAAAATAAAGTAGTTTATTAATATGATCTAGAATTATAAAAGAAATACTATTAGTTACACAATCTATTTTATTTTATTTTAATTTTGTGGTGCCAGGGATTGAACCCAGGGCCTTGTGCTTATGAGGCAAGCACTCTACCAACTGAGCTATTTACCCAGACCCTAGTTACACAATCTATATATCTATATAGATAGATATAGTGGTTGAACTTATGAGCAGTCATTTTTTTAAATGAATTCTAAGTACCAAGGGCAAGTTGGAAAATATAATTCCATTTCTGAGTATATTAAGAACATACTTTATACTATTCACTCTTAGGCCATATCATAATCTTGCTTCTCATTTGCTTCTTATTTCAGTTTAAGGAACATTTATAATATATTTAAGTGTATATAATTTTAGCGATATGTGAGTGTTTGTATCTGTGCCTACATGTTGCATAATTTTTTATACATATATATACATAGTTTATGTATTAATATATTTGTTTACATATTGTTTCAAAAGTATAGACTATTTTAGCTATCCAGGGATACAGAGAACTGTGTAACTTATGTCACATATTCAAAATACAGATTAATCACATGACTGCACAATGCATTTTATGTATTTGATTTTTAAAAAATAAATTGTATGTTTATTTTCCTTCCTCTTAAATATAATCTGTCTCATTTCCCTTCTGAATGTAACTAAAGTCAAGAGATTGCTGTGCTTTTATTCTTGTATTACATATAAACAATATTTGCAAATGTATATTTACACTTTCAGCATTTATTTTAGTGTATGGTTTTATAACTTACTATTTGTAAATCACGTCATACTAAAAACGTCTTATTACTGTTTTTGTTCCACTCAGTGTTGTATTTTGGATTTAGCCATATTTATGCATTCTTAATAGTAATCCATTTCCATTGCCATATTATGTTATACTGTGTGAATATACTTTAACTTATTCATTCCTCCTACTTATGATTTAAATAACCATTTTTCTGAAGTGCAATAACATTTTAGAAAGAGAAACTTTTACCCAAACAAACACTTGATGACTTATTGATTCAATATCCCAAGAGTCAAATCTATCTCCATTATACAGAAACAAGAACATTATTTCACTGTTCTAAGTGAAATTCAGAATTATATTTTCTTTGTTTTGGAAGTCATGGAAATCAATAATCTAAATAACTTTCTAGAAAGTCATGTATATTGTTGCTTTTAAGATAGCAAATCAATCAGGAATTAGTACATCTGATTAAGTACCCAGCAGGGTTTTAGGAATTAGGATCACGGGATGAAGAGAGAGAAAAATAAAGTGCTTATCTCCATTATCCAGGAATTCATGGTCTGTGAAGATGCTAATTGCATGAATACAGGAAAGAATCAAATATAAGTGCAAAACAACATGGAACTGGTAGCAGTTAGCATGTGTGATAGAGTAATTCAGGGAAGGCTTCATGGACAAGCATATCATGTATTTTGTAGGATTCATGAAACAAGTTCATACTACTCAACCAATGAGAGTAATAAAAAAGTTGAAGGGTAAGTTGGAAAACTTCATAGAAAAAATAGATCATTATTCTGATTTTCTTGAATAATCTGCCTATCCATATTTTTCCCTAGATGATGCATCAAAACCAAAATAAAGCATATCAAAACCAAGTAAATTAAATAAAAACCCAAACAGAAGTAAATAAAACTCCAAAAGAATATAAAAATATTAAGAGGCATCCAAAGTTGTTTCTAGTGTCCTGTTTCAAAGCAAGATTGAAGAGAATTAGAGGGGAAAATGTTCATACCTTTAAAAAACCTTGCAGCATTAATACTAAACCAACTAATATCCACAATTGCTTTGGAAGAAAACAACACAATAATAGCATTTTGACTGAAATACTTTGAAAGCATAGAAATATTTGTGACTTTCAGCAAATAAAACCAGCATTCACAGATATGAACTTAATACTTTAATTGCAGAGTATTTTCTATTTCTCAAATGGTTGCCTTTACCATAGCTTCAAATCCCAATCCATTTTCTTGGTGTTTAAGACTCATCATGATTTTATCACCACCAGACATTATGAGTCTATTTTGAGTATAATTTTTCCATGCACTTAATTGCGCAGGAATGCCCACCTTCTCTCTTTATTGCACTTTCCAATCTTGTTGCATATGCAAGGTTATCTTCAGTCTCTCTCTATCTAGCTAGTAAAATGTGGGTGCTCTTCAAGGTCCTCCTCAAGTCCTCTACCAGCTGCAGCCTGTTGATCCTACTTTTACGTGCTCATTGATGTCCAAATTAACTTCCCTGCTTCTCTGCATTCCTGTGACATATTACTTGCTTTACTAATGGTGAATTGTTTGCATTACACTCATAACCAGTAGATAAGTATCTTCCTAAAGATAGGCAAGCACTTAAATACACTAGTCCAAAGCTTTATGCTTTAAAAATAAAGCTTTTTAATCTTGGAGAAGAGTTGCAAAAAATTGTACAGAGAAATCCCGTATAAATTTCAACTCTTTTCCTCTAGTGTTCATACTTTACAGAACCCAACAATATATCCCAAAACTGTTGTTCTGTACCGAACAACAAAGGGCGGAGTGTCCTGTCTGGGCCAACCAGAGGGGAACACGGGGTCGAGCAGGATGGTGAGTGTCGTTGACTGGAAAAGAAACTACACCAGCCGGGAGGTCTGTCAAAGCAGACACTCGTTTAATAGGGAAGTGAAACAGGTATATGAAAAGGGAGCGAGTGAGGAAAAAAAACAAAAAAAAGGGGAGGAGATACAGGTGGGGGCCAATCATCTTAAAGGTCAACAGCCCATGCAGTATACAGCAAGGCCTGGAGGGCAGAGGTCTCCTAAGATGTAATTGTGGCCAGGAGCTGCTCACATTCACGGAAGTCGAATGAGCCAATCCTGGGCCGCCACCTTGGTGGTACCACGAATGGGGGAGGCTTTTGCCCCGAGGGTGTTGTTGTTATTATGGTCACCATTTTAAGGTGTGTCCCTACACAAAACTATGAGAATAATCTTGGCACAATAGAATTAACCCAAATAATTTACTTGGATTTGGATTTCATCAAATTTTCAATTAATGCATTGCTTATCTCTTTTATGACTTAGAAATTCCCATGGTCTGTCACATCACCGCACTTTTTTCTTTTTTGCTGTCTAGGGATTGAACCCAAAGATTCATGCATGGTAGGCAAGTGCTCCATCACTGACCCACCTCCCCAGCTGTTTTTCAGTTTTATTTTGAGTCAGGGACTCACTGCATTGCCCAGGCTTATCTTGAACTTGCAGTCCTTCTGCTTCAGCCTCCCAAGTAGCTAGGATCACAGGTGTCATGTCACATTTATGTCTCCCATGTCACATGTCTCCCATTTGTCTTCTCCATTATCTTGGTAATTGTGAAGACCACTGATTGGTTTTATTATACATGTTCTTCCAGTTGGATATATTTAATGTTTTCTTATATTTAACTTCTATTTATGCGTTTTGCAGAAAAACATCCATGCAATGTTATTATCATTTGGGATATGAGATATTGATATTTATTGTGAAAAATGTTCAACATGGTCACTTATTTAAGGTACTATCTATGAAAAAAGTGCTACTGTAAAGTAAATTATACTTCAATGTAAATTCTACTAAAGGTACAAAGACAAATTAATGTAATTCTTCATAAACCCTTCCAAAAAATTAAAGTGGATAAAACAATTCCTAGTTCATTTCATAAAGCCAGAGTTACCTTAATACCAAAATTATAAAAAGCATCACAAACAAAAAAAATTATAGACCAATGCCTCTTACAAATAATCAATGTTTATAGCAGCTCAACTCACAATAGCTAAACTATGAAACCAATCTAGATGTCCTTCAACAGATGAATGGATAAAGAAAATATGATGCATACATATATATATGCACATGATGGAATATTACTCAGCTTTAAAGAAGGAAATTATGGCATATGCTGGTAAATGGATGGAGGTAGAGAGTATCGTGCTAAGCAAAATGAGCCAAATCCAAAAAACCAAAGGCTGAATGTTTTCTCTGATATGCGGATGCTGATTCACAATGGGGCATGGGGCGGGGGGTGTTGGGAAGAACAGAGTTACTTTAGATTAGATAGAGGGGGAGTAATGGGAGGAAAAAGGGATTGGGGGTAGGAAGGATAGTAGAGTGAAACATGTTATTACCTCATGTGCATATATGACTGAACAACCGATGTGATCCTACAATATATACAATCAGAAAAATGAGAAATTATGCTCCATTTATGTATGATTGATCAAAATGCATAAATGCATTCTATTGTCATGTATAACTAATTAGAACAATTTTTAAAAATAAAAAAGAAAATTCAATTTAGCAACATGAGAAGGACAATATCAAGCATCCTAAACAACATATTAAAAGATATAATCAAATCATTATTCATTTCAGAAATGCAAATGTTGATTTAGTATCTAAAATCAATTCATATATGTTATATGAATCAATGGATCAATAAAATGAAGAGAAAAATATCCTATTATTTCAATTGATATAGAAATATTATTACAGAAAATTCAGCACACATTCATAGTAAGAAACCTCCACAAACTAGGAAGATTGGAAAATTTGTTTTTGCTCACAAAGAGCATCTATGAAAAATCACATTCAATACCAGAATTAATGGTGAAAGACTTAATCTTTCCCCCACCCCAATGTCAAGAAAAAAAATGCCAAAAATGTTCACTTCCTTCATTTCTATTCAAAATGTACTGGAGGTTTTAGCCTGGCAATTAGACAAGGAAACAAAAGAGAGAAATTAAAAAATGATCAGTGCTAATAAATGAGTCCAGCATAATTACAGTATGAAGATCAATACACTAAATTAAATTGCATCTCTGTGCAGTAGCAATACACAAACTGAAAATTAAATTAAGAACACAATTTCACATACAATAGTAAAAATTAGCATACCTAGGAAAAGAATTAACAAAAGAAGTACAAAACTTTTAGTCCAAGCATTATAAAAGTTGTGGAAATAAATAAAACCTAAATAAACAGAGCGCCACTCCATGTGAAAGGTCAGAACACTAATAGTGTCGAGATGGTTGCACTCCAGAATTGATCTACAGTTTAACACAACACCTTGGTAAGTCACCTCTTTGTCTTTGTGACCAAAATACCTGACAAGAACAATTAAAAGGAGAAAAAGTTTGGGGAGGTTCTCAGTTGGGAAGATTCCGTTCAACTGATTCTAGTGCTTTGGGCCTGAGCTGAGGAGCATATCCTGGCACAGTGTGTGGCGAAGGAAAGCTGCTCAGCTCCTAGCAACCAGGAGGCAGAGAGGGTGAGAGAGGGGATCCTGGGAACCAGATAAAATCCCCAGGGTTATGCCCTCCTGACCAGCTTTCTCCATTCATGCTCCACCTGCCTACATTTACCACCAAGTTGTAGTCCATTCAAATTATTAATGCATGAAATGGATTAATCCACTGGTGAAGTTACAGCTCTCATAATGTGACCATTAAACTTCTGAATATTCCTGCTTCAGCCTAACAGGTGAGATTTACAGGGGACACCTCATTTCCAAACCATAACAATATCTAGCAAAATCCCATGTTTTTTTGCAGAAATTGAAAAGGCCATCTTAAAACCCATATGGAAATTTAGTGGACCCAGAGTACCAAATCAATCTTGAGAAATAAGACAAGTATTTGGAAGGCACACACTTTCTACTTTCAAAAATTTTGACAAAGCTAAGATAGTATGGTTTCAGCCTGAAGTTTAGATTTAAAAAAAATGGAATTAAACTTAAGGTTCAGAAATAAGCCCTTACATTTACTGTCAATTGAATTTTTAAGAATGTACCAAAGTAAATCGAAGGGAAAAGAATTGTGTTTTTGATAATTTTCTGGGAGAACTTGATGCCTAAAGCAAAAGAATGAAGATGGACGCTGCTCCCACCATATACAAAATTTAACTCAAAACAGATCAAACATTTAAATGTAAGAGCTAAAACTATTTTAAAGTAAGACATAGGTGTAAGTCTCCATGTGTTTGAATTAAGAATGGCCAAAGAAAGCCAGCAGGAAAAGAACATAAACTGACATCATTAAAAAAAAAACAAAAAACAACTTTGTACTGCAAAAGTTTATGCTAAAGAAAATGAAAATACGAGTTGATAGAATGGAAAAACTTTTATAAGTCCCATATCTAATGAGACATACCTAGAATATGTCATTAATATTACAACTCAATAATAGTAAGTCAGATAACACCATTTTTAAATGAGCAAAATACCTGAATATACAATTTCCAAACAAGATATATATGGCCAATAAGAACAACAAAAAGTTTTTGTCAGATAGCAGAATCCAATTATTTTTGTTAGAATCCAAATCAAACCACAAGATATTATTTCATGCCTACTGAAATGGTTAGAATGAAACAGAAAATAATACTTGTAAACAAGAAGGCAGATTAATTGAAGTATTTATATATGACTGATGGGAATATAAAAGCAGGTAGCAGCTTTCAATACTATTTAGCATCCATAAATGGTTAAGACTAGAATTACGATATGATCCAGTAACAAATGCTACTTTCTCTTCTCCCTCTCTCTCCATATATATATATATATATATATATATGTATATGTATTTATATGCATAGATATGACATAAATTCATATAGCCTCACAAGATTTTTCCGTAGATGTTAAGATCAGTATTTATGATAGTCAAAAATGGAAACAACTGAAGTGCCCATCATGCAAAAACAGGTTAAGCAAAAATTTTCTTATATCCATACAGTGAAGTATTATCCCAAAATGAAAAGACGTGAAGTACTGATATAAACTACCATGTGGGTGAACCTTGAAAACAGTCTGCTATGTGACAGAAGTCAGTAAGAAAAGTCCTCATATTGTATGACTTTATTATTTAAAATATGGAGACCAAGCAAATCTTTAGAGACACAAAGGAGATGAATCATTGTCTTAGGCTGAGGCTGAAAGGAACTTGGGGCATGATTACTAAAGGTTGCAACGTTTCCTACTGGTGTAATTAGTTTTGTAAAATTTATTGCAGTGACAGATAAAAGCACAGAATATACTAATGTGCATGTTAGGTCGATGAATGGTATGATATTGAACGGTATGAATGGTATGAATGGTATGAATGGTATGAATGGTATGATATGGAAGTTGTATCTTACTAACATTTTACCAAATTAAATTTTAAATGTGGGAATACAATTTTTAAAATATTAAAGAGTTATTAGACATAAAAGCAACTTTTCTGACGTGATCACAGTACCCAAGTAAGTATTCCTGAACACAAGATCCTGAAAGGCTCAAATAACAAACTAGTAATAGAGCTATCTTTAAAGAAGCTTGGCTGCCAAGAGAATAAATGCTAATTCCAAGATAAAGTTAAAAATAAATTTTAAAAAGGGTGCATAACACTGGGAAAAGATTCCAGGGGAAAAATAATTCAATATTTTATTAGAAGAACTTGAAAGCTCTAAAGAAATTTGAGATGTCCTTTTTTTGGCAAATTGTTTAATTATTGACATGATGTTTTTAAGGAAGAGCAATGTTTATGACATTTCTATAAAATGCAGTATGCAAACTAGAGAAAAATATGTTCTTTTAATACTAACATGTATTGAATAGATGAATGATGCCATATGGCAGACAAAAAATGAGACAGAGCTTAAGACTGATTCTTTTTTTTTTTTTTTTTTTTTTTGTGCACTGGATCCTTCAGCTCTTTGTATAGAATTTAAAAACTCTTTCCATGACCTTGATATTTGTATAATGTTACAGGAATGCAATAGAAAGAAAAGGTAGAGTAGGTACAACTTAAAATATATTTAAAGTAATTACAAGAGTTTCTGAAAAGTTATTTTAGGGTTAAACATACTGAGAGACATAGAGGGGGCAAGAGCATAGCTTCTACAATCTTACTGCTTGGATTCAAATCCTGAGTCAACTGTAATTTTACTACAAGAAATACTCAATGTGAGAGAGATTCAATTTTCTTATCTATCTCATGGGCCAATTAATGTAGCAAATAATCTATCTCAATGTGATAGTATGAGGTTAAACTAGGTAATGCATTTAAAACTGTTAAAAATTGTAGCTATTATTATTCATTTAAGAGATGTTATTTGAAGAGTGATATAATTTTTTTTTTTTTTTTTTTTTTTATTGCAGTGCTGGGGTTTGAACCCATAGCCTTGTGCTTGCTAGGCAGGCACTCTACCAACTGAGCTATATCCCCAGCCCCTAAAGAGTGATTAATTTAATATATTCTCTAAGGTGTTTTGATCTAATTCATTCAGTAAGGACATCTTGATTTGTATTTTCCATTCCCTGAAACATACCTACGACCTAACTGAAATATATGTACATGTGTATACGTGTGTGCATGTGGAAACATCTAACTTACTTGGAAATCACCATGAAATCTCTGACCTCCAAAATCATGGAATTGCTGATGTCATGGTGGTGCTATTTTTCCTCTGTCACAAAATCTAAATCATATTGGTCTTTCAGAAAAAAATAACAATAATAGAGAGTTCTGAAATGTATTTTATGGGGAACAGATTCAGAAAAATGACTGACTACTATCAATACAACATTTATATACATCTAAAATCCTTGCTTGAATTCCTACTGTGCTACTTCATGAACTGACTGACATGAGGCAAAGGTGAATATTATTAATTAATCTGTCTACACTAAATTTCCTTATATTTGATTTTGTGGTAATAGTTTATGCAATGGTTTGTTACAAGAATTGAATGAGACAATTAAAATATGGTGCTTTCCCTAATGTATGAATGGTATGAAACAAAGCTCCCGTTTCTCATATTGTCTTACCAGTTACATACAGAACAGTTAGTCTTCCATAACTTGTTCGTGTTGGAGCTAATGTTGCTTCCTAGGAATGATAAGTTTATTTTATAAATAATTTTATATTATCCTATAAACAAGCACTTAAAATCCTCTCTAGGTTATATGTAGATCTCAACATTTAAGTTCTTCCCTATACAAAATCATGTGATAATGTACATCTGTGATTTCTCACAGATGGTTAACAACTGGCTTCAGTGATAAGTTACATTTAACTTATGATGAAGGACATCAGCAAAATGGCATAATATGTTTTGCCTTTGGATTTCCACGGGGCCCAATTTTGACAAGCATCCGTGAAGGAAAGGAACTTTGTAGGTTTCTGAATTCTATCAGAGAAATTCCAATACACAAATGATGCAAAATAAAATCTAAGAACAGACTCTTTAAAAGAATAATTTCATTTTCCCCAAAGTCGGCACAGCTTAGTGCCAAGAGAAGCTTCAGCACACTGTTCTACTGTGGGAGGAAGGGATAATGTATTGAATGAATCGTCAACTTTCTCAGCTGCACAAGACACTGCAATAATTGCCTGCCTTCTTCTCACCTGGCACAGACTAATGAATAAATCTGAATAGCTGAGTGTCAAGGAAAGGATGGGAGGAGGAAAGACAAGTGCAGACTCACAGCAACCAGGGCTCAGAGTTAAACAGTCAACTAGACAATGTATGTACTCCATAAGAAGGCTTGTCCACAAGCCTCCTTGAGATGCTTCACTTGTAGAGCACCACAACTACCTGAGTGAGCCCTTAAAGATCTGCTCCTTCTCTATGGCCAGCTCTTGACACACAGATCTTGAAAGGTGAGTATGAATGCTTTCAAGTGGCTTACAAGCACATGGAGTCAGCTGGATATATTCGATGGAATCAGGAGAAGATGCACAAACTTGGGCATTTCAGAGCATTGTTATAGAGATAATGAGTGGAAATTTTTCAGCGCCAAGTCATATATAAACATAAAAACCTTAACATCATCCTTACCCAAAAGAGAACTAGAGGGGCGGAGCAGGCAAAAACATAAAGAAGGTGTGAGAGAGCCTTAGAATTTCAAGCTGGGTTGACTCATAAAGACATTTCTTACCCAGAGCAAATTAACCAAGACAATGGTTATGATTGCCTATATGATTGCCTCTTAAATGAGAAAACAGCGCTATAAGACTGCAAGAAGCATAAAAAACCAAGGAAATGTAACACCACCAAAGGAACACAACTCCAAGCTACAAATGGAGACCTACAAATTACCTGTCAAAGATTGTGGACCATTGTTCTAAGGAACATCAAAGCTACAAGAGAACAACTAAACGAAATCCAGAAAACAATTCATGAGCAGAATGATATTTAAACAAAGGCTTAGTAGTTTTTTTTAAGAACCAAATAAAAATTTTGGACTTGAAAAATTCAATGAATGAAATAAAAATCTTATTAGAGAGCTTCAATAAAAGATTTGAACAAGTAGAAGAAGGAATCTGTGAACATGAAGGCAGGTCTTTTGCAATTACCAAGTCAATGGTGAAAAAAATGAGAATGATAAGAAACAAAGAAAGCATACAGCATTTATGGGATATCTAGAGAAATACTGTATGCATTAGAAGAAGAGAAAAAAAAGAGGTATAAAACTTATAATACAGCATTGAATAAAATCGTAAAAAAATAATGCCTGAAAACTTGCAAATCTTGGAAAGATTTGGATACCTAAGGCTAAAAAGTCTCCACAAAGCCTCAACTGAAAGAGGACTTCAGTGAAATACATTGTAATCAAATTGTTGATAGTCAAAAACAAAGGGAGAATTCTTAAAGCACCCAGAGAAAAGAGGAACCCTCACTAGAATATGAGCACTTCTCAGAAACCTGCAGGCGAGAAAGGAGTGGAATGATATGCTCAAACTCTCAAAGAGAAAACCTCCAGTGAAAAATATATTGCCCTGAAAAGGTATCCATCAGGAGTGAAGGACAGGTAAAGGCTTCTAGGCAAACCAAAGCTGAGGAAATTTGTGTTCATTAAACCTGACTTACAAGAAATGTTATAGAAAAACATTTCAAGCTGAAACCAAAGAATAGTAATAAGTAATAGCGTGTAACTATGCTCCTGAGTCACTCTGAGAATATACTCTAATACTAAAAGAATAATACTATCGTGGTGGTATGTAAATCACTTTTTAACTTTATTATAAAGGTCAAAATACAAAGGTATTAAAACAATTTTAGCTAAAATGATTTGTTAATATCAAAAGAAGTAACTTGTGATACCAAAAATATAAAATGTGGAGAGGAGGAACAAAAGTCTAAATTTTATGTGCAATTGAAGGTAAGTTCTCATCAAATTTAAAATAGACTGTGTATCCTAGAATGTTTTATATAAGATCTATGGGAGTCACAAAGGCAAAATCTCTAGCAAATACAAAAAAAGAAAAAAAAAATTCACAGCATACTACTACAAAAAACTCATTAAATTAGAAAGGGATATGCCAAATGAAGGAGATAAGAAGAAAGGAACTGGGAAATAATTAGCAAACAACTGGAAATGTCAATGCTAAGTCTTTACTTTTCAGTAATTATTTTAAATATAACTGAACTAAATTCTCTCTGAACAGATAAAAAGTGAATTAATGGATTAAGAAAATAAGATCTAATGATAAGCTCTCTTTAAGATACTCTCTTTAGCTTTGCAGGCACAAATAAAAACACAAAGATGGAAAAAGATGTTCCATACAAATGGAAACCAAAAGAGAATAGGTATAGCTGTACATATATTAGACAAACAGACTTTGAGTCAAAAACTGTAACAAGAAATGACACAGATCAGTGTAAAATTATAAATTGATCACTTTAAGAACATAGCTGTTGTAAATATATGCAATTAACATTGGAAAATTATATATATGTATATAAAGTGAAAATTAACAGATCAGAAGGGAGAAAATAGAAAATACAATAATAGCAGTCAATTTTGGTACATTATTTTCAACAATGAACAGATTATCCAAAGAAAAAAAAATTCAATTAATTCAGTGATTTGGGACTACTCTTTAGAAAAAATGGGCCATACACACATATATAGCAATTGACATCCAACAGAAGCAAAATGTACATTCTTCTTAAGTGCCCACAGGAAACTCTCCAGGATAGGTCATGTGATAGACCACAAAACAATAAAGAAATTTAAGAAGACTGAAGTAACATCAAGTGTCTTTTCTAACCACAATGGTGTGAAACTAGCAATCAATAGGAAGAAAATGAAAATTTACATATGTGAACAGTGAACAACACAAACAACAATGGTCAAATAATAAATCAAAGGAGAACTCAGGAAAATATCTTGAAGCAGATAAACATGAAAATGCAATCTTCCCCAAATTATTAGATGTACCAAAACTCATTATAAGTTTGTAGCGATAAATGCTTACATTAAGAAAAAAGATAGATTTCATATGAATATCTCAACTCTGTCCCTAAAGGAACTAGAAAAGAACAAAGTCCAAAGTTACTAGAAGATAGGAAATAATAAAGATTAAAACAGAAATAAATGAAACAGAGGTCAGACAAACAATAGGAAAAATCAGTGAAATCAAGTTGGATTTTTTAAAAAGATAAAGAGAATGATCAAAATGTTAGCTAGCCTAAGCCAAAGGGGAAAGCTAAAATAAAACCAGAAATGAAGTGGAGACACTATAACTGAACTACAGAAACCTTTTTGTTCTTGTAGCTCTTTGTGTATATTTGTGAACAATCATTCACAAATTGTACAGCTAGAAGAAACAAATAAAGTCTTATAAACATACAAGTTGCCAAGACAAAATCATGAAGAAACAGAGAATCTAAATGGAGCAATAACAAGTAAAAAGATTGAATAGGTAATCAAGCATACTCCTAGTAAACAATAGCCCAGGACCTGATGTCACCACAGATAAATTCTATTTAAAAATCAGAGTTATTATTAGTACTTTACAAACTCTCCCAAAAAAATATGAAAAGGAAGGAAAATTTCTGAGTACATTTTTAAGGTGAGCATTACCCTCATACCAAAGTCAAATAATGATACTTCAAGGAAAGAAAATTGCATGCCTATATTCCTGATGAGCATGATTTTTTAGAAAATATTAGTAAACTAAATTCTACTGCACATTGCAAGTATCATACACCATTGTTAAATATATTCTTAGGAATATACAATATTCATTATACAATATGTAAGTATCATTCAACATATGCAAATTAATAAGCATGATGTATCATATTAACAGAATCAAGAATAAAATTCATATAATCATCTCAATTGATGTAGTAAAAGTATTTGACAAATTTTAACAGCTTTTCATGACAAAAACTCTCAATAAAAGATGCATAAATACTGATGATATTGCTTTTATGTGGAATTCCAAAAAAGATCAAACTCATAGAAACAGGAAGTCGATGTTTACTAAGGGATAAAAGGTGGGAGTAATAGGGAGATGTGGCCAAAGGTGCAGCATTACAATACAAGATGAACAAGTCCCATGGACAGCTAATGCACAGCATGGTGAGTGCATTATGTAATTACATTCATAATATAACTAAACTTGGCTCAGGGAGTAGATCTTAAGGCTTCTTACTACACACACGCACACGCACACACACATACACACACAATAAAAGAATAAAAAAGAAAAAAGAAATCTAACTTACATTCTGATGCCTCCTGAGCCATGCACAGTTTATTCTGAGAAAAACATGCCAATTCTGTACAATTCTGGAACATTTAGTTCAGGTGAAATGCAAATCCAATGAAGTTAAATAACTGTGGCTTTTTGTTCCTTTCTATTCCTAACATTTGAATTTCTGAATTCATTCCAGGGCAGTCACAACTCCCTGTGTATAATTATGTGATTTATATTGATTATTAATTTAATAAAGATCTTGATTATAGTCATGAGAAGTAGGAATAAGCAATTATGATACAACATGGTGAGAACAATGATGTTGATAAGCCCTTAGTCCAAATGTGCCACAAAGGTCATGAGGTTCAGAAACCTCAGAAGACATGATCCTTGAGATAGATATTGAAAAAAAAAAAAATAGAAAATCTGCAGAGCAAAAATAAAAGAGAATGCTATGGGAAGAATGGACCCACGAAAGACAAGGCATCAGGAAATGCAGCCTATCTACAGTCACTGAGAGTTCAGTAAGGACTTGAAAACTAAGGAAGGTAACCGGTTCTTCAGAATGGGCACTCATACAAGTATGTGGGACAGAAATAAATGTTCAGTTTGGTCAATACAGCCCAAATCACTTGGGAACACACTCAAAAGGAGAAAGTTGCAGAAGACAGAGAGGAATTAAATGTACATTCCTCTTTCCTCAACCATAATTTATCAGGGAAGAATCCATTAGTGATGTAAAATAGGTGAGCATTGTATACAGTATACATGTGGCCCGCTTGGTGCCAAAACACTCTAATTTCTTGTTCCTGTAGATTGAAATTCTGTCCTTAATTTTTGTAATATTTCACTTGATAAATTATAGTGTAGCCAAAGGTTTTTTTCTGACATTCAAGGATATCTTTAACAACCAGCATGGAATCGGTTGAGGGTGAGAATCTCCCTCTATAATTAAGGCCATGATTTGGGAAATTAGCAACTACCTAGGTTGCGCTAAGGACTGTTACTGAAAGATGAACATCTTTTCTCTTAAATATAATGTTCACATAGTTTGAATAATTTTAAAGCCTGTAGATGAGCCAAATTTGAGCAAAGGAATTAGAATGAGGTTGGCTTCTGAGGACTCCAAACTCTCTTGGCGTGAACAACTCCATCCAACCACCAGAACTAAGAATTTGACCAAACGCTAGTGTGACTTTTATTGGTTCAAGACCATGTCCCCAAGATGACTACAGGCTTTTTAAAAATGCCTGCCAACGAAAGATCACTGTATCCAAAAGTGTCTACTGTGTATTCCAGCTCAAACCTCTCTGAAGACCACTATTCTTTTTCTTGGAGAACTTTATTCAGGAAGCCTACAATTATAAATCTTTTTTCTGTCCCCTTAGATGTAAACCTTCTGCCACCCAAAAATGTTTGCTCAAGGGCTTGGGTGCATCCCTGTCAAGTGCAAGGTTAAGGAGCTAGGTCTCCTGACTTCCAATTCCTGTGGAAGGAAAGTGCCTAACCTCAGTGGGTGACAACTTGCCCCAATTTGAAAGACTCCCTTCTGTCCTAAAGGTATGAACAGTTTGTTTCTCCTCCAGATAAGTGCTGTTAAGGACCCTGGAAGAATTAATCACATCAACCAATCTCCTTAACCCTTTTATCCTTTTTCCTGTAACACACCCCAGCATTTATGCTTCAGCAGCATGAAGCTCAGTTATATGCTGACGTTTCTTCCCCACTACAAGAGACTTAATAAAATCCGTCTTACCACTTTCAACAGGTTTGAGCTATAATCCTGAAAGACACAATTCCAAATGCCATAATCAATCTTGAAATTCCCAAAGATCAAAATCCCTAAAGTCTAAAATCCTTAAAGTTTAAAAATCACAAACCTCAAATTCTGAAAATATTATTCTAGAAAAAAATAATTTAAATTTTTTCAAAAGGCATCTGTTTACATTTTTAAAACGGTATTTATTTGATAGACAAAAAAAACTTGACAGTCTTTCATAAGCTATTTTACACAATAATATAGTATATTATATAATAATGTATAGTTTTTGAAGCATAAGTACTCAGGTGTATGCACAACTGACATGGGGTTGTTTTACAGATCTAGGAGCCCATAAGGTCCTCATGAACCTGTCTCCTATTTTGAGAGTTGCTTTCATTAAGTCTTAATTGATAACTGGAGAAAATTAGTATATGAAAAGCAAAAAAGTAGAGAGACAGACAGAGACAGAGAATCTTTGAAGATTCAAGTGCTGGATACTGCGGATTTCTGTGTAGGTGGGGCAAATGAGAGCAACCATGGTTCCTCAGGTGCTGGGACCTCCCTATGTCCATCATCATGCTTTCCTGAGAGCTTGTGTTGGACACACCTGAAATTGAGGCTTGACGCAATGACAGTTGATCAAGTCACTCAACACAACTAAGCCATAATTTACTTTCATGTTGACCAAGAATATGACTTTCCACACAAGGTGAAATAATTTTATAAAGCATTTAACCTAATGCCTACAACATTGAAGATATTCAATTAATAAATCCTGATCTCTTGAAATGTTAAAAAGGTTTGTTGTGAAAAGTAGGTTGCAAAGTAGGAAAATTAGAAAATCTAGGGGAAAAAAAGAGAGAGAAAATGATTATGTCTTTGGTGAAATCTGAGGACCACATATATATAAAATAGAAGAATAAATAAAATACTCAATTAGCACTAAGGAAACTTCTTCCCTCTATACCCTAATGATCCAAAGCATGGACAGGGTGCAGGTCTAGTGTGAGCCAGTGACTAAGAAGATCAATGGCATTCCCATTTGTGCAGCACTGGGTTGGCATAACCACAGGTGACAACAAAGAGATGCAGCTCGTAGGTCCTTTCCATATCCTTGGTGAGATGGAGGCCTTCAAATTATTAGCCTCGAAGACACAGGGGGCGATCTGAGGCTCAGTCTAATTGAGCAGCTATGGAGGATCCAATGCCCATTTGGTCTCTCAGGCCTTTGTCATGTGTTTTTTTTTTTTTTTTTAAAGAAAATACCTTGACAGAAGACTGAGGGTCCTCCCTATGGCTTAGGCTTCATAGGCACTCCAGAATGAGTTGATGGTTTTAGAGACTAGCCCAGTAGAAATCATAATAAAAAGATTGTGATGCCTTAAAAAAAAAAAAAGATGAAATGACAAATAGAATAATTCTTTAATGTATGCAGGGGATTGGCTCCAGGACCTCCTATAGATTCCAAACTTTGTGAATACTCAAGTCCTTTATATAAAATATATAGTAATTGTATATAATTTATGATTATACTATATATCTGAAATTACTTCTTTATTATCTATAATACCTAATACAATGCAAATCCTTTATACATAGTTGTTGAACTATATTAGGAAATAATGACAAGAAAAAAGTCTTCACTCATTCAATACATGTGCAATTGTTTTTTTTCAAATACTTTTGATCTATGTCTGATTGTATCCAAGTACACATACTAGGAACAAACTTGCAGTCCAATGTTATTTTTGCTTCTCAATCTACAGAAGGGATAATCATTCCTGTTGCAATTATTTGAGAATAAAATGCTGGACTACAGCTGTTCAAGGTGCAATATGATTCCTAAAACAGAGGTCCATATTTAATTGATAATTTTAATATTAAACTAAATAACACAGCCAACAAAAAGTAATTCTCTCTGCATATGTATGCTTTGTGTAAGAATGGAATTCTCTTCTCTTGGGGACAAATTGCCCTGATAGGATATACCATTTCTAAGAATGACTGGTGCTATGGTTTGAACATGTCCAAAATTCTGGTATTGCCAATGTGATCGTACTAAGAGGTGGGTACTTCAGCAGGAGATTAGGCCATGCGAACCTTTCCCTTATAAATGTGATTAAGGCTCTTATATAAAAGATGTCATGCAGTCTTTGGTTCGATTGCCCTTCCAACTTCTGCAGTGTTAAAGATTTCCTCCCCTCTATTGGAGGCAGCAAAGGCATTGCTCTTGGGAGTAGGAAGCAGCTCTTACCAGACAACCAAACCCACTGGTGCTTAGTTGGACCTCCAAGTCTCTAAACCTGAGGCATTGTATTCCTGTTCTTAAAACATTCCCAGTGTATGGTGTCTTGTTTTAGAAATGCAAACCAACTAATACAACTGATATTTGAAAAGGGAAAACAATTTTTTAAATGTCTTTTGTGTGTTTCAAAAGAAAATCCATCAGGGCTGGAGTGTAGCTCAGTGGTAAAGCATTTGCCTAGATGTGCGAGACACTGGGTTTGATCCCCAGCTTGGGGGAAAGAAAAGCAAGAAAAAGTCAGTCAGAATCCTGAAGACTTTTGAAGATATTTTAAAATGGAAACATGACTAATATTTGCACAATCCTCATAGTTTAGCAATAGATTATAATGATCTTTAGTTGTTTTTCTGTGTATAAGAAAACACATAGTTATTGAATACAATAGGTTGGATTTGCAATGTTTTTTCTATAGAAACTTAATCTCTGGAAATAGACTAGTGGAAATTACAAATAATTTTATTATCAAATATATCATAATCTTTTAATTGATAGAGGGTGAGCGGTACCTGTTCTGATAAGTACTAAATTACTTCTATAATTTTATGTAATCTAGATTTTTTCTAACACATTCATCTAAATTTTTTAATCAGAAAAGAAGCCCTAAAAATAATTATTTAGTGGTGCACTCCTGTAATCCCAGTGACTCAGGAGGCTGAAGCAGGAGAATCACAAGTTCAAAGCCAGCCTCAGCAATTTAGTGAGGCTCTGAACAACTTAGTGAGACCCTGTCTCGAAATTTAAAAAAAAAAAAAAAAATTAGGGGGTTGGGGATGTGGATCAAGTGGTTCAGTGACCCTGGGTTTAAATCCCAGTACCTAATAATAATAATAATAATAATAATAATACCAAAATAATAATAATAATAATAATAATAATAATTTGAAGATCTTACTTCTGGAAATCCCTCCTCATTCTACTTATTGTTATTAAATTATACTGATCACTTTATGCCACTGACGTTTTGTTGCTAAATGACTTTGTTCTTATTTTATTCCTTACGTGCATCAGATTATGTTATAAAAGTACAGTAACTAAAGTGGTAATGATGCAAGGATACGCAAATGCAGGGATCATTATAGAAAGCACTGTTAATTGACTTTTAAATAAATTGATAAGATTAACTATGATAAACAAAACCATAAAGGACGGGAAATATTCTCTGTATCATTACAGGATAGTTTATTATTTATTAAAAAAAACTGGTATGGCCGGGCGCAGTGGCGCATGCCTGTAATCCCAGCGACTCGGGAGGCTGAGGCAGGAGGATTGCGAGTTCAATGCCAGCCTCAGCAACTTAGTGAGGCCCTAAGCAACTCAGTGAGACCCTGTCTCTAAATAAAACACAAAATAGGGCTGGGAATGTGGCTCAGTGACCAAGTGTCCCTGAGTTCAATCCCCAGTTCTAAAAAAAAAAAAAAAACTGGTATGTTTTATTCATAACAATGTATCAAATACACATCCAGGTAATTTTATAATTAAAATTAATCACCTAAAATAGAGAATGAATATATTTAATTATTTCTATTTTGGGGGTTAAGGGACGATTAGTGATACCGATTCTACTTAGACATATTTCTTGTCACCTCTGAAAATTTTCTAGGAGTAGAATTAATAGTTTAAAGGTTGCAACAGTTTTCTAAAATTTCAAATGTGTGTTATGTAAATTAGAATACTCATTTTATTGCACACCTTCACAAAAAGATTCTTCATTTTTAAAGGCATTACCTGAATAGTGCAACTTAAAAACATTTAAGCAAAGGAGAGAGGATTGAATTCAGAACTGAAGTGACATTTGATTTCATTCAAAGGTTTCTCCTTTAAGTTACCAAGAGAATACTATGAATATTTGCTGTCTTTTGAATTACCTTATGATGCATTCTTTTTTGCATTCACTAACTCATAGATATATATATGCATATAGTCATCCCCAAATTGTTCTGATGCTGTTTGGTGTATGGACTTTAGAAATTGTCTTGGCTCAATCCTTTCTAAAGAACAAAACTGTCTGTTAGCCAGTTAACTTATGTCTTTAGACATCATATATCAACAGGGAAATGAAGGTAACATCTGCATAGAATTTTGGAAGACATAATGTGTTAAGACATTAAAGGACTAAGGACAAAACCAACCATACATTCTGCCCTCAATTAATTCTATAGCTAGCGGTCATAATAAAAACTAACATGAATTGTTGCCTTACTCAATGTCACACTACAGGTTAAGAAGTTTGTACAATTTTACTCATTAACATAGATACATGTAAACTTGGATCTTTAAAGTAATTTTAAACATGATAAAAATAGAAGATCCAACAATTTAAACAAGAGGTTTAAACCACGTGATCAGAAGACGATTAAAACAAAATTAAAACCAGACTAACTAGTTCTGAAATCTATACGCTGCAGTGCACTTCCTGATTTTAACTTGCTAACCAAACTCACCTAATTCAAAATATCTGCAGGTAAGAATATGTCACCTCCAAGTGTATCTAGCAGAAGAAGAAATTCTCCTTGAAAGAGTCATTTCTATTCCTTTCACCTATTCTTTTTATAAACAGTTCAAAACAAATTAAACATTGAAGTAAAGTGCAAGCATTTAATCAATCCTAACACCCCTTTATTGCTGCTTAAACTACAAAGCAATAGAGATTATCCTTTTAATATTTAATACATTCATAAATCTGCTCTGAAAAATCTGTCTCTTTCTGTGTCTATATTTCTTCCCTGATGGTTTATTGCTTTTGAGAAGTTTGGTGTACCATAAGTCGACAGGGCTAAATCATTTTGAGTAAAGAGAGCAGCCAAGTTATAATTGCAAATAAATGAGATTTCCACACAGCATTGGTGGTTGGTGGCCATGAGGAACCACTATTAACCCCTACCTACTGTGTGTTTAGATTTTTTTTCTGATTATTATATTTGACACTGAGAGCACAAGATGACCCAAACAGGCTTTACTTTTATTGAACCACACAATTTACTGCGGAGGAGACAAACTCTACACACAACCACAAATACACATACTTACTAAATCGTGAGACAACAATGATCTCGTGATCATTGAAGGATATACTTCAGATTATAAGCTCCATGAGGGATAGAATTTTGTTGTTGTCTTTTGTAATGTATCCTAGCTTTTAGAGCAGATGCACTGAGTATTAGTGTGCAAGATGTGTGATCTCTCTGCCTTTAAAAGACATCTGACTCATGAATTCACCTAGGTGAATAGATGAATCAGTGAAGACTGAAGAAGGACAGATGCAATGAAGCACAAGCTTATCATGCGCTTCATGCAGAAGTTTGATGTAGATTTTCTTCCTCCAGATTGGAAAAAGAAAATGATGATACCTAGCTACTCTTTATGTGAGTAGAAACAATATCATTTTGCTGCTAAAATCACTCTTTCTCATCCCAAAGTGGTTCCCGGCGTTTTGAAGGAAGAGCCTGGGTGTGAATATTGTTATAAACCCTATCAGGCATGTACCATGCCTCTTCCTAAGAGGTGGTAAGATAAAGCTCAAACAATATTAGTCAATACAAGATGAAAACCCAGGATTTTTACTCATGTCTTGAAGCTTTTCCCAAAGTTATGATCAGACCATACTTACTTGTCAAACTCAGACCATTTCTCTAAAGAAAAGAACAAATTGTATGTATGTTTGTGTTTAATAAGGCATGTTTCCCTCCCTCACCTTCTGATCAAAAATCTTTTGATTATTTCTATTCGCCCATAAAATGAAAATATAGGTATTATTGCCTTTCTCAATAATCTGGAATCAGTTCACTTTCCTCTTCTCTGTTTGGTTCCTCTCTTCTCAACACAGCCCAGACACCCTCACTCTCTTGAATCTTAGAACAAACTGTCTTAAGACAGATTCCCTGACACAGACACTAAAATTGGTATTCGTGATCAAGAAATTTATTGGAGGTGTTTGTTTTAGTCAGTTTTTTCACTGCTGTGACTAAAGAATCTGACCAGCACAATTGTAGAGAAGAAAAGGTTTATTTGAGGGTTCATGGTTTCAGAGGTCTTAGTCCATGGAAGGCAGGTTCCATTTCTCAGGGCTGGAGGTGAGGCTGAGCATCATGGTGGAAGAATGTGGAGGAGGGAATCAGAAACTCTACTGGCCAGATACAAAAAATATACCACAAAGCCACACCCCCAATGAACCACTTCCTCCAGCCACAACCCACCTGCCTCCAGTTACCACTCAGTTAATCCTATCAGGGTTGATTTACTGATAGGTTAAGTCTATGACCCAATCATTTCTCCTTCAAACCTTCTTGCACTGTCTCACATATTAGCTTTTGGAGGAATCCTCACATCCAAACCATAACTTTTCTTGATAGAGAGAGATCTGAGGAAAGTAGGCAAGAAGAGAGAAAATGCTAAACAATATGATTTCAGATGAAGAGTGGCTCCTGAATAATCCCATAAGAAAGTCTGAACATAAATTGTACCACAAAATTACTCTTGAGATTGGGAGGTGGCATGTTGGACTCAGCTATAGACATGTCTCTGCGCCCAGGTGAGGAAGAGAGATACCTACCAGCTGACACTGATTCTGTTTCTTTGAGAGCCTTTTGTTTTTTTAAAGAAAAGAACAGTGATGAGCTGCCCATAGCACTTTGGAAGTGGGTATAACTGCCCAGGAAAGGGGACTTGAGCAATATTCAAGTGTGCATTCTACATGAGACTTCTTGTACCACTCATATCTACCTGCTCCTCCTATTCAGTGCTTTGCATAGAGTCATGACTTCTCCATCACTCTAGGAAATCACAGTTTGGAATAATTTACCAGAGGAGGGTCAGTGTGCTACCACCACACAACAGTGTTGCTAAGATCACTACCAAAATCTATCTTCTCCCCTTATGTCCTCTTCTTCTTAGGTTAGAACTTCCAGAGATATAGATCTCCATCTTCGAGAATTCTGAGGGCTGGTTACTATTATTGACCTGGTAGAATTGCCATGTTTGCCTGTTTTCAGTTAAAATTGAACACAAAGTAGTAAGTGATCTCCAGTGCCCACTGAATCAACTGTTTGGCAGAGGGCAACTATCTAGAGAAGGGAGTGATTGTGAATTGCTAACAACTATTGCAGAATGAGGGCCCTGGCCTGTGAAGGAGATTTGGATGGGAAATCTTTTTACAAACATTATGCAGGTTGAATGCTTACTGCCTCAGGGCCTTTGTACTTTCCGTGCTTTTACCTGGAACATTTGTCCTTTGGCTGTTTGAACACCAGCTCTTCTGCCGTGTTCATCAATAATCAGGTGTGCTTCCTCTTCAGTGATTCCATCACCAGCCATCCCACCTAGACTTACTGTCACTATTTTCCATAAGAGGCCTGGTCTGTCCTCTTCTACTACTTGGTTAAACATACACTAATTTATGTGGTTTGACAACCTTATTTCAGTTTCTTTACCTTCCATTAAAATACATGCTCAGTCAAAGTAAGAATACATTTTTCTTGCCCAATTCTGGATCACTAGCCCCTACGATGGAGATAGAAACAGACATAGCTGATATAAAAAAATGTGTTGTGTGTATATTTGAAAACATTAGTTGTGTATAAAAGTGTTAATGGGCCTCTACATTAATCATTTGTGTAGATGTTTTAAGTATCACTGACCCTGATGTAATTTCATACTTATTTACCTATATTATCCTCCCAAAATCTGATGTGGGTACATGGTGATGCCTCCTAGACTGGCCCAGGCTCACTTTCATCCCATTTTCTCCCATGCTGTCTTCAGTTTGTAACCTCATCAAAGACTGGGACACAGTACATTAGTTCTAATCCAAAGCCAAAAGAAGTGTCTTCTCTATGAACTGTCCATAGACACATCTGGTTCCTCTTCCTATTGTTATTAGTTATATTTAAAGCCCAATGGACATGTCCATTGGACTTTAAAACATATTGGAGAGCTTCTATCATGTATATAATGAATTCATAATTGCTAATTTTGGAAGTTGAATGAAGATGATGTTAAATTATTTATTTCCAGGATAGTGAAGTATATGAAAGTTTATAAAAGTTCCAGAAACAGGACCCTAGCTTGGTCGTTTGATTCTATGTCACAGGAAATTTACATAATTCATTTGGGGGGAAAAAAAGTAAAATTTATTTTAAACCTGCACGGCTGTGCTCATACATATATATATACATATATATATGCATATATGTATGCATATATATATTTATGTGTGTGTGTATATATATACACATATATGTGTGTCTGTATACATATACATATATATTTGTATATGCAGTACACTCACTGATATGCATATGTGTATTGCATAAATACTTGTGTTTATTTGGACATGTTTGTGTATATGTGTGACTATATATATATATATATATATAAAATGAATGCTTAATAATAATGTTATCCTTCTTACCTGACATATCAAGATGCTTGACTAAGAAGGATGACCTTGTTAATATCCCATCCCCATCAGTTTGACTCCTTAATAAAATTTTCACCTATCTCATAAAACTACAAAACTCAGCTCAAAATGTTTACCTTCATATCTTTAGTGTTATTGATTGCAAATACTCCATATGTTGTCTTTTGTACTTGGGAGATAAGATGTAATTATTGAAAAAAATGGATCAATAAGATATTCCCGTGCTTATTAATTTATCTCACTCTGCCTCAAGCTTGATTTTTCAAAGAAAACAAGCCATTTGCATGTACTTTCCTTGGAAAAGAAAATTAAATAGAAGGCTGAGGCTGTGTAGCTCAGTGGGAGAGTTTTTGCCCAGCATGTGCAAGACTGTGGGCTTGAGCCCCACACTATTAAAAAAGAAGAAAGAAAATCAACTAGAGTCAGCTTTCTAGGGAAGTTCCTGAAATTTACTTCATGTGCTATAAAGTAACTGATGGAGAAAGTGTTTTTTAAAACTGCCCTGTGAGGCATCCATCATGGGACGATGAATTCAGAGGGGAATTTTGAGAAGAGTTAACATTCTATAAAATCCCAAATATCAGTGATTTCCAAGGATTCACCTTGGAGTGAGCTATGCCACAGAAAAAAAACTCAGTTGCACTTCGATAATTCTCTAAATGGATATTGTTCAGCTAGTCAGATGTGCAGCAATTCAGTTAACCCTTTAAAATGACCAAGACCCCATTCCCCTTATTATGGAACATTGTGACAATTTATCTGCTCAACTCCGGAGGAAATGACAAAAGCAACACTTCCTCTCAGGCTTTGAGACTGAAGATGTATTCTCTCCAAACATGAATATTCATGAGTCTCATTCCTTTTACCTTATCTGCCCCTGCCTTTACTTTCCTAAATCTAATTTTAGCTTCTGTATAATACTCCAATAGATATTTTGAGTGTACCCTTGGAAAAGACTAATGCATAAATTAACATACATAATCCCTAAGATGCAGTTGTATCCTAAACCGTCTGTCTGTCTGAAATGTAACATCTTCCATTTGATTGGTTAGGCACATCCCATGATTTTTGGATAATTGTAGACCTTCACAAAGGGGGGAAAGATAACACAGCTGGGTGCATTGGCATGTGCTTATAGTCCAAACTACTCAGAAGGTTCAGGCAGAGCCTGAGCCCAGCAGTTTAAGACCAGCCTGGGTGACAAAGTAAGATTCTGACATAATAAATAAATAAATAAATAAATAAATAAATAAATAAATAAATAAAATTAAAGGAAAAGGAAGAAAAGAAAAAAAAAATTCAAAGTAAGAAAAATAGAGCCAAAAAATATTCCTCGGTATTTTGTAAAAGTATTTACACCACAGCCTTAATAGAACCTCGAGAACAAAGAGGATCAAAGCTCACCTGAGGGTTTTGAGAACATTACTGTATTTTCTTTTACTCGGTCCCTCAACTCTTTCCATCTTCCCTTGCATCTTCACTGTGTATAGTTTCTTCTTCCCCTATCATTTCTCTCAGTGACTTGCAAGGTTACAGAAGAGAAATCAAATGGTTTTCCTATCACCAGCATTAGTAAGACCAGAGACACTGGCCCTGTCCATTCAAATATCTGATGTTTAAATCCTCTTGTAAATATTTCCAACAAATACATAAGCTCTGTCATATGCATTTTTGACATCACTACTGATGGCAAAAGTAGTTAGAAATAAAATCATTGAAATCATAATGTTATTTATGCTATTACTAAATATATTGATGTTCCAATAATTTTTGTACATGATACTCCTGTCCTTTACTATTCAGATAAGATACTATCTCTGTTTTTCAAAGAAAGTAACTGAGATTTAAGGAAGCAAACTGACTTTACAGGTAGGATTCCAGGCTAGGTATGTGAGGTTTGTCTGCGAATCACTAAAGCACATTCTTGAACAACTTCACTAAACCACATTCTTTGAACAACTTCAGTGATGTAGAACTCTCCAAATGTTGAAGCAGCCATTATTTTTCTTCTCCTTTATCCCAAAGGAAAAATGTTTTAACTGGAAATTTATATATGTGTAGGCAAATCCAAAGCATATGCAAGCAATTATTTACTCAGAGTAATCCGTATCTATTACACTTATTCTATTATATATGTATATATCAGGTATGATATATATATCAGAGATTATTATTTTAGCATAATAGTATTCCTAAGAATATATTCCATAGAGACCCAGGGTGACATCATCAAGTATAGGTGTTACTTAATATATCAAAATATACAGTTTTTTCTAATTTGCTCATTTAGTGTAGTAGAAACTTAGACTCACATTAAAATCAACACTCACTCCTACAGCATTTTAAAAAAATGACTGTATAAAATATAATCCAACTAGTTTTGCAGAATGCCATACCACACTGATAGAAGTGGTTCAAGTTCTGATATTATTATAGTAGCCTATGAAAACACAGGCTATTATACTCACTCCTGGCAAGCTTTTGGTAACGTCTAAAGCAAAGCAAGTAGTCGCAACCATCAGAACCCACAAAGGCTGGCTGTGCAGAAATTACTAGGGCATGGAGTGTTAAAAATCACATCAAAATGGATGGAATAAAAACACAATCATTGCATTTGATTTAGTTTAGCTTGTGTCCAGTACATTTGATGAACACCTGCTCTACACAGAGTGCTACAACCTTCAGATTCATATAAAAATAGTTGAAAGGATTTTGCTGCAATGGAAAAATGGATTTCATCATACATGCTCCTGGGACACAGGGCATAGCAGAAGACTCTGAGTTTGGTTTGCTAGAAAACGTGAGAGTAACACTGTTTTTGAAACAGATTGAGGTATTCTGAGAAGACAGGAGACACTGAAAGCAAGAAGCAGGCAAAGACAACATCCAAGTTCATTGTGTCTTTTCCAAAGATGGGAAATTCGTTTCCTAAAGAGGATCTTTTAAAGAATTATAAACAAAAATGGCTTTAGAGTAATAATAATGTCATCAGAAGACATTAACTACTCTGGAGTTGATATGATGAATATGTGGGAATGGGGTAGATGAGAAGACAGATTAAACTTTTCTCGGCAAGAATTGATGACATCTGAATAAAGCAACAGCATTTAGGAGAGAGGAGAGGAAGTGACTATTTAAGGGTTGGTAAATTAATAGAATATATTAACCACTTGATTTGGACGCACCTTGTGGACCATTTCAAAATTCTCTTGGCTGCCTTCTTCAACAACATTGCACAGACACAGTTAGACAATGCCTTGCCTTGGCCTGAGTTATATTCATCTTATTTCCTGATCTGTAGCTCTTATGACCTGAAGGCAAAGGACCCCTGCCAAACCTGCTTGAACACACATATATAACCTCACTACATAAGGTCATATTAATGCCCAAAGCTCAGATGAAGAGACTGAAATATTTCTTTCTTTATGTATGGAGCAATCAGTTCTGAGGCACGTTTCATAGATCAACTAAGAAGATCCCAAGTGGAGTACCTAATCACCCATAGTGGCCAACATCATAACACAGATTTACACTGACTTTTCTTTCTTCTCATCAATTGCTGTTCTTCATTCTTACTCCTGTATGTCATGCCCAAGGTAAATACTCTGTATGTAAGCCTTTGACTCAGGTTCTGCTTTTAAGGAAAAATAGGTTAAGGTAATAATTGACATAAAACACCTGACAAGGCACACCATACTTATGGTTTCCTGTTCATATTTCCTAATTCAGGGAAAACAATATGAAGATTTGAAGACTTTATAAGAGTTTACTTACATTCTCAATAGATACATGAGTTGATGTTCCAAAGAGCAGGATGAGACAAGACTCTTCATAAACTTCCCAGCACCCTAAGATGAGTTCCAGCATGGTAGAATTAGCTGGGTCAATCAGATTCTTAGTGATATCTTATATGAGAAAAATGAAGGAAAAAAAAATAACACTATGAGAAGATTGAAAAGAGTTGTTATGGTTTGGATGTGAGGTGTCCCCCAAAAGCTTAAATGTGAGAAAATGCAGGAAGGTTCAGAGGAGAAATGATTAAGTTGTAAGAGTCTTAACCCAATCAGTGAATTAATCACTGATGGGATTAATTGAATTGGTAGGGTGTGGCTGGAGGAGGTGGGAATTGGGGCATGGCCATGAGATATATATTTTGTATTTGGAGAGTGGAGTCTCTCTCTGCTTCCTGATGATGCAAGCTACTTCCCTCTGCCATGCTCTTCTACCATGATGATCAGCATCACCACGAGTCCTGAAGAATGGAGCCAGTTGTTTATGGATTTGAGACCTCAGAAACCATGAGACTCAAATAAATTCTTCCTACTCTACCAATTGTGTTGGTCAGATTCTTTTAGTCAGAGCAGCAGAAAAACTGATAAAGACAAGAGTTAAGGAGCGGATACAAAAGAGTCATTAGAAGTATTAATGTACAAGTCTGTAAGCCACACTCATGAGGAAGCAGAAACTAGTAAGTAGCAAAAGGATATCCAAAGTATAAGAGAAGCCATACCTAATAGGAAGAGAAGGAATCAAATGGCAAAATGAGATGACATGAGACAGAAAGCACAAAGTTTACTCACTTCCTATTTTATTTCCATTTCCTGTTTTAATTATTGATGACACAGGTATTCTTAGAATAAACTCTGCTTTGTGTTCTACATAATCCTCTAACTCCTATAACTGGAAGAGCAACACTGAAAACTTTGCCCATGCTGCTTTCTTTGGTAACATACAACAAAATCTTTCCACAGTCTAGAACAAAAGGAAGGTATGCCTAGACCTCTCACATACTGCTTTGAAAATCTTACCCTTTAATTTCAGCACATTTTCATTGATTCTGCTATCAAGAGCACAACCAGACTAAATCATCTAAGACTCATGACATTATGCAACAACTTGGAAATACCAAGCACTTTAATGTAATTATCTTGTCTAACACAGTTTAGCAAACAGAAAGTCAAGCTTCTGATGGTTTATGCTAATAGGTCCCAGAAGCTATCACACTGGTTATTTTATTATTTATCTTTCTTATATGTCTCTCTGTTAGCACATCTAAACTTGGAGCAGGATTGAGACAGACAGATACCACTTCATTTTGTTTCAGGAAAGTTGATGTTAATACATTATTATGCACAAACAATCTTAGTAGTTTCAATGGTTATAGAATTGGAGAAAAGGAAGTACCTGATATATCACTTTAACTCAAAAACAGAATAAGAAACATAAATATTCATAGTAAAACAAAATAAAACCAAGAGAACGTTGAGTTAAAATCTTCCATCTGTGAGAATACTGGTAGACTAGGAAAGGGTATCACTTAAACCAGACTGGCAAGTTTTCCCTGTGATATACTCAATAGTAAATATTTTTAGCTTCATGATCCATACAGTCTCTGTCATAACTGATGCAAACAGCAGAGCAGAAGTATCTGCAAAACTATTCAGACATTGACATTCAAAGGTGATGGGAGTCAAAGACACTGAGTCTTAGAAACATGGCCCATAGGGAGGGGTTGAAGGTGGGCTATTTTATATGATGAAGAGGGGATGTTGAAGATTGGGTCTTCTATGGCAATCTGAAGGGACAAGTAACATGTTGCAGGTTCACAGGTGAGTACTCCCTAAGATGACCAAATTTAGAAGGAAATGGAAGAAAGGATTCAGCAGCAGAAAAGAGACTTAGAAGTAGTCTCACCCAGGGCCTTGGACAAGTAAGGGCTCTAAAGCAGAAATAACCCTGTTGAAATTGCCCCACTGGATCAAGATGACATCATTAATGCTTCCACATGGATTATTCTTAAGGAATGCCCCAGAATGGGAGCATGTCGTCGGGGAGGGGACTTTCTTTGATTGAGGTGATCTCCAATAAATGTTGAGAACAGAGTTCTGCTCCGACAGCAGCGTTCACAGATGCACCTTCATGCCCAAAAGAGGATCTGATAGCATTTACCAGTGTCCAGTAGAATCCACCCTTTTCCTTGTCTTTACCCTCCAGTGATGATATTTATGCATTTATTTGTGTGATATTTTAGAAGTAGATTTGCTTCAGGATTCCTAGGAAAAGCTATGAGGCAGGTTAGCATGATAAATTACAGTTTCTCCTCAAGAGCTGGTGACAGGGCTATACCAGATGTTGTCTCCCTCTTCCAGTACCTAATCTAGTACTTCCACTGACCTACCTGGCTTACCCAGTGGCAAGACACAGGTCTGTGTCTTCAGGGGATCTGAGTTCACGTTCCTCATATCTTTTACAGACAGAGGTTATCAAACTTGTTCAATTACTATCAAAATTAGGTAAAGGAATACAAAGAGGAACCCGGGTGAATCACTTGTATATGCCAAATTCTGCCCCTATATTTATATTTTTCACAGAAGCTTTGCTTTCTCTAACGAATAGGGTTGGTTAGCACTATAAAAATGGTTGCTGTGCTTCTAGAGTGCTACTCCCTTTGCATGAAACCTGAGTCACCAAGTGGAAGTTGTAGCTCATATTTCAGTAGGACTCTGGTGCTGGGCATGGTGGTATACTCCTGTAATCCTAGCAACTTGGGAGGCTGAGGCTGGAGGATCACAAGTTCAAGCCAACCTCAAAAACTTAGAAAGATCCTTTCTCAAAATAAAAAAGTAAAAATGACTGGGGATGTAGCTCAGTGGTAAAATGCCCCTGGGTTCAATCTGCAAAATAAAAAAAAATAGTAATAATAAAAAATAAAATGAAAACGACCCTGGCATTCTTTAGTGGAAGAAATTTCTCCTTGGCAACCAGACCTTTAATTTCAGAGCCTCAATAACAAGAATGATAAGGATAAATCAGAAAAATTATTTCTGATAAGTGAAAGTAATAGTCAATGGGCCATTCCTGGGTTCCTGGACCTATGCTTTAAAGTGTGTTCCGTATCCTGATCCTGGTGGAGGGCTCACCAAATATTCAAAGTATGATCTCCAAACTGGTGTTTCATGTGTGGCCTTAGCTGATTTTCCCATCACCCTAGCACTCTGTCTGTCTGTGTGGTTTATAATGTGACCTGTGGAACTAAAAGTCAAGACCCTTTGTTTTAAGAGTCCCTTGAATTGAAATGATGTTTAGTAGGATCCCATACTATACAACGTTCTATGAGAGAGTAATGAAGCAGAGGGCCTTCTGATAGACAATGCAAACTCATACCTGAAAGTGTAGAAAGAGGCCACCAGGTTCTTTTTCCTTTGGTAGATAATCTTCAGTGGATATAATAATGTGATTTGAAAGTATTTGTACTTTACAGCTACTCCCTTTTTCTTTTCCATATACTTCAGTCACAAATGTGACTTTCCTTAACTTTCTAAACATTGCTCATATCCCTGTGTTTTCTAATCTCAGGTTACTCTTCATTTTAAACAATGAGTGACAGTTAGCTTCTAATCACTGTGTAATGGTTCATTTGAATTGTCAACTTGATCGGATTAAGAGATGCTGATGATCAAGAGGCTTTTGAGTGTGTAAATGAGGTTGTGTCTAGGAATGCTTGGAATGTGGGATAGTTAACCCTCCCTAAGCGAGGACAGCCCTGTCCAATAGGATGTTGGCTTGGATGGAATAACAGTTGGAAAAACTAGGAAGCAGATACAAATGTAAGCTTGGCTCTTCTTGAGCAGGTTCTTGATTGCTGCTTGGATCATCTGAGGCTTTTGGACTCTAATTTCCTTACTCTTCCGAAGCTGACTCTGCCAGTGATTCTCCAGGTAGTTTCCAGAAACCCTGGTCTCAGACTAGGGTAGCACTGTTGATCCCTCTTGTTCTGGGGCTTCCACCTCTTGGACTATGCAGCTGCTGGCTCTTCTAGCTCCCCAACTGCAGACGGCCATTGTGGACTATCCAGCTTGTGATCTTGTAAGCCGTTCTAATAAATCCCCTTTATGTAATCATACTTCCTGTTGATTTGTTCTTCTAGAGAACTCTGACTAATACACACTGACTAATACACACTGACTAATACACACTGATTAAAACTCAACATTTGTTGAGTTTTTCTGAGGCTGGGTACAATCCCCAGTGCCAAAGAAAAGAAATACACTGTGCATAAAAACTATGTTTCTGATGTTCATGGTTACCCAGATAAAAATATATTTAGTGAGCATTTGTTATATAAATATCAATGTTAAAAAAATTTAAAGGATAACCAATATGTTATTGAGTAATGTGTGCTTTATATTTTATAAATGGATGAAAAATGCATTTATTGAGGCTGGAATTGTAGCTCCGCAGTAGTGTTTGCCTAGCATATGTGAGGCACTGGGTTCAATCCTCAACACCACATAAAAATATGTAAATAAAGGTACCGTGTCCATCTACAACTGAAAAACTATTTTTTAAAAATGCATTTATTGTGGTTTAAAGAGCAGATATTTAACTACTAAATGCTATACCAGGTACTTTACTGGATGCAGGAAAAATAATGTACAAAATTAAAAGGCAGCATAGAGTTGATTTTTAAAAATTAGACAATTAACATGTAAAATTTTCTTTTTTTCCCCAAAGAAAATATGAAATCTCCCTTATGTCATATTCAATATACTCAAAACAGACATAGTATCTCTGGTTTTTTGCTTGTTTGCTTGTTTTTTGTCATTTGGGGGTTTTTTGGAATCATTAGTTGGCTGTGCTGGGAAGAAAGTGGCAGATTAACACAAATTAGAATTAAACATTTATGAATAATAGCAAGCAAATTAATATTTGTAGAATATTTATAAAAATGTCTTATGTGTGATAGGTTTTACAAATAAAATGAATACATTATGATAATATTAAGGAGTTAAATAGGAGACTGAGATATAAATGAGCTGGAAGTACCTTCTATTAAATAGTAGATGGTCAAGTGATCTTAGGAAAGAACTTGACATGAGAAATAATAAGAGAGCCGATGACATTGCTTTTAAGAAGTGACAGGATCCAAAATTTTTACAGAGGTTCCATTTTTTGAGAATACTTGCTGCGTTTTCACCCATGGTTATTCTTTGAAGTCAATCCTACAACCCACTCTTTGTAGCCCCTACAATACTTGGCAGGGTTTAATTACATCACTAGAATTCAACAGGCCTTTGATTTAATAGCTATAAAATTCATTAATTTAAAATACAAGAGAGTGGTTCTTTTGGGGGGTCGTTGAGAATATTCCATAATCAAGCGAACATTATTCTCTGATTTAAATTTAAAATAAAGCAGAGTAGGTACTTTTCATGCCGTTGTTTTTGAACAGCATGAACTCTGGCCAAAAGCCCTTCAAGAACTATCTGAGTGAGTCACCTGCATTTCCTACTGAAATTGCAAATTTCAAGATAGATGAAAAATATTAAATCTCAAGATATTAATTAACTTGCTTAGGAAAACATGTAGGCAAATGGCAGAACTTGGAGGCCCCCCTAGATTTTGGTTTTTTTTTTTTCCTACTTAATCAGAAAACATCAAAATGAGAGAAATAATATTTTTTCTGAATCACTTTCTTCTTTTTCTTGAATCACATACATCGTAACACTATTGGCAGATGCAACATTTTTATTAATGATAATGAAACCATTCAGGGGAAGAATCAGCTATTATCTTTAAAGATTTTTTACAAATTTGTTTATTTGTGTCCTCTTTTCTAAAGGATTTATTACTACTTTAATTAGAGCAGATAGTTTGTCAATAAATTCTGAATTCTGTACATAATCACTTAATTATTTCAGGTCATTGTTTCTATGGGAAGAAAAAATGGAGTTTACAAGTACATTTTTGCTATTATTTACCGTGAGTTATTTGTATACAAAGCTAAGCATGCAAAAATTTGGAATCAGAAATAAGAGATTTTAAACTTGCTGGTTCTTCTAGTAGTTAATTCACACCCCTGACCCAGGGAACTCAATATCCCATCCTAAGAAGAATTAACTAGGTAATCTGTGAATCTTCTTCCAGTCTCCTTTTTTATAGCACAAATCAGTTGCATGCTTTCAGGTATTCTCTTTCAAGATATTATTTTAAGACAAATATACCTTTTGAATCAAGAAAAAGGTGGCAAAAAATTCTGCATACTATTGAGGACTTCAAATATCTCTGGCAGAAATTATTTCCAATATCAGATGCCTAATGGTAAGCATACAGGTAGATGCTTATAGATGACAAAAATAATAACTTGATACTCATTATGTTCTTTGAACTGAAGGCAATGGTATGTGATATTGTGTATGTGAGGATGTGACACTGGATTTTTAAATGAGCCATTTGGGCATGTTTAGACTGGTGCATCAGTAAGTCCCCTGCCATTACAGTGAATGAAGGGGTAGACAAAATTGTTACCCTCTGCTTTCTTCCCAAGTCAAAAAAATCCCAGTGGGTTCTCATATAAGAAGGCTTCCCCCTGCTCATTCACTGTTGCCATCCACCTTAGTTCTCTCTCCAAACCAAAAATCTGTGCTGCTGAAGACAGCACAATGGCCCCAAAGATATACAGGCCCTAGGGCTTGGAACCTATGAATATCCCCCCTTACCTGGAAGAAGGTAATTTGCCGTAGGATTAAGTTATGGATTTTGAGGTAGAAAATTTATCCTAGGTTAATCAAGTGGGTTCAATGCCATCTCCAGGGTTCTTATAAGTGGAAGATAGGCAGATCAGAGTAGAAAGTGTGAGGATGGAAGCAGGGATCAGTGGGAGGGACTTCAATTTGTTGTGCTGCTGGCCTAGAAGTCTTGGCAGCACCACTTAATCAAGAAAAGCCGGGGGCCTCCAGAAGTAGGGAAACTCAGAGAGAAACCACCCCAGCCCCAGAGCTTCCAGAAGGAAGATGACCCAGCTGACCCTTTCAGAGTTCAGACCTCCTTACCAGTAAGATAATAAATTTGTGTTATTTTAAGCCACGAAGTTTGTGATGATTTCAAAACAGAAATGGAAAACTGATATAGGTCCCAAACACCATCTCTTAAAAAATGAATATTTTTTCTTAAACAAGTCTAAGAGTAAATAAAAGACAAATATTCAAACTATCAACTCTCTTTGGGTTATAAAGATTAAATGTATTTAACATAATACATGCAGAGGCTATACAAAGGAAGATTTATATTTTGGGTTGTCATGGTGATTATTAAACTACATCTAGGTAGTGCATTATTTCAAGCAACATAAGCCATTTTGAGTGAAACAAAACAATTCAACACATCCCTGTGGTTCACCACAAATACATAAATTTTTGAAATTAACATTTCAGGTTCACCTTCAAATTTTTTTAATACTAAGTATGTCTTAGGCATTTTGTGCTTGTGTATGTGTGTGTATCCGTGTGTGTGTGTGTGTGTGTGTAAGAGATAATATACTTCCAATACTACATTGTTATACTGCCCAAAAAGATTCTCAAATATCATCATGACAGAGTCAGCCCCACCCTAATCCCTTCCCTTCCTATAGCCCACCCTGATCCCTTCCCCTCGCTATAAATGCTGGCAACAAAGAACTGGCTGGCAATTCCCTATCACACCACTTTTAGGTGTAAGGGTGGTTGTCACTGGCCAGCTAAAAATAAAGGCTTCTTTTGGCTTTACATGAACGGCTTGGGTGATGTTTTCGTCGGGTATAACAACACAAGTAGAGTATTTTTAGTTATATATTAATTTATACAGTCATTTATGAGTATTTATGGTATAATTTATTTATTTTCATTATTACAAAACTTTTGGAACTGTGTCTGTCTCTACCCAGTATATGAAATATGTCAAGGATTTCCCGAACTTTTTGAATCTATATTTGCCCTTCACCCTTATTTGGAATCTTATTGCTTCCTTGAGTCTCCTCCCCTTCAATGAGCTCTTTCCTTAACATTGAGATGCTAGGAATTGATAGAGTTAAAAGTAGTACGTTCTTCAAGCAATGTGCCTTATCAAAGTTTTCAGAATATAATATTCTAAACATGAAGCTCTGTGGGTAGAAGTGCTAATGTCTATAATCTTTGGCATTTTTAACTTCCATTTGTTACACATTTTACAGTTTACAAAGCACTTTCCTTTGAGAAGAGCATGAGGTTCAGAGTTACCATTTAAGGTTCTGACATTAACTCTGCCACTTACAAGCTGGGTGCAGACGGCAACCTGTTTAGCATTCCTAAGCCTCAGTTTTCTTATGTAAAAAGAAGTGAAAATTATAATATTTATATGTTTTTTTTAAAGATAAAATTAGGTTGTAAAAAATATTAACCTTTAAAACAGTAGGCTCATAATTGTAATAGTTTTCATTGGTATTATTATTGTAGCAGTTGTCTATTATTGTGTAAAAAACAATCTTAAAACTCAGTGGCTTAAAACAATGAGCACACATGCTCTCATAGTCTCTGAAGATCGAGGGTTTGGGTGTGGCTTAATGGAATCCTCTGACTTTAGCTGTCTTTGAAGCTGCATCATTAATATCCAGCTGGGTTACCATTATCTCAGGGCTTCGGGGAAATTCCTTTCCTAGTTATGCATATTATTGTTGGCAGGATTGAGTTTCTCAAGGTCAATCGGAAGAAGGTCTTAGTGCCTGGCTAGCTATACCATTACTACACCTCAGTTCCTTGTTAACTGGGACCTTTCCATGGGACAGTTCATGACATGGCGGCTTAGTTCCCTCAGATTAAGCAAGTAAGAGTTAACAAGCAGGCACCCAAGATGGAAGTCCCGTTATTTTGGAACTTAAATCTCAGAAGTGACATTCTTCTTGTATTGCATTCATTAAAAGCAATGCCTTAAACCCAACCCACAAAGTGAAAGACATGTGCAAAATCACAAATTCCAAGAAGTGGACATCATTGAGGTCATATATGAAAGTGCCCAAAACCATCAATATTATCCAGGTTTTAAAAATACTCAGGGTTGGGCCGGGTGTGGTGGCGCACACCTGTAATCCAAGCAACTTGGGAGGCTGAGTCAGGAGGATCACGAGTTCAAAGCCAGCCTCAGCAACTTAGTGAGGCCCTAAGCAACTCAGTGAGACCCCATCTCTAAATAAAAATACAAAATAGGGCTGGGGATGTGGCTCAGTGGCTGAGTGCCCTTGAGTTCAATCCCTGGTTCCAAAAAAAATAAAATAAAATTCAGGGTTGGGAATGTGGCTCAGGGGTAGGAGCACTTCCCTGGCATGCATGAGGCCTTGGGTTCAGTCATTAGCATAGCAAATAGAAGTAAATTAATTAACTAGCTAATTGATTTATTTAAATTATATAAAAATATTCT
This sequence comes from Glaucomys volans, assembly GCA_020662805.1. Taxonomy (NCBI): domain Eukaryota; kingdom Metazoa; phylum Chordata; class Mammalia; order Rodentia; family Sciuridae; genus Glaucomys; species Glaucomys volans. The sequence continues at coordinate 188,012 of JAJEJO010001342.1, read as the reverse complement.
TCACTAAAGGTCTGAGCCTTGATCAAGACATTTTCCATGAAAAAAAGTCTCAGTTATTTAACTGAAGTCAAAATAGATACTTACCTCCAGTGTTAAGGTTCTATTTCCTCATATATTTGAATGTATATTTTCCAGATTATTTTGAAGTATGAGGAATATTTTATAACTTCCCTCTCAGGAAATTGTTATCTAAAGCTGGGTCTGGGTAATGGAATATGCCAAGTTACAAAGTTTTGCAAAACACTTGGTTTCAAGGGAAAAACAGATTAATACTTTCTTAACTATGACTGCACTAGTGGGTACAGCATGCAATCACGATTTCCAAAACAATTATTTTGAATTTAATAGCTCTCCAACTCTTTCTCTGGTGCTGCGACAAGACCACTGATTTAATAGTGCACCAAGCTGCTACAAACCAGAGGTTAAAACCCGTGGTTAAATGGCTCGGGTGAGTGGTATTGAAAGCTATCACCATGTGGACAGTTCTCAGGCTCCAGGAAGGGGGTAGGGGGAGGGCAGTCTGAGGAAGGGGGTAAAGAGGAAAATAGAACAAAACAGGAAAAGCCAACAGGCAGCTGAGCTTTTCAATAGCACTCAGATACTGCCAATTTTTATTTTTTCCTCTCTCCCCCCTTTTTTTGTCATTCCAAATGCTAAATTGAGGTGATTATAAACCTCTTGTTTGTTTTGTTTTGCTTTCAGTTAAAAAGTGAAAATTAAAAGACAGTGGGAATAAAGTATGCAGAGAGCTTTTGACAGTTGATGGATGGAAAGCCCATTTCCCATAATCATAATAATACAGCCCCCTGGACAATGCTGGGGGAGGAAACCTCTCACAGGAGAGGCTGCTGGAAATGACCCAGGCCTGGCAGGCCCTGGGGCCATCATAGGAATGAGATTGCAACCCTGAGGGAGAAGCATTGAAGGCTGCCAACATGGCGAGCTCTGAAAGCTGCACTCTGGGATGACAATGGAAAGCAGAAGAATGGAAGGTGAACTGATTGGCAGAGGGTGGGAAAATAGAGGAATGGGCTGCCTGCCCAGAGGGCCTGAGACCCGGGAGCCAGGGGTGTGAGTGGCACACAGAGCTACAGAAGAAACCCAAATGCCAGAGAAAAATATACCTAATCAGAAATCAGTTAAAATAATGAATTGCTGCTTTCAATCCAGAACATGAAACACAAAAATGGAGAGGAAAAAATTAAAAACACAAACACTCTTCATGTAGTAAAAATAGATCTAATGCGATCCATTGGAAGGAAAAGCATGGCTCTTTTTTGGTTTTGTTTTTGTTTTGCAAATTTTATTGACCTGCAGAAAAGTGCACGAATTATAATTAATAGTTCAATAAATGTACATGGTAGACACACCATTAATCAGTATCCCAATTTAAATGGAAAACTACTGCCTGCTTTCAGAGGGTTCCTCATGCCTCTTCCATTGATTCCACACCCTTCTGTCCCCAGTCATGATCATGATTTCTAGCAACATCGACAGATGTGTATGTTGTGGACTTGATGTAACTAAATCCAGGAGGGAAAGAGAAACTGAGTTGGAGCAAATTATAATCCATGATTTTATGACTATATTAGAATGAACCCCAATATTATGTATAACTAAATGCATTAATAAAAATTTAAAAAATAAAGTAAGGCTTCTCTCAAAATGTTGACAGAAGATTAGTAACTGTGGTGACATGTTAGATGAATCTATATTAATTAATCTTCACTATAAACAGAAAATCTTGGTTATGATTCTCTTTTGGTATTTCTGTTTGCTTTCTAGATCCATTTCAAATGCATAGTTGTGCTTAGAACATTACTACAGAGTGAAAATTTGCTTGTGACAAATGAATTTTTTAAAATTCTTCTTAAATAAAACTCATTGAATTTCTAAGCCATGGGTCTGATCTGTATGCAACAGAAAAAGCAGAGTTAACCAGGAAGAATCTTTAAGAGAGGGGAAAATAGAACAAAACAAAATGAAACTATCTTTTAGCCAAAGTCAGAGAAGGCATGGACATAGCAGAGATAGGACAGGTTGCTAGCAAAACAAAAATAGTCTCTCCACAGTTAGTCCATACATCTGGTCTACCCTCTTCAAGTAAGTAAGAAACTCATGATATCTGCCATTTTTAGGACTTGAAAGTAAATATAAATTTGAATGAGAAGTTGGTAAAATGCACAAGTAAAAAAATCAATATTTAGAAATACTTAAAGTAATTCATAATTTTGTTTCAATGTCATAATCCATAAACTAGCTGAAGGAATGGATGTGATTCTTGAGAGTCATCTTCAGAGTGACTTACATCTCTCTGTCAATTAGATAAAGCAAGAATAAACACAGAGTCACACAGCTGGTCATAGGAGAATTCTAGCCATGGTATTTTAGAAGTTCTTTGAGCTTTTGACCCTATAGGCTGCAGGTGTAGCTTAGTGATAGTGTTTGTTTATCATATGTGAAGCCCAGGTTCAACCCAAGCACTGCAAAAATAAGTTTAAAACAAATAAATAAATGCATAAATAAATAATAAATAAAATATGATGACTGAACTTTCTAAGTGGAAAATAAAACAGTACAAGTCTGACAATTACTTTTCTCAACATGGTACTTTGCAAACTGTTATATTTCTTTTCTCTATTTAAAATTAAGCCTTTATTATAGAGAAATATAAAACAGTGGGAAAGATATCTGCAATGTATAGGTAAATTCATACATTAAAATAATATATACCTACAAACTACACACAGGATCTGGTCCAACCCACACTGTTAAAATGTTTTATAATTTAAATATAATGTATCCCCCAAAAGCTCATGTATAAGACAAAGCAAGAAGGTTTAGAAGGTGAAATGATTGGATTATGAGAACCTTGACCCAATCAGTGTATGAATCCCCTGATAGGGATTAACTGAGTGGTTACTGTAGGCAGATAGGGCGTCGCTTGAGGAGGTGGGTCATTGAGGGTGTGCATTCATGTTATGTATTTTGTCCCTGGAGAGTGGAGTCTCCATCTCTGCTTCCTGGAATCATCTTTTCAGCTGCCTACCTCTACCACACTCTTCCACTATGATGTTCTGCCTCCCCTACAGCCCAGAGCAATGGAGTTAGCCATCTATGGATTGAGACCTCCAAAAACCATGAGCTTCAAAATAAACTCTTCCTTCTCTAATTGTTCTTGTCAGGTCTTTTGGTCACAGCAGTGTAAAAGCTGACGAAAACAAATGTGGAAGCAATTTTTCTAGCTTTTCAAAACTGTGAACTGAACATGTATGTCTTTGTAAATAAGAAAACAATAGTTATAATAGTTTTGATCTGGAATGTTCCCAAAAGGCTCATGTGCTGAAGGTTCTGTCCCCAGTGCAGCAATGTCTGGAGATGGAACTATTGGGATGTGATTGGATCATGAGGACTCTAACCTCATCAATGAATTAGTACTTTGATGGGTTCCTAGCTGATAGCATTAATGGGACGTGGTGGAAATCCTGGGGGTGGTGCCTTGTTGGAGGATATAGGTCACTGGAGGTCTTTCCTAAAAAGTATTTCTTATCCCCAGCTCTTCTTTCTCTTGTGTTCTCTCTCTCTCTCTCTCTCTCTCTCTCTCTCTCTCTCTCTCTCTCTCTCTGCTTCTGCTTCTTGGCTACTAATAAACTGAGTAGCTTTCTTCCACCATGAACTTCTGCTATGATGTTCTGCCTGTCCTTGGGCTTAAAACAATGGAGCTGGGCATGAACTAAAACCTCTGAAACTTTAAGTCAAATAAGTCTTTCCTCCTTTAATTTGTTTTTCTCCAGTATTTTATCTCCAGATAAATCAAGTGATCAAATCTAATACTTACACAATAAATAGCCCAAGTTATATGTCAAGAAATATTTAATTTCATGTCAAAATCATTGTCTTGCTTTGCGGAATTAGCTAAAGATGAGGGCACAAAATATTCCATCCACAGATTTTTACTGTAGATGTTCCAAAATCCCCTAATGAGGAACTCAGGAAATCATGGCAAAGCTAGTAGCATACCCTGGGCATTGACTGCACATAAAACATTGCACTAGATGCCTTACATGTGGTGACACATTTAATTTTTCACGACAGCCCTAATAATTCCATGCAAGATTTTCCCCCATTTTATCGATGAGAAAACAAAGTCCAACTAAGTTAATAATTTTGCCCAAAGTCTTACATCAGAGATGGAAAGTAGAACAGTCTAATGCAAATATGCTCTTTAAAGTGATGCCTTGCTCCCTCACAAAAGAAAAACAAAGATAGATTCTACCGCCGTAACCCAAATAACAAAGCAATGAGGACCACAGATGGCACCCCAGCTGTGTCTAATATACACCTGGGAACACAGCGTCACCTGAATCCATTTCACATCACACAAACAGAAACAAAGTTTTGCCAATTATCTGGTTAATCCTGTTAATTTTAGTGAGGCAATGAGGCTTCAAAATAAATTTTATCTGGCCCGAAACTTTGATTTGGCTGTCTGCATCAATTGAAAAAACTGGATAATCAAGAAATCTTCACAAGCTTTGCTTAGTCACATCGGACTATGTATCCACTATCAATAACCTCGTGTTCAATCTAGAGTGAAACTTGGACATTCTATCTTGAATATTTCACATACTTATTATAATATGTTGGATCATACAAAGATTGCTACTTGGTCATTTCCAAAGATTGTGTGATGTGCACGTGAGCATAAGGTAAAATCAAAGCTCCAGGTGTCAGAGAAGCAGATTAGAAGATAAGGGAAGTGGAAGGACAAATGTCAGAGGACTGGAAAGTGAGTTGCTTTTGTTGTAATCCAGCACGTTTCTCAACTTGGAGACCTTAAATGATGTGTGTGTGTTTATTCTAAAGACCACTTGGAGAGAGGCTGTTAACTGTCACCAAATAAATTTTACATGATCATTCTTACGCCCATTTATTTCTCATGCCTTCTGAAATGGAAAAGGAAGCTTCATGTTGTCATTCTCCATCCTAGATATTAATTCCTAGATGAGTTTGAGGGTTTTTTTTTTCTTTTTGCAGTTGAATGGTGATAAAATGAAGCTATTTTGAAGCACATTAAATCTGCAAATTTGAACACTTTGATGCCAATGTTCATTTTATTGCAAGGTATCCTATTTTCACCTTCATAAAATCGAATGCTTGCATGTACCATATAATTAAATTTAGCCATACCAAAAGCTCAAGTCGAGGCATTTATTAACTCTTGACTGCATCACTGCCTAGGAACTTTGATAAAGTTTACCACAATTTGCTTAATCTGCAATGCAACTTATCTAGTAGGTGGTTTAGTTCTGAGATTAGGGAACTGCACATCCTTACTTTTTAAAAAATTCTGTGGACCTCTTCATAATGGCAAAGTGCTATACTGGCAAAAACACCTAAGACTGGCAAGGAATTCTTTTCTTCTGGGATACGTGCTCCCCTTGATGTTGGCTCCAAAATCTGCCCTCAGGAAAAGAATTACTCTTAGGAGGGAACTGGAAATTAGTTGTTGCTCTTCAGGATTGAGACTTATAAAGTAAGTTTGGCTGGTCACCAGAAAATGAAAATTTTGCAAATCTTGGAAGGTTTGAAGCCGCTTAAAGGTGGCATCTGCAATCTGTTCTTTCAGCAGGATTTTATTCAGTTCAACAGGAAGCCTAGAGGATAAAATAAGAGAAAGGACAGAGAGGAACAGATTCACTCGAATAGAAACTCACAAACAACTGAACGTGGACTTTTTAGGCTACATGTGCTTTTCAAGGCAAAAGGTCACAGCACCATGTAATCTGCTACACTAATTAAATATATATACATTCATATAATTACATATAATTATATATGTGGAATTATATATATTTATATTTATATTTCTTCGAACATTTTCCAAATAAAAACTCATAGTCTTTCCTGCTTCATCTTCCCATTATCCAAAACATCTTATATTCTAATCAACATAGATGGTGACTATTCTTCCAAAGCATACTCTTTACCTCTCTGGTACCTTATGCATTCTATTTTCTCTCTTCAGATCATCAAGTTCCTTGATTAAAATGCTCACTGGTTAACTATTATCTATAACTCAAAGACTTATGTTATCTCCTCTGTAAATATTTTCAGTCTGGGTCACATTCAGTCTCTAAAGCACTAGCTACACATGCCGTCTCCATTTGCTTAAACCCTCTCATCCATCAACCCATTCTGACCAAGTTTTGCCAAACCCTTCCATACCTGTCCATATCTTGCTCTGGATAGTAGTTGTAAGGGTAATTACAATTATCAAACTGATATAACTGAATACTTAACATACAACCACTTTTCATTAATGGAATATCCATTGAAATAAAAGGTTTTAGTGGCTTCATGTTGAATATGAAGCATCATCTGAAGCCCTCAAAATGTTCTAGATGATGTAGCCTTTGCCCAACTTTCCAAACTAATCCTGGGCCACCATCTTTTGCTCCTACTACTCATATCTTACTAGTTTTCTTTCACTTTTTTAAAATATACGGTGCTTTATGCTCTGCCTGAATGGTGTCTACCACCATCTTCCACCATATACCACCCCTTTCTCTGGCTATACCCCAAGTCTCCATTTAATGTATTGCCACACTATCGCAAATCCATTCTCTCTCTTGTGATCTATATTAACATTTGTACATTTATTATTTAAATCTTCCAAATTTGCAGTTGTTCTTTCCATTTTTTTGTTCTTGTTTACTTTTTACTTTTTGCTCTGTCTCCTCCATTAGAGCATATGTATGTAATATTTGGAGTAAAGCTTAAATCTCTTCTTATCACTCTTGTATCTTTAGTTAGCCTAACACATTGCCCAGAACACACACACACACACACACACACACACACACACGTGCTATATACATGGCATATATGTGTCTATTTATATATGGCATATATGTATATGTATGAGATACATATGCATATACAGATATACAGACTCCCCTCAATGTTGTGTATGTATATATATGTACATATACAAGAAGACTTCATATGGTTGGCAAAGTAGGAAAGACATTTTAGTACGGGTGTGGCAAATATATAGAAACAAAGAAATTGCATGTATATTGCAATTGGTTGCTGATGGAAGTAATTTTATACAAAGTAAGAATGGAAGATTAAGTAAGAATAAAGGAGAAACCCTTACAAAATATACTTTTTCATTAAAATCAACTTTATTGATGCATATTAATTTTGCATAATGGTAGGTTTCATTGTGGCATATGTACACATACAGAAGCATGATTTCATCAATTTCACTCCTGAATTCCTCCCCCACCTTCCCCTCTTCTCTCTTTTTTTTTTTCCTGTATTTTATTTACCTCCACCTTCTACCTGAGAGAAAACTGACAATACTTTTCTCTGAGTCTAGTTAATCAAAACTACGTTGCAACTCTATCTCATTCCAGTTAGAATGACCATCATCGAAAATAAAAAAAATAAATAAATAAATAAATGCTTGTGAGGATGTGGGAATAAGGAACTATTATATACTGTTGGTGGGAATGGAAATTAGTCTAGTCAATATGCAAATCAGTATGGAGCTCCCTCAATGAACTAAAAATAGAACTACCATATGACCCAGCTATATATTCCTTGGTATTTATCCAAAAGAATTAAAGTCAGCATACTTGAGAGATAGATGGATAACCATGTTTACAGCATGCCAATTCACAATACCAATTCACAATAATCAAGTTATGGAACCAGCCTTGGTATCAACAGATGAATGGACAAAGAAAATGTGGTATATATACATAACGGAGGTTTATTCAGCTATAAAGAAGAATGAAATTATGTCATTTGTGAGAAAATGGATGGAATTAAAACCATAATTTTAATCAAATTAAAATTGATTGTAATAGGTCTTGATCCTTACATTTTCTTTTTTAAGTTATTGATGTTAATAGTGTTATTTCTAATGAGGTAAACAATTTATCCGATCTTATTTTTTTAATCCTGTATAAATAAAACTAACTCTTCTTTATTTCAATCTCTAAGCACAGAACTTTCTGAGACTGTCTCCAGTCAAATGAATACAGACTAACTAGGCAGAATTTTTTTCTGTCCTGGTCATTCAAAAGAAAATAAATCTAGTCAACAATTATCTGACCTCAACCACATGATATAAAGGAACATGCTTTTCTCATGTGCTAATATTTTGTTCAATAAGCGGTAGCATTATGTAGTCATAGCACAATAAGAACAATTTATGCCCTGAGATTTTGATAAGAAAAAAGAAGCAATTGATCAGATAGAAATGCTCTGAAGTTATCTCAGAGAATATTCTTTAACAATAGCAAAGGAGACCTAATAGCCAGATGGTTTCAACTCACCAGACCAGGAAAAGGGATATGCAATGTTTCGAAATTATCATCATGCTGAAGTCTGACTGTCTCTACCTTATGGGATTTTGTCATCTGAATCTCCAAAGGGTAAAGAGTCATCGTTATGCTGAAGACAAAAAGCTGTTGTGGGCTCCGGAGCCACACAGGGCACCCAGTCAACTACAGTATCTGACAAACAGCTGTTACCCAGATCTGCGGAAAAGCAGCAGCTGATGTTTTGTGACATGGTGCTGTGTTTACATATCACGGAGTAATGAGTTTGTTCCATGCTGAAAATGAAGCCATGTCAGGGGGGCACTAAAGTGACACTGTCGGTCTTGTCACAGAATTGCAGAATTTCAGACTTGAAAGAGGTTTTTAGGCAAGTGAGTCCAGGTGTTCTTAAGATCCTGGAGTTAAACTTAAAGGTGCAGCTACAGTTTTATTGGATTCAGATTTCCCCTTCTTTAAGAGGCAAACAAAAATATCACAGTGTGTGCATAACAGGAAACACTATGGTTTGGGAGTTGGGGAGTGGTAGGAGTGGTAGCTGTGGAATGGTAGAAGCCAATGGGGGTATTAGTCAGTAGTGGGGTCGCCGGGTGAGAATATAGAGGACAGGAAAAGTAGATTCAGCTCTTCATTTAAAAAAAGTCATTGTTTTCATTACAAAAAAGTACATTTTTATGGTTGAGTATCTTACAATTAATACATGCTGTTTAGATATTACTCAGATTTTTTCAATATTTTCCAGGAATATTGACTTTTGCACAACTGAAAGGAGAAGTCCTGGTCATAACTGCCCAGGAGTCAACTGAGTTTTTTGCCTAGGTAGCATCTTGCCTGGCTCTGGTCAGACATTCAACAAAGTATTCCAAAAGGGATTTCCATTCAACTCTCCTTCCTATCCCCATATACCTCTCCTTCCTTCACTACCCTATGTACATATGTAACTATACGATCAGTGGGATTCTACCTCATGTATAGCCAGAAAAATTAGAAATTTTACTCCATTATATATGATGTATCTGTTAGGTATAATTAATTAAAACAAATTAAAAAATTAAAAATAAAACAAAACATAATAAAAATAAACAAATTTTTTAAAAAAGGATTTCCATTGGATTTAATGCATATCATCAAATTTAGGTTAAGGTATTCATAACTTGAGAGTTAATAATTGACCTGGAAAAATGTATTTGGCAAAGATGTTACATTTGCAAAAATTGGGAAATTGTGATTTTTTAAAAAGATGCTTTAAAAAGCTTTATGTAGGCATAGTAAAGATAAAATATTTTGAGTGCAATTTTTATTATGCTTCAGTTTGCTATGAAACTTACTTTCTCAGTTCCTATAATGTACCAAGAAAATAATCCAGTTCAACTCCAAGAAGGAATAAGCAAGTTGCATAACCTCCAGCCAGAGATAGGATCCAGCTATTTATTTATTTTTACTTTTTATTTGTTAGGGTCCAGCTATTTAAATGTGAGTCTAATGGTTATCATTACTTGAATCTAAATTTTCAGATTATGAGGTTCCATATCAGTATTTTGCATTTCTTCTTATGGGTGCTCAAGGTACATAAAAGGGGCTAAATGAGCCATATCAAAGTGTTATCATGAGACAATTCAGAAAGAATGGATGCCAGTCATCTGCACAAGTTTAAAATGGGAGATTGAACAAATTTCCTCTTGAATGTGATTCTTTGTTCCATCTCTACTCTTCTATGTGCTCTCAATTTCTCCAACTCTACCCTCTCTTTTCTGTTTTCCCAGATCCTGGACATGTCAGATCTCTTTTTAATATTTTACAAGTACATGTTGAATTTTTTTAAATTCATAATGTTTGAGACCAGAAGTGTTTCAGATTTCAGATTTTTTTCAGAGTTTGGAGTATTTACCTATACATAATGAGATAACTTGGGGATGGGGCCCACATTTAAAAATGAAATTCATTTCTTTCATTACACATCTTCTATCCATAAGCTGTAGGTAACTCAAACACTGTTTTGAGTCCACTGTGATTCACTCACATGCAGTCAGATATGGAATACTCCCCTTGTGGAATCATAGTAATATTCACAAAGTTCTGGATTTTGGAGCATTTCGGGATTTGGAGTTTTTTAGATTAGGGATGCTCAGCCTGTATTCTCTTGCTTACTGAAACAGGAGGTAGTTTGGAAAACCAAGGTCTTCACTGATTTTATTTTTGCTTCTGATTTCAACCATATTTATGGCCACCCTCTAACCTGTTCTGAATATCTTCTCAAAATTTGTCCCCATAGCAACAACTCAAGAGATGGCCATATTTTCCCATCAGAGCCCCTATGGCCTTTTGAACTAGGAACAAGCTCTTGACCCAAATTGAGGTAATACAATTCTCTTTCAGGAATTTGGAATTAGTGCTTGAATATGATTTTCTTTTTTCTCTTATACCTTTGATTGACAGAATATCTAAAACTTATAGGATACTTTTTTGCAAGGAGAGCCCGAGAAAGGAATTAGGGAAAGGAGAAGAGTGAAACAGATAAAGACCCCCAAATATAGAAAACGATGTGATGAGAGAGGAGAATGGAATGGCAGAGTAGGCAGGGAAAATGAAGGCCAGAGACAAGGAGAGGGCACTCTTTAATCCCTGATCAACCTTGGGTCTCTGTGTCCCGACTATGAGAGGTCTGCCATGTGTACTGACCATAGAGCCTTAGAAGTATTCCTCTGTCCTTCAAATAACTGAAAACTTTTTGTCACAGCTTGTTTGATGAGTATGAGTTGCTTTGTATCCCCAGAGTCTCTTGAAAAGGGCAACACTTTCACAGCCGTTCACTCTCTTAGAATGTCCTGTTCCCTATTGTTCATTTGACTTTGACCTTCATCCTTCAAATCCTCTTCTTCAGGAAGCCTTGGACAAACCTTCCTGACCACATCTGACTTGCATCCATGCTTCCGTGGCATATCCTTCAAAAACCTGAAACTCATTTTCCTTCATTTTCTTTTCACAATCAACGTTTCCCCCAAAGATGTTATTCTTCTACTCTCCTAAAGAAAGACTCATCCTGAGAAGAATTCAGCCTTGGAAGATTGCATTTGATAGAAAACAAAACCTAAACTATGTTTTCATAATGGAGCACCTGTCATGACCTTAGCAATTGCTTTTTGATTGTGTCATTATAAAAAGTGTAAACAAGTAGAAAAATCGCAATGTGCCAATGATACAGATATCTCTCGCTTTCCCAAAGACCCCAGAAGCTTACCCAACATCCCTGATCTTGCTGCAGATATTTCCTACTACAGTGCAAAGACTACCACAGAAGACTAAAGAGGAGATTAAATAGATTTTGTGAAATCAAAATGTGATGAAAGCATGTTTCAATTAGAGGAAAATGAGGACAGGAAGTGACAAGGGAGAAAATATGTGCAGAGCCTCAGACGCTCTAATCTTGGAAAACAGAGACTCTCCTTGGGGCTGAGCTCCTATTGACTAATCAGGGAAATCACAGAGCGAGGATGAGAGAAGCTCCAGAGGAAGCGGGGATCTGACAAACTTGCCTGGTAACCTTGACTGCCTAGACAGGAGAACTGGGCTGGGCTTTGGAAGTGAAAGGAGACCTGCCTGGCAAACAAGCTGAAACTACAGAAAGTTTAATTAAAGCCAGTAGGGGGATATTAAAGTGGGGAATAATTAGGGCAGCAAGAAAAAAAAATTAGAGAATGAAAGAAAGCAGATATAAAACAGAGGCTCTGGAGGCACAGAGTTACTTGTACAACATTCGGTTGTGACAACAATAAATAAATAAATAAATAAATAACTGTGATGCCTACTTGTGGGTTATGTTTTTGGTTTGCAGTGTGTGTGTGTTATGTCCTCTCATTTGTGTTTCTCCTTGGCTACAGCTGGGTAGAGATGAAAAGTACCATGATCCAAACTGGATTTTAATGAGGACAGCTCAGAGCCTGCCAAGTCCTTGGGCGTGAAGTTGGCGGACTGGGCCCATTGGTCCTTAAGGGTCCCTGCTCTGGATCTGAAAGCTCCTCTGTTGAAAACTTGGCAGCCCTTCTAGAAGTCTCTCTTCCTCTCTGCCAAGCAGATGACGGCAGCTTCTGGCTCTGCACATGCAGTGCTAAAAGTTGCCACTGCTGTCAAAGGCCCAAGAAAGGAACACTTCCTTTTCCTGACAGAGACGGCTTCGAATCTAACCCAGGGACCCTGAACTGTTGTCACCTTTCCTGAGAGATAGCAACTTTTTATTCCTCATAAACAGCAGAGATGTCACTTTCTATAGTTAGTTTGGTAAAGACGCAAGAGGGGAAAGAAAATCACTTAAAAAAAAAATCCTTAGGAAGGACACTGTGGCTTGTTGGTGTGTCTCAAGGAAAAAGCTTATGTGCGAATGAATCAGGCAGTGAAGCTAAATTCTTAAAAATGAGTCAGACTCTAAATATCCTGCACATAAACACAAGGAAGAACTTCAATATTTTTATGGAAAAGTTATGGGGGAAGCAACAAGACCCTCTAAGCAGAAGAGTAGCATGAATTGATTTTTTTCTTTTTATATTAAATAAATGATACATGGCAGGCTGTGGAAGAGGTAGATATGAGATACATGGATCAGAGTCAAGAGTATAATAGATATGCTATTTCAAATATACGTAGGATGAACAAAGACTCAGCAGTGAGAATTTCAAAAGGATATATCCTCCACAATTATTAAAGAAATAGAATCAAAAAGATTTAGCAGTCAGCTTTGTGGGTGTGTTAGTTCCCTTTCTATTCCTATAGTAAAATGTCCAAGCCAATAAACTTATAAAGAGTCTTAGAGTTTCAGAGGTACCAGTCCAAAATTGAGTAGTCCCATTGTTTTGAGCCTGCGATACTATTACATTATGGTGGGATCTCATTGCAGAACAAACTGCTTACTTCATGAGCCAGGAAGCAAAAAGAAATAGGGAAGGCCTGGGTCCCACAATTGTCTTCCATAAGGTACTACCTTCCAAAGTCCATAGCATCTCATAATAGTGACACCATGGAGACTGAATATTTAATAGAAAGACATTTGGGGACACTGACACAAACCATAGTAGTGGGAGAGGATATAGAAAGGGAGTGAGGATGCACCCTGTGTTCATGCTTGAACATCTAAATGGATGTTATTGTTAACCCAAGGGCTGAAAAATAAGGGTATCATATTTACTTGCTTTGTATGATAATAGGAATAAAATTACAAGTTTTTGGATCACTTACAAGTTTTTAAAATAAATCTATTATGGTGGGTGTGCAATCACTAAAATTTAAACATTTATGTATTCATATATGTGTGTAGTGATCTGTTTATGTATTTATTTGTGTTATCTATGTAAAACTGTCTCAGATTCTCCAGTTGGTCCGCATACCAATCATAATTACTATAGAAATATTAAAGATAAAATTAAATCCCATGCCAAGCTTTTTTTGCTAGTCTTAAAATATAAATAGGCATTGTGAAAGATTGCATAACTAGAAAAGGGAATCTTATCTGTGGAAAACTAAAACACACAATTCAGGAGATTAGTAGTTCTCAACATTCATGGCTTAAACATCTTTATGCTTAGCCCACGCCCCAGACCAATGAGAGAAAATAGTGGGCATAAGACCCAAAGGACAGATTATATTTAGTTGGCTGAAAAAAATGCAAAATGCTGCCTAGTTTTAGGATTACTACACAATGTAATATGTGGCAAATTAGAGAGAGGAAATTGGGGGACAAAATACCAAGTACAATAAAAGAAATGAATAGAGTCACACTCAACATAATCAGTGAAGAAAATCAAAGCATAAGCAGAGCTTGCCTTTTAAGAGTGGAACTGCAGAGGGGAAAATGAAAAAGTTCCCCTAAAATTAATTTGACTTGGGTTGAAGTAGCCAGGGCTCACTAACTGGTTGGGATACTTGGAAATTGTTATCTCAGGCAATTTAGGAACCATAGCATGAGAAGACACCAGAGGTCAGACATCTTTCAGGAAACCTCCAAATCTTATTGCCCTAATTGGCTTATACACATGTTCCTAAACTCACTCCCATTATTGTGGAAATGTCGAGACCTGGAGGAATTATTTAGAATAGTGGCGGGGATGGATTCCCATTTAGCCTGTTTTGATGATTTAAATCTGCATTTGCTCAGGAACAAGGAATGGTGTCAACTTGTCTAAGTACACACACACATACACACACACACACACACACACACAACCATTTTATTTGCTATATATTCAATGTATACAACATATTCCATCCATTGTTTGCTGCTTTTTAAACTTACGTTTTAGAATATTTTTTAGTTGTATATGGACACAATACCTTTATTTATTTTTATGTTGTGCTGAGAGTTGAACCCAGTGCCTCACACATGCTAGGCAAGCGCTCTACCACTGAGCCACAACCCCAGCCCTTAAACTTATTTTAATACAAAATAAAGTTACTCACAATTTCCAAATGACTTCAGCAGCCCCATGCCTAGACTTGACCTTCTTTTGATCTATAAGGAGAGAGAGCTGATTTCTAGTATTCACCAAAGGAAGGAACCACAGTCCTTCCCATGAATCTCCCCAAACCCCTCAAGTTTTAATATCCTAACTTTATAGTGGAATAATAGTGAAGGAAAATAGAATTAATATTCATAATTCCAACCATCATGCTACTTAAACATCTTCAGTTTTACACACTACCTTTCCTTTTTCTTCTCTGTATAAAAGAAGTTTTCTTTACATAATGGTAATATCCCAAAATTCACCAACTAGCTAGTACCTTATCATTTTTATTTACCTTATTTTTGCATTGATATACATACATTGCATATAAATTAATTAATATAAATAGCTGCCTTAAAAATTTTCACAATTTTAAGGGATATTTGTTGTTCTTTTAATAAATTCCCAAAAGGAGGACCACTGTGTTAAGTAGCATTGACACATTTAATGTACATAGATGTTCATATAATATAAATAATACATCTGTATCTCTCTTTCTCTACCTATATATGCACATATATATGTATGTATGCATACAAATATATTCAATAGTTGACAAAAATAGGTTCAGTAACATTATTTTTATTTTAATTCTATTTGATGTCAGTGTCACTCTAATACCTTTAGAGAAAAAGGAAAACTGTGTACGTATATGTGTGTGCATATGTGTTTACGTATTTATTGTGTCTCTTTGGTAACCAAGACAATTAAACAGAGTTTAAATTATATTTTATTAATGGCAATGTTTGACATCATAAGGTCTCAATATTTGTTGAAATACTAGACTTATTTAAATATTTGTTGAAATACTAGACATTTATTCATTTGCAACTGACATCTAATCCTAAGTAATTTTTTTTGGACACAGTCATGTCTTTAAATCACCATTATGAGATGTCCCCTAATATTAAATGTTAAAGGTGGTGACAGGAACAAGTTGTTTCCTTAGTTTTTTTTCTCTTCATTAATTCTGTACCTATTAACTTGGCTTTCTGATAAGAGAAATTAATTGACAGTAGGTAGTTATTTTCCAAGATGAATTTTAAGAGATTGAGAAAAAACTGCACACACAGTTACCTACATGTTTTCTTCAAGCAGAGATGCCTAAGAAAAGGTTTGCCAGTAGGTACGATTTTTCTTGATGATTGAATATCTTATAGTCATTTAATGTTTTAACTTCCATTCAATTTTCTTAAATAGGTATTTCTAATTATTTAAGTTCTTTGTTTTGGTTTGGATCTTAAGTTTCCTCAAAAACTTTGAAGACTTGGTCACCATCCTGCAGTGAATTGGAACATTTAAGCAGTGACCTTCTCATAGAAAGTCATTAGGGGCATGCCCTTGGAAAAGCTATTGGGACCCCAGGCCCTTTCTCTCTCTCTTTATTTTTGGCCATTAGAAGGTGAGAGCTTTGCTTCATTCCCCACTGTCTGCCATGATGCTCTTCCTGACACAAGCCCAGAAGTGATAGAGTCGATCCACCACTGCTGAAACCCCTGAAACCATGAGTCAAAATAAACCTTTCTTTCTTTCAAATGAATTATCTCAGGTACTTTATCACAGCAACAGAAAGATGACTAATAAAAAATTAGTGCCAAGAAGTGGGATGATTTTACCTGATCCTGTGTTTTGGAAGGCTTTAGAATTTGTTTGTGAGAGGAGTTTGGAAAAGATTGGTGAAGTGTACTAGGGAAATCTTAGAATGCTATAAATAGAAATAAATAGATAATTCTGGTGGCAGTTTAGAATACAGAATGATGATGAAAATGCAGAGTAAAGGCCACCCTCATGATCTTTCCAATGGAAATGAGGACTGTATGGAAATTGGACTAGAAACCACGTACATTCCATTTTGCAAAGAACTTGTAAACATTATTTTCTATACCTGGAGACTTCATGGTAGCATGAGTTATATGGTTATTAACTAATTTATCTGGTGAAGAAAATTCCAAGACAACACAGAATTGAGGCTATAACATGGGTATTCTGGTTGCTTTTAGTCAATTGACTGAGAATTGAGAGCAAATAGAAAAGCAGCAAATTTTGAAAACTTGCAGGTTGGCAAAAAATTTTTTGGCCAAAGGAGCATGTTTGAAGTTGGTCCCAAGAAGTGTAGATTGTCAAAGAGATTTGTGCAGTTAAAAATATGTAAAGAGGGGCTGGGTATGTAGCCCAATGGTAGAATACTTGCCTAGCATACCCAAGAATCTGGTTGGATCTAGGAATCTCAGAAATCAGTGAGATCCCACCCATCACAAACTCAAAGACTTGTTTTTGAGAAGAGAGCTCTAGGGTCATCTAGAGATTTGTTTTTCAGTGTTAATCCTTGTACTCAGACTGCTGCAATCATGCCTGGTCCAAGGAAGGTCAGGTTACTTTGGAGTCAGTGGCAGTCCTCGCTCGGCATTTTCCATGTGATGCTAGTTTTCAGGCATGACACATTCAAGAGTAATGGAGACATGGAGGCTTCCACTGGGACTTTGAAAGAAAGCCAGGCAAGCAAGGTTTTGTGTGGGCAGTGTCAGAACCTCTGAAAGTAGCCCTAATAGAGCAATGTGCAAAATTGTGAGAATGAAACCAAAGCTGTAGTGGAGACCCCAGGAAGGTAAGAATGCCAAGAATGTGGGATGTGTGCTGAGAGATGCCAAAGCCAGGAGTCAGCCCCAAACGTGGCCATGTGGGCTGCTGCCAGCAAGGCCATAGCAAGGACTTCCCAAGTGTCGGGAGCTTACATCCCTCCATATCATGTGACCAAGATACCAAACACATGGTATAGGATTTAATGTTTGCCTGTTGAATTTGGGTCTTGCTTTCATCAAATTGCTCTTTGCTCGTTTCCTATTACTCTCTTTTAGAATGGAAATATTTGTATCTTAGAAGGATGCAATTTATTTATTTATTTTATGTTTACAGGGACTCATAGCTGTGTTTGCCTTGAATCTCAGAGGAGACTAAGAACAGTTAAGACTTGGGGAACTTATTGCTATGGACTGAATACATTTTATATTGTGAGATGGGCATAAGCCTTGGTATTCAGGGACAGGATGTTATGGCTTGGATCCTAAATGTCTCTTACAGGCCATGTGTTAAAGGCCTATCACCAGCCAGTGGTGCTATTAAGAGGTGATGAAACTTATAGGAGGCGGGGCCTAATGGAAGGAAGTTAGGTAATTAGGGGCATGCCCTTGAAGGTATTTTGATACTCCATCTACTTCCTCTTTTTTTTGCTTTCTGGACAGCATGAGGAAGGCAGCTTTTCTCCACCATGCATTCCCTGCAGAGTCTCACTACAGTTCCCAAATGAGTAGAGCCCATTGATGATGGTCTGAGACTGAAATGGACAGCCAAAATAAATCTTTCTGTCTTCTTAGTTGATTGCCTTAGGTGTTTTGTCACAGTAATTGAAATTTGACTAACACATTGTTCATTGAAGTAAACTTCCTTACTTTTTAGTTATTTATAGACCAGTTTATGTTGTGCTTGTGAAATTACTTTGCAAATGTACTCATTTACAGTGTGACTAGAAAATATATTTTTACCATGAAAATATTCCAATAAGTATAAGAAGTTATTAATCTGAACTGAAGGATCATTGAAGAGAGTTGAAGTATGAATCTTAAGCTTGACCCTTCATAAAATGTACTATGAGTCCACTCTGTTTCTCTGATTCATAATACTCATGGATAGAGTGAATGAATTGATCTTTAACAGTGGTAGAAGGATGGATGATAATTCATTAAAACTCATTTTTAGAGATTACATTATTTTCTCATTCAAAATTCAAATTAGTTTATGTAGAAAAGTGGGGACTATATATATAGATCGATATGTAGATATATAAAACTTGATAAGAGATTATCTGATTTTGTTTAATACAAGAATGCTACCATAAAATATGACATTATGTTAGTTAATGTGTTAAATGTATTTTCCAAAGTTAGATGCAATAATATCTTTCAACTGATATGTTCTTGTATCATGTTACCATGACACTCCTTCTATTGACAGATTAAAGATTTATCACTTTTTCCTCGGATTAGATCTGTTACTGTGATTGGTTTTGATCAATGAAAGATGGAGGAGGTGACACTATGTAACTTTAATGGCTGAGTTATAGAGATCCATGAAGCTTCTAGAAAACTTGCTTCTAAGCTGGACACTGTGGCACACACCTATAATCCCAGCTGCTTGGGAGGCTAAGGGAGGAAGTTCTCACATTCAAGGCCAGCATAGGCAACTTAGTGAGACCCCATCTCAAAACAAACATCTAAAAGGTCTGAGGATATAGATCAGTAGTATAGCACACTTGGGTTAAATCCCTGGTACCTAGAAGGAAAAAAGAAGAAAAAGAAAGACGAAGAGAAGGAGGTAGAGGGGGAGGAGGGAGAAAAGACACTTGCTTTTAGAAACAACTATAAAATTCAGCCTCTGGGGGCTGGGGTTGTGGCTCAGTGGCAGAGCAGTTGCCTAGCATGTGTGAGGCACTGGGTTCGATTCTCAGCACCACATACAAATAAATAAATAAAGGTTCATCAACAACTAGTAAAAATATTTTTTAAAAAATTCAGCCTCTGTGAGTTGTCTGTGATATATGAAAAGATCATTTGCAAGTGCTCTGGTTTTCAGGCTCAGCTGAGATGCCATTCAATGCTCAAACATATGATTCAAAACTTCCCGTCTGTTTCTAGTCCTGAAACATCAAGTCTCACCAGCTGAGGATCCTCATATCCTGAAGGAGAAATAAGCCACCCACATTGTGCCTTGTGGAAGTTCTTAACCCACAAAATCCATGAGCATGGTAAAAGTGTTGTCTTGCACCACTGACTAACAAGATGTAAGCAACCATAGCAAATAAGTCTTTGTTAAGCAACAATAGCAAGGAAAGTGGAAATTAAAACTAGGAAAGAATGCACTGTACACAGCACTATGGTAGTACACAGCACTATACCAAGTTATGTACAATAATAATGTGATGTATGTGGCATGGGCTTTGAGACCAAAAGAAGTGGGTAGGGCCTTGAGGAGATTTTTGGTAAAAGCTTTAAGTGTTGGAAAAAAACAGGGTTTTTAAAATTTTATAGGGATGACAATTCACACCCCAAAGATATACTCTATTTTCTCCCGGTCGTAACTTCAAATTGGGGACTGGGAATGTTGTTCAGTGATAGAGCATTTGCCTAGCTTGTGTGGGTAGTTTCCACCACCATCACAAATGAAGAAGAAAAAAAGAAGGAAGGAAAATAAGAAAGAAGAAAAAGAGAGAGAGAAGGAAGGAAGGAAGGAAGGAAGGAAGGAAGGAAGGAAGGAAGGAAGAAAGAGGGAGGGAGGGAGGGAGGAAGGGAGGGAGGGAAGGAGGGAGGGAGGGGAGAGAAAGAAAGGAGAGAGAAATAAAGAAAAATGGTATTATTCAGTGTAAGTCAAAGTTCTATACCTAAGAGTTGGACACACCCACTACAACCAGTTTTGTTAGAAAACTACTCCCAGGGAAAATGTTAAACTGAGAAGTTCTTAAATAATAATAATAAAAAAAAGAGTGACCATACCTTCTACACTGGTGAGATAACACACAAGTATGCTCACGTAGCCATATGCGAACACAGGGGGCAATTGGGAGAACCGTGCGTTTTGCAACAATTCTTCTTTGCACTATTAAAAGAAAGTTTTCTATAGTGTATAATCCTGGTTTCCCATTGCCATTAAGAATGCTTTCCCATAATAGCTCTGCTTAACATATACAATGGCTTGCCTTATCAGGCATCTTTCCATTGAAATGACAGTAACATTGACCATCTTACAAATACATGCTTCTGTGAAACAGCCACACACTGGGACACCTTAGCAGATCAGGCAACAAGGAGCCACTGGAAAATAAGTTTATTTTCATAAATCCATTGGTGCTTCTTATTAAGTAACATGAGGGAAAGATGAGTACAAAGCTTAATACAGTAACCACAAGCCTGTAGAAATTAATTCTGTATAATTCTGAGAAGACAGTGCTTGAAGATAAAAGATACATACACAGACGGTGCTTGTCCCAAAGGATAGAATGGAGCACCTTGCTGTATCTGAGCCAATGTGTTTGAATGCTGTCTATGTATAGAAAAATAACATTTGTTATTTACTTGGAAGAGTTCCCACTGAAATAATGCATTTTGGAGAGTGCTTTTCACTTTCAAATTTGAATGTGAAATTATAAGCTTCTATACATTTTATACCATTGCTAGAGAACCACAATTGTCTCTGCTGTGATTTTCTAAGGAAATCTAGTCTCTGTCCCCTGAACATAGAAGCGTTGTGAAACCGACAGACAGGAAGCCCTCCCCTGAGGAAATAGACATTTACAGTACGGTCCAGCAGCTGTTGCGGGAATCTCTCAGCAGTAATATTTACAGTGCTCCATTTCAGGTATTGTCAACGCCAGTCAGGCTGCAAATTCAGTGCCATCACCGTTATTGAAGCTAATGGTTAACTGAATATGAATTAAATTGCTGTTTTTGTCATAAGCGGATCAAGTAGGGAAACATCCTCATCCACTCAGGAAGAGGGCAGCCCTCTCCTCTGAGCCACAGGGCTGAAAGCATTTTGTCCCTTAGGAAGGTGAGTTTTTTGAGTTTCTGGCCACTCTTGGGAGTGTCCTTTCCTGTGAGATTTGGAACAGCACCACATGCCCTTAGAAATGAGGGATTTCCCCTGCGGTAAGAGAAGACCAAATGCCACAGCTGTTCCACCTTTCAAATGCATGCAGATTTCTATTTGTATTAAGTGTAATTAAAGTGTACCAGTTTGCACAATTCATGCATACAAGCAACAGTGAAAGTTTAAAAACAAAAGCTCTTGACCCTGAGGGCTATGCTTCTAATATAGATAAAATGTGTTTATTTGAAGGTTAAGGTTCATAAAACACCAGTTTTGCGAAGACCCTCTGCACCACTTTGCAATCCCAGAGCCAGCTCTTTGGAGATTTATGCTGCAATGCTGGCCTTTTAAATCTTTATGTAACACTAGGTCCAGTATCTAACATGCTGCTTTCTCTTAGCACTGGCCCACCTCTGTGGATTTCCTGTGTTCTCTGTCTCTCTTTATCACCCTCTGTCTCTTTTGCTCTCTCTCTCTCTGTGTTTCAAGTTCTCTCTTTCTTACATCCTCCCCATGTTGATCATAACTTTATAAAACTTAAAATTTAAAATAGTGCCTGACTCAGAATAGATATTTCACACACATTTGTTGAATCAAAAATAAAAAAAATGAACACGGCCAGTTTATTTTTTGATCTCTGCATTCATTTATTTTCCAAATTCTAGAAAATCACAATTATCTCCCAGGTTCACCCCCAAAACTAATTTTGCAATAACATCCATCTTTCGAAGGGGTCCATGAGCTTCTCTCCTGCCTTCTTTTAAGATGAAGTTATAATGTTACAAAGAGAAAGAGAATTTGGTATTTTTTAAAAAAGACCAATAACACTCCTAAGAAAAAAGAGGGCCGCTGATAACACAAATATGGAAGCACTGAATTATATCACTCAATAGATGAATGGATCAAGAAAATATGGTGCACAGAAATGAACATTCAGACAGACGGATGGACAGATGGACAGACACACGAAAGGAAATATTATGCAATCTTTAAAAGAAGGAAATTTTTCCAGTTTCAATGACATGAATGAAATTTGAGAACCTTGTAATAAGTGAAATAAGCCAAACAGAGAAAAAAAATATTGCATTATTCCACTTTTATTTGGGATCTAAAAATAAGTCAAACAAATAGTAACAGGTAAAATTAGAGTTATGAGGGACTATGAATTGTAGAAAATGGGGAGAAATTGGTTAAAGTCATAAAACTTCAGTTATTAGATATGTAAGTCCTAGAGATCTAGCATACAGTAAAGTGAGCATAGTGATTAATAATATATTGAATAATTGAAAATTACTAAAATAGTATGTTTCAAAGATTTGCCCCCAAACAGGTTAACTGATAGATATATTAACTAGCTTAGTTGCGGTAATCTTTGCACAGGCTGTATGTTTAAACATTATGTATGCATCTTAAATATACACAATTTTTTTTGACACCCATATCTCAATAAAACTGGGGGAGGGCTGGGAAGAAGCCAGCATCAGTTGGTCAAAAATACTAGATAATTAAGGAGGAGAAAAAATATCTCCACCTACTTTTTACTACCAAATTCTTTAGAAAGCATATTTCTATATCTCAATCATAATAAAATATAGATTTAGATAAAAGGATGGCACTTTAATTTTTTTTTAAACTCAGCCCTGCTATCTCCTTTGTATCAATTTAATCACTATCCAAATTATCTCCTAAAGCCATTTCCTGTAGGTCTGTGACACTTTACCCAAACCCATCTAGGAAAAGTAAACAGAGAAAGTGTGATGGCATGTGAAGATCATGGATGTTGTTGCTAAGTGAAGATTGGCTTGAAACTGAGTTGCATAACTTTAATTTTTTAAAGCTTCATATGCTCACCTCCACTCTAGGGTAACATTATAAGGGGTCATGCCCACAAAACAAGGGTTATGAGGTACAATGTTCAGCAAGGGAGGGACTTTGGAAATTTGTGTTCCTTCCCTGGACTTCGGCACTCTTGGCAAAGCATATATAACCTGCATGCCACCTAGCCCATTGTGATTTGCTGTAGATCTTTGCAGTCTCCTAGAATCTGAGATCTTCATTTCCCCTTACAGGGTCTAGAATATGCCCTTAATAGCAATAAGAACAAAACCCTCTGAATGAGTTACCTATGTGTATGAATGTGTGCATAGGTGTGCCAGACATGTTGCAAACACACTCCTTTTGTGCTACCTTATTTAATATTTTCAAAATCCCTTCAATGTCAGGTGCTATTAAAATTTATATGTGAGAAAATTGTTGATTAGTGAGAGGAGTTCAGCCAAAAAATGTGGAACTTACAGTAAATTCCAGTCTTCTAGTACAATTACATGTCTTAATCACACTGACATACTGCTTTTTACTGTTGATGAATATAGTCTTGGACAAATGGAATCCAAAGGTTATGATAAAACCAGTCCCAGGAGGCCTATGTAATGCAATATGAATATTCCTGCTATTTTCCTTTTGGAATGATTCTGGTAGAGTGGGCACACATGTAATTTCCTGTTGAACCTTCTGAACTCTGGATACTTCTGGTCTGAGATTACCTGATTGATGGTGGAGACATAGTTTTCTGTGCAGTGGGAGAGAATATGGATCCTCCTAGCATCTCATTGACTCTAATTTCCTACACTGAGGAGCATAAAGTGATTGCCCCCTTTTCTTCTCTTTTATGTCTTTGGAAGATAGAAAGGAAAGAGGAATGCCATGTCAGTAGACCTTCTGAGAAGTATGTGATGTAAGAGAAAAAAGAAATGATTTTAAATCCTACTTAATGTCACAGTTGTCATGCTGCTTAGCAGAAACAACTGATACTCAGCAAGTCTTTATGCTGTGGCCTACTCAGGTTAGACACCTACCTCTGCTGTTTCATTTAGCTCACACCACTACCTGCATACCTGTGATTATATCTCCATTTTCATGTGAGGAAATGGAAGTACATGACTCAATAAGTATCCAAAATGACACTTAAGTGTTCAATCCAAGATTTGTACTCAGACCATGTCAACCTAACATTTGTGCTAAAGCCTTTATCATATGAACAGAAAAGTATGACCAGAATGTGGGGATAATCAATGATAATATCAGTCTGAGAAATTGAAGCTTTGGATATTGGGACTGGAGCATGACAGTGTCACCCAATGGTTGACAGTCACACCATGTAGATGAGGCACTTTCAACTACTATTAGTTATATATAAGTCAGGCTTCCATAACACAGAATGCTCATTAGCTCAAATTGCACTAATAAACAATCTTACAACAACTAATGGCACCCTTGTAAGGTAATGAGCCTGTTTTCTCAGACATTATATTGAGAGTGGATGACCCTTAATGGTTCCAAATATCATCCCACACAGAGACAATTACTCCTCCCCATGCTCTTTCTCTAATGAAGATATTCTCTTAGCTACTACATAAGCAAATGCCATCTAATTCTGCCTCTACTTCCTTTATCCAAGAGAAGAATCTTTCCGAATGAAACTTACAGCAGAGGCTATTTAGTGAGAATATCTGGGTTCCTGGTGGAGAGCCTCTCTTCACTGTCTAACCCCTTTGCTCTGCCTTTGTATTTCTCTGTGACTCATATTTCAGGACCTGGGTCATCTTCACTTCCTCTAGTCCTCACTCACCGAGTTTTGGAACCAACCTCTTTAAGCCACTCAAGGGCCCCGTTTCAACATTCATGAGACATTTAAAGCAGTGTGTAGGGTTCTGGATGGCTTGGTTTTTCCAAGTTGATCAGAGCCTGAAGACTTACAGAGAATAGGAAGCAAGAACAGATTATGGCAATTTTTTCAAACTTCTCTTCAAATACAAAAAAGTGCAGAATTTGAACATGGAAAATAGACAGAAGCAAGAAGCTCTGGGTAGAAGCCAAAGTGCCACCAGGTCTCTTTGTCCAATTCCCCAGCTCTCTCTCCCAGTCTTTCACCAAGAAACTATAATATGAGAAACAGATAAGTGACTTATAATTAGAAGAATGGGATGCAAAGTCAAACCTACTGGGTAACCTGGGGAGAATTCCCAATTATCTGGATCTCTGCTATCTTGGCTATGAGGATCACATATCAATCTCATGAATTGTATTGAGTCCTGGAGGAGACACACAATTAGAAACCTATCACTTTCTTCCTTTGGATCTTTGCTTCCCCTTCCCAGTGTTTCCTTTTTCCTCTTTCTTTTTCTCCCTACCCACACTTCTTGTGTCTTTCATAATGGTAGGTCCCCAACAGATATTTATTCATTTATCATTTCATGTCCTGAATAGCAAAATATACACTTTGAAAAATTACAATTTCACTGATATGAAGTATGCTAAGGAAATAATGTAATGGCCACCATGTTGGTGTTACTGGACATATATTTATAGAGCCATTTTTATGTATGGAAATAGAGTTTGCATATTCATGGAGTATGTTTTCCATTCCACAATACCACATTAGGCAATATATTACATCTCCTGGCCTGCTTGATATTCATTGCTAATAAAGTCTCATAGAAATAAAGCTATGTGGCAATAGAATGGCAGCTTTTTATTACAGAGTTGTTTCAATTATGCTAATTTATGATTTAGATGATTTACACTAATAAGTGTAATTTCTTAATGTAAACAAAACTATAGTCGAATTTCAAAATGCCTCTACCTCTGGCTGGCAAATTTACATACCTTACAGTTTTATTAAATATATTATGTGCAGATAAAACACATTTTTTACATAACAATCACCTCCGGCTTTTCCACGGAGAATTTGATGGCATGAAACAGCTGCACATCTGTAATTGTTTTGCCACCTGTTCTTTGGAAGTGAAGGTTCTGTACCCTATAGTGGTAACTGGATGATGCTTTTTCACATTTCAAGGTCATAGATTCTTCTATTTCATCTTTGGATACCATTGGCATTGGAGGGGGACAGACAGTATTTGGTAGAGTTGATTTTTCAAGGTTTGATTAGAAATTTTCCAGAAGAAAGGAATTAAATAGAATTTTGTTTGAAATAAGCCAGATGACGAGATAAGAGGAGACAGCCACCATCTGTGATAAGCTTTAATTTCTAATTTCCAAAGGGCAGTTATTTTAGTTTTATTTTAACTCAGAAAAGTTAAACAAAATGGTTGATTTCAAAAAGAAATAACAATGTTTCATTTAGAAAAAAATATTACACTGTAACAATATGACTTAAATGATGATCCATCATTTAGATGTCTCTTGTCTCTTTCTTTCACTCTCTTATACCTATGTTGACCCACGAATTTTAATTATATAATGGTGAAACACAAGCCTAGTCCATTTTCTGCTGCTATAACAGAATACCATAGACTAAGATTGTAAACAACGGAGTTTAGTTGCCCACAATTCTGGAGGCTGGGAAGTCACATGGGGTGAGGGCCCTCTTAGTGAATCAAGATGGTGGAAGGCATTGCCTGGTGAGAGTGTAAGCAAGAGAGGGCCAAGTCCATTTTATGAGAAGCTCACTCTTAAAATAATGGCATTGATCCACTCGGTATGGTGACTCCCTCATGACTCAATCATTTCTTAAAGGTCCCACCTCTTAATAACACACTGTCAGAAGAGTGACTAAATTTCAACGTGAGTTTTAGAGGAGATGACCAAACCACAGAAAACACATTTAAAAATATCTCATTTTTTTCAAAGATCATAAAGGCAATATATGTTTACATCATTCTGAGCAAATGTCACCGCCTTTGTTAAATCACCACAAATGTCACCATCTTTGTCAAATCACCAACAAACTCACATCCACCTGTCATAAGATTAATGGAGCTGACCTATGTGCTTTTAGTAACAACACTATTTGGGTGTCTTCAAGTGATGTTAGTGAAATCACTCACTCTGATGAGTTGTGCTATTGATTTCAAGTGGTAAAGAGATGACAGATGAGACCAGAAAGAATCCTATTTTTTAAAAAAATTCTGCTAATATATTTACACATTTTCTTTATCTAAAATCTTTAGAAGCCGGGCGTGGTGGCGCACGCCTGTAATCCAAGCGACTTGGGAGGCTGAGTCAGGAGGATCGCGAGTTCAAAGCCAGCCTCAGCAACTTAGCGAGGCCCTAAGCAACCAACTCAGTGAGACCCTGTCTCTAAATAAAATACAAAATAGGGCTGGGGATGTGGCTCAGTAGCCAAGTGTCCCTGAGTTCAATCCCTGGTTCCAAAAAAAAAAAAAAACCATAAAATCTTTAGAAATTTCATTCTTAGTTCTTAATTTTATTTAAGGAAGGAATTCACAATTGTATTTACTCAACGTACAGTTAGTTTATGCATAGACTGAACAACATATAATATACATTATACGCAACCTTCCTTCTGTAAATATTGACTGGAAAAAACAGAGGGTGTAGGAAGAAGGAGACAATTTGAGAGGATTTACCATCATTTTTAGCATTTTGAAACAGAAAGAGAGTTGGTAAAAATGTAGCAATGGCTGGATCTAAATTTTCTGCCTAGACTGATGGGTGGATAATCGTGCCACTAGTAGAAATCAGAAATGAAAGGTTGGTAACAGTTTTAGGGAATAGGGGCTGCACCAAGTTTGAGGTTCATTCAGGGCATTCTAAAGGGTCTTCTCCAACATGGGGCTGGAGTGCTTTGTGTTCTGAGTGGATCACACCAGATCCCTGGAAGTGACTTCAACAAGTCTGGATAGAGTTTTGGTTGGTAAACAGGATGAGTAAAGGGGCTACAATTTGCATCTAGGAAGAGTGTCAGACAGTGCCATCAGTTTGAAAATGCACAAGATAGACCCTCATGGCACAATAAGGAATTATGCTGCTCAAAATATTGAGGTAAGAGACCATAGGACACAATTGATCCCCTCCTTAAAATTTATTTTTTTTTCCAAAATTCCTTTTTTAATCTGTTCTAATTAGTTACACATGACAGTTGAATGCAAAATGGAGCACGACTTCTCATTCTTCTGGATCTACTTGGTGCTGGGTCACACCAGTAGTGTAATCTTACATGTATATAGAGTAATCATGTCTGTCTCATTTACTGTCCTTCCCATCTCCACTGCCCCACCCCTCCTCTCACTCCCCTCTGCACAACTGAAAGTTCCTTCATTCTTCCCTACCTGCCCGGTCCCCCCACTATGGATCAGCATCCACTTATCAGAGAAAACATTCTGCCTTTCTTTTTTTGGGAGATTGGCTTATTTCACTTAGCATGATAGTCTCCAGCTCCATCCATTTACCAGCAAATGTCTTAATTTCATTCTTCTTTAAGGCTGAGTAATATTCCATTATGAATATGTATCCCATTATCCATTAATCTACTGAAGGGCATTTAGGTTGGTCCCAAAGTTTAATTATTGTAAATTGAGCCGCTATAAGCATTAATGTGGCTGCATCACTATAGTATGCTGATTTTAAGTCTTTTGGGTATAAACCAAGGAGTGGGATAGCTGGATCAAACGGTGGTTCCATTTCAAGTTTTCTGAGGGCTTTCCATACTGCTTTCTATAGTGGTTGTACCATTTTGCATTCCCACAGGAAATGTCTGAGTGTGCCTTTTTCCCCACATCCTTGCCAACATTTATTTTTGCTTATATTCTTATAATTGCCATTCTGACTGAAGTGAGATGAAAGTTTAGAGTAGTTTTAATTTGCATTTCTCTAATTGCTAGAGATGATGAACTATATTATAGATCAATAGTAACAAAAATGGCATGGTCTTGGCACCAAAATAGACATGTAGACCAATGGTACAAAATAGAAGACACAGAGACAAATCCACATAGATACAGGTATCTCATACTAGACAAAGGCACCAAAAGCATACATTGGAGCAAAGAGCGTCTATTTAACAAGGTGCTGGGAAAACTGGAAATCCATGTGTAACAAAATGAAATTAAGCCTCTATCTCTCACCCTGCATAAAAATCAATTCCAAGGATATCAAAGACTTAGGCACTAGAACAGAGACCCTGTGCCTAATAGGAGAAATGCAGACCCAAATCTTTGCAATGTCGGCTTAGAACCTGACTTCCTTAACAAGACTCCTAAAGCACAAGAAGTAAAATCAAGAATCAATAAATCACATGGATTCAAACTAAAAAGCTTCTTCTCAGCAAAGGAAGCAATCAATAATGTGAAGAGAGAACCTATAGAATGGGAAAAAATTTTTACCACATGCACCTCAGATAGAGCACTAATCTCGAAGACATAAAATAAACTTATAAAACTTAACACCAATAAAACAAATAATCCAATCAATAAATGGGCTAAGGAACTGAACAGACACTTCACAGAAGAAGAAATGCAATCAATCAATAAACTTATGAAAAAATATTTGTCATCTTTAGCAAGAGAAATGCAGAATTGAGCTCCTTTACTAAACTCACTAGTGCCTTTGAGCTCTTAATTAGGCCTCAACTTTGGCCTAAAAAGACTTTAACAAAACACTAAGTGCTTCCAATAATTCAAGAAGGACACATCTCTACAATGACCCTGGACTCCTCAAACTGCTTGCTTGAGAAAACTTAAGACAACCAAAGTAATTTGCTTGTCATTTTTAATAGTACTTGAAGATCAGGCCCCTCTCCCACTTTCTAGAAGAGTAGGGCCTAACCTCCATAAATGCCTGTTAGCAGACCCAGTTTCACATGGACCAGCCCTTTCTTTCCCATTTTTGTAATCTTTTGCTTCCCTGACTCTATTAAACCCATTAATCCATCTTTCTATTCTCTCTTATTTCCTCAATTCTTTCTTTAAAACACACAGTCACCCATGTACAAATTGAAGCTAAATTCAGTTCACTCTGGACTCTTTCCTATTGCCATAGCACATTACTGATTAACATTTATCCTTTAACTAGTGCCTCACTTTGTTTATATTCAACACATATATGAGATAATGGAAGAAGTTTCTGTAAGGATGCTTACTTATGTATAGAAACCATAATTCAATAAAGGGGAAATAAGAATTTCTATTATGGAAAACTTGTGTGGAGAGTAGACATTACTGAAGTCTAGGAAGGTTCTGAGATGAAATAAGGATGGTGGAAAAATAAAACATGGCAATTCCTTTGCAGGAACCCAATAATATAGAATTATTACCTTCCTTTTCATATAAAGTAACAGAGGCTTACCCAGTAACTTTTTCAAGTATATAAAACTAGTTAGCAAGCCACAGAGGAGAATTTCAAACATAGTTCTCTTTAATTCCATAACCAATTCACTGTCCCGTCTACCATACTAATAACTAAAAGTGTTTACAATTGAGTGATAAATGATCTTTCCAACTATGACTGAAGGTTTCCTGCTGTCCTCGAATACTTAATGTTGAAAATTTTGCTGGGCTGATCGGCAGCACGTATTTAAGGAATCAGCAGAGTACTGCCGTAAATATTATAATTGTAACAATGCTTCTAGCCTCCCACATATTTGCTACTTACACTGTGAGCCACCTCCTGAAATGGCTGAGATCATCTACAGTCAACACTAAGGCATACTGTGCCCCTAAAAGGAAAAAAAAGAAATAAGTTGAGATTTCTTTTAGAAACAAATCTGGGAGTTGACTCCTTGATTTGATTATTGTCTTGCATAGCTTTACAAAATCCTGGAAATAATTTTGAAAATTATTTTCATTATTCTGTAGGCATAGTATGTAGTGGATAAGAAAGTGAGTATATAACTGGTATGGTTTGAATGTTTGTCCCCTTCAAAATTCACATTAAAATTTAATTGCCATAGTAACAGTGTTAAAATGTAGGACCAGTAAGAGGTGATTAGGTCAGGAGAGCTCCATCCTCATGGGCAGCATCAATGCTGTAACTAAAGAGTTCAGCCATCCCTCAACCCTCCACTCCCCAACTTCCCAACCCTGGTCGTCCCCCTGTGTTTCCACCTTCATCAATGGAATGATGCTGCAAGAAAGTACTCACTAGATGCCAGTCCCTTGAACTTGGTCTTCCTAGCCTTCCGGACTGTAAGCCAAAAAAATTTTTGTTCAGTGTGAATTATCTAATATCTGTGGCACTCTGTCCCGGCAGCACAAAACAGACCAAGTTGGTGGCTACACCACAATATGTGACAGTGTGGTACAATAAGACTTTGAACACTGACAGGTGAGAGTTGGATGAGGCACTTGTTCAATGACTGGTTGTTTGACCTTGGTGCAGTCGTTTATGCTTTTCAGGATTCAGTTACCAACTTCAAAGAACTAAAGTGAATTTTTATTGAATCATTTGTAACTCTGTGTCTGATTTGATGATCTTTATTTAAAAGCACTTTATCCAAAGTTGCCTCTTTAGCAATACCTAATATCATGCATCCACGTATTTAATAAATGTTTCTTGAGACTGAGTGGTGTGGCACCAATAATCCCATGGGCTCAGGAGGCTGAGGCAGAAGGATCACAAGTTTAAAGCCAGCCTCAGCAACTTAGCAAGACCCTGTTTCAAAATGAAAAATAAAAGGGGGATTACTTGGACTTGGGGGATTAAGATAGGAGTGATTGATTAAGAAGCTGGCATTTGAATGGGAAGTTTGAAAGCTACAAGTTACAAAGCTCCGCTGAATAGGCTATTTTTTCCAGATTGGGAGGCAAAGAGGTCCATCTTCCTGGAATGTGTTAGACGTACAACATATCCATTCCCAAAAGACTTGCACTATACTCTTGTTTTTTAAAAATTTGGGGTTATTTTTCTGTAATTATTGCTAAACATTCAGTTTCTAACTGAATTTTTGGCATAGAGAGGGACTTCAGGTACAAAATAAAAAAATAATAATAATAATTCTGAAATACTCCATCCAGTTCTTCATTGGAGCTAGGCTCTGGATATATGTCAAATGGATGAGAAAATAAGTCTTCATTTACACTCAAGCTGTCTAACACATTGATCTGGTTAAAGGAAGGTTTGGTAGTGAGTGGAAACTAACCATGCTTATATACACTAGTGTTGAAAATCAGAAGAGGAAAGCAACATAGTTGAGGTTCTGTATATATCAGTCATACTGAGATTCTTTCAGGATTACATGATTTCCTGGATTGACTTCTGTGCAGCAAAAGTGTATGTTCCAAGATTCAAATTACTAATAATATGAACCTATGAAAACTAGAAAACCTCCATGACAGTACATTCTCTCCACTTTACCTCCTATTCTGCATGTTCAGTCAAGTAGTCATATGTACTGATGTGCATTTCTGGAATGGTTCAGAGTACTGCTCCAAAAATACCTGAAAATGGAAATGCCTCTTAAAAGGAAGTTCACATCTCCCTGGAGAAATAGCTGAATCTAAGATGGCATGGGAAAATACAAAATGAAGCTAGAACATTTTATAAGGCCAGAACTAAAGAAGTGCTAGACACACACACACACACACACACACACACACACACACTGTGTTAGAGACATGTCAAAAAGTCATAGGAGCCAACTGAAGAGCTCCCATTACACAAAGCTGGAAAAATTTGAGAAGTAAGCCAATATAGTATTGGGATATTAACCAAAGTATGAAATTAATATTCATGAGTATACAGTGTTACAAAACATGCTTGAATAAGTAAGTAAATCAGTAAAGACAGACAAATTCCCCATGCAGAAAAATTCAAATAATTTATGCAGCTACTCCATTCTCCTGAAGTGACATATAGCTCCTCAATTTATAAGTGTGGATTGTGCATAGTAACTTCCTTCCAAAGAAACAGGAAGAGAGTGTAATTTTACATTGGTGGAATCTGGCAAACACCATCCCAATCAAGAGCTAGAGATTCACAATCCGCTCTAATTAGTCGTGTTGTAGTATATACCTCTGACATGATCTGATGAAAATGCAGCTTACTTCCAAAACACAGCTCCCCAGTCCAATCATGAGACAAATATCAGACAAATCCTAATGGAGGGACAGTCTAAAAAATACCTGCAGTATTTCCCAAAACTGTCAAGATCATCAAAAACACAGGAAGGCTGGGAAACTGTCAGCCTAAAGGAGAGAAGCCTAAAGAGACACGATGACTACATGCAATATTGGATACTAGATAGCATCCTATAATAGAAAGGGGACAATAGAGAAATCTAAACAAGCAGAAAAATTAATTAATAATAATATATCAATATATCATTTATAGCAAATTTAACATGGTAAGGTAAAATACAAATCATAGGAAAACCATGCGGGATATATAGGATCTCTCCACTCTCTTTGCAACTTTCTGTAAATCTCATACTGTTTATAAATTCAGTTTATTTTATAGAAAGAAAGCTCATAAACAACTAAGAAAATTGAATTGATCTCCCCCATTTTCTCCTGACTCAAAGGTAGATTTTCCATTTCTGACTAATCCATGGGTTCTGCAAATTCTTGACTCATGTCCATTTGTTTTTTAATCTCCTACAGTTTTCTTCCTTAACTGCCAAGTCCAGGCCATTGAACAAACTTTGCCCACCATGAAAGTTCTGATACCTGTGAACAGAAACTCTTCTTTTCCTGACATCGCCTTCACACATGCTGAGTTCAGCCTACTCTCTCTTCCTCTAACACTAACACGTTCCTGACCTGCATGCCACTCATTCACATTATGACATCATTGGTAAGTAGCTGAATTTCCACTGCATTTTAAACTGGAGCCCCAGTTAATCTGTAGGCTGTCTCTTTTGATGCTTCCTTTAGGCTCATTTTATGAACAAGTAAAAATGACTAATATTCAAGGTGCTAATTTTCACACAGTCTCAAACTTCTGACTCTTTTCTAAAAGCTATTTTTCCCAAAGATAAAACCTTGGTTCAATAATTTTACTATATTAAAATAAAAATAAAACCTGAGGAAAAAAACACCCTGAAAATGCCATCCTTAAAACATTATCAACTTTGCAATAGTTAAAACAAGACCTCTTTTTAAACATATTTAAAGTTATTTCCATCTTTGCTTTCTATTTATCATACCATCTTCTCTTCCCCCACATTGGACACTCTCCTTATGAGAAACTTCTTCCTCAAATTCTTCTCTATTAATTCTCATGAAATAGTTGGAAGAAATACAGTTATTAGAGAAAATTGCATAAAATTTCATTATGGTCAGAAGGAAAAAAAATCCAAACCAAATGTATTAGTAAAGAAGGAAATTTATTGTCCAATAAACCAAGTTTAAAACGTGGCTATATGCCCACCTTCACTCAAAAACTCAAATACTATCATCTGGATAGTATCTTTCCATTAGGTATCAACTCTTATTTCTTCCTATTAGTTTTTATTCTAGGCAGGGTCTTACTTTGAATCTACAATGATGGTGATCAATTATTATAAACAATAACCTTATCGGTCTTTATCAGTTCAAGAAATAAAGCTTGTATTACTTTACGAAACAAAGTCTATGAGAAAACATAGAGTAGACTCTTAGACTAGTTCTGTAGCAATTATGGTGTGAAAGAATGGATACTTTGACCAATCACCCCAGATTTTTACGGCAATCTCAGGTTTAGTACTGAAAGTCCATGCTTTGGGCATTGATAATTGATCCACCTAGAATCAAGAGCATGTGATAGAAGAGCTCTATTTAGAACATATGAAGGAGTACTGGTTCCCAAAAAGAATTCACTGAAAAACTTATGTGTATAGCACATTAAGTAATACCTAGAATAATATCTTAAGCACTCAATAAGTATTAATATACACTCTTGTGTCTGTGTACAAAATATCATGGAAAATATGAGGCAATAACTATTGTAAAATCAATGGTTTTCTACTTACCACTCTGAAAGAAGTGTGTGCTACTAATTTAACTTTGACGTACTATTGATTTTAACACATTCTGATTTCAGTGACATTAAGTGCAAATAATTTGCACATGATCGATCTAATTAAGCGTTCAAAGTATATGTTTGTATATGTCCCCACCACAAAGGGTTAACTCATATGCACTTCTTCCTCTGCATGATTTCATTCTTAAATAATTCATGTGTGTTTCATATTTTCCAGATTTAAATGCATTTCCAGGAATTAAGAGACATCTGAAGCTAAGTAGCATCTTTTTAAAACCCAAACAGTATCATGTCCCTCAGCTTTCATATAGTCCTGCAAAGTATTTCCGTAGAATTAAACTGACTCCCTAAGATTGCTCAGCACTGCCTGCGTGGTTAGACCTATGCTTGCTCAAGTTCCCCTCCTGCTCCTTTCCTTCTCTAGCAAAAGATTTTATTCCTTCCTTAGGCATGTACCCTTGGGTTTTTCCTGTCTTGGATGCTTATTGCTAGTCTGTCTTTCAGGTGACAATTTCTTAATATGACATTCCTTAGTCACCCAATTTAAGGCACTCCCGCCATACCACGCCATCCTGATTCTCTTGGGGTAATGCTCTCTCATTATTGTCCCCACAATTCTCCTCTCCATATGAAATCATCTTGCCCATTTTTCTCTTTGCCCGTGGTCTCCCCCACTCTTGAAAACGGGACTCAAGCCAGTGCTAGCTAGCACATAAAGGGGCTTAATAAACTAGTGTTGACTACATGAATTAATCAACCTTGTGTTTTTAATGACTTGCTGACACAGAACCAGGCACCCTAATGAAAAGAGTAGATCACAGCACATCCTTTTAGGATGATGACTTAAAGTAGTCTCATTTCTCCAGACTGCTCCATATTACAGGGTAAAAACATTATGTGCATTAGAAAGAATGAGATTTTTCTAAAAAGGTTAAGATCAAGAAGGAAGAAGTAATATTATTTCCAACTTCCCGAGTTGATGAAAGAAAGGCCCTGGAAGGCCTTCTCACGTTTTTATTTGATTTGTATTGTTTTACTGTTGTATTTGCCCAGAGTGTTGAAAACAAAATAGATAACCACACACATCACATGTATGCTTGGCTGTGAGTCTGTGATATACTCACTTACATCTGGAAAGTCCATCTGACATCCAAAGTTTCCTAAGCAAAATTTAGGAAGCTTTCCAAATTTGCAATCATTTGGACATTCTCATTTGCCTTGTAGCATTTGGATACATTTCTATGGGAACTTAGGTTTACTTCTGAAGAGTTAGTTTCTATGCTGATAAGTACCAGGACAAGAAAACAAACATAAATAGACAAGAATGCATGCGTACATGAGAGGAAATGGCAGTGATTTCAATGCAGATCAATGAACAGAAAGAGCTGGCAACTAAAAGGGACTGAAGAAAGGAACAAGGAAACAGAAGGAAAAGATGGGAAGAGGGAAGCAAAGGAGAAAAGGAAAAAGGGAGGGTGTGTGGGACACAGGGAAAAAGAAGGGTGATAGGTAAAAGTATTGGTAATAGTGGACATGGTGGTGCACACGTGTAATCCCAGAGATTCTGGAGGCTGAGGCAGGAGGATCACAAATTTGAGGTCAGCCTTTATGACTTAGTGAGACTCTGTATCAAAATTTAAAAAATAATAATTTAGGGGGATGTGGGAGGTGAGAGAAGAATGGAGGAACTTTAGATTATGTAGAGGGAAATGAGGGGGGTGGGGGCATGAAAAATGGTGGAATGAGACAGACATCATTACCCTATGGACATGTATGATTAACAATAATGATATGAATGTACATCATGCACAACCATAGAAATGAAAATTTGTACTCCATATGTGTACAATGAATCAAAATGAAGTCTGTAAAAATAAAAATAATAATAATAAAAGTTAAAAAAAAAAAGACCTGGAGATGTAGCTCATTGGTAGCACACCCTGAGTTCAATCCCCAGTACTTCCAAAACAAAAAAAAAGAAAAGAAATAAGAAAAAAAATTTTAAAATGACAATCATGATCAACGTGATAGAAAACAGACCAGAAGCCTCCAGCTGTCTAACTACAGGCAATCCTTGCTAACCAGAAGGGTAGTTATAGATAGCTGTATTTGGAGTCCTCTTCTCTCCAAAGTGCGTGGTCTGGGTTATTCTTTAACATGTGCTTCTCCTAAAATCTTTATATTCCCTCACTCTCACTCAAGAACACGTTGCCTGATTGTAAGGTAAGGAAAGATTTATTTTAATAACAAACAATACAAAAAGGCAATTTCTATATTAAATCTTGAATTTCTCTCAATATTACTGTGCAGGCAGAGTTAAAGATCAAATTTCCCCACTCCTTAATCTCTGATCATGTCCAGTATCCTCTCTGCACTCTTCCACTCTAGCTTCAGACACCGGATTCTCCCAGGTCAACCTTCTTTCTTCTCTTAATCTCCAGATTTGGGGGTTTACATCAGGTCTCCACGTGGCATGCTCTCAGTTTGCCTTTTATCCCAAGTCCCAAGGCTTCTCTGATTGATTCATTACTATTTGACATTTGGGTCTCGGGTTGCAACTCAGCACAGTTGCCTTCTGGTTTTCTCCACACCACATTGTCCTTTTCATCTTCCCAGAATTCCTCCTTTCACAGCTATGAGAACTAGTTTTACTATCTGTAAAAGTGGGTTGGAAAAAAAAATCTGGTTGTATCTAGATGCATTGCTGAAAACATAAGTCCCGTGAAATACTTCGTAAAAGTAAAAACAGATGGAAGGACACAAAAAGAAAGAAGAGAAGGTGTACTTGCATATCACGGAACACTGTGTATTCCTTCAATTCTTCACAGAGCCCTTGACCATTGTGTAGGTACTGAACAATTCTACAATAGAGAATCAGCTTCCCCTTGTTCAAATACAGCACTTATTGGGTCAGATACTCTGCTTTGTTTCTGTATGGTAACACTTACTGGTAGTTTTAAGAAGACAGCATTTGCAACAAAAATTTAGGAATAATCCTGCCTGGATATATTTAATGGACTGTTTTAATTCTGAAAAAGTTATAGCATTCTTATATTTGTTTATTTGTTTTGGTAGTGTCAGGTGCTTTACAATTGGTGCTACACCCCAGTCCTTTTTATTTTGAGAGGGGGTCTCATTAAATTGCTAAGTGTTTTCTAAGTTGTTGACGCTTGCCTTGAACTTGGTGGTCCTCCTATCAGCCTCCTGAGTTGTGGTTACAGGCATGCACCACCACCCCGGCTAAAGTCTTGCCTTTAGTTGAGTTCTATTTATAATTTAACTCATATAATTCAGCATTTATCTATGCTAGTCAAATAAGACCCAAATACCAATAAAGACTCTGGGTACTTAAAGTGTTGTAGTTGACAGTGATCCTGATCACAAGGGGAAATTAAATCTCTCCAGGTCACAAAAGGTGGTGGCAATCAGTTAAATAAACAAACAGAAGAGCTACTTAATTTTGTATTACGATCTTTCTTATGACATATATGGATTGCCATCACTGGCATTAATCTTTGATATATAAACCGTGCAATTTTTCATTTTACTTCAATTATGTTGCATTGACTTGCCAGCCAAGAGTACTTACTTAAGTTTACATTTACATACCATCAATTTCACTACACATTTCTTTTAGAGGATTGTCATGAAAATAAGCTAGGAGAATGGTAAAGCCATGAATTATATTTGAACAGGTTTGTATGACATCGAATTGAATTAATAAGGCTAAACCTTGAGCAGTAGTTTTCAATAGTGAACGGAGACTACTGTGTCTAAACGTGACATTCCTAGCTCACAACTTACCATGTAGTAGACATTTTATAAATTTTTGTTGAGAGAATGAGCAATTTCTTGGTGAAGGAATTTAGGTTCTACATTTAGCAACTTCCATCATCTTGGAACTTCTGTTTATTTATTTATTTTCCTATGGTGGTACTGGAGATTGAACCCAAGGGCACTTTACCCCTGAGCTACATCCCCAGCCCTTTATTTATTTTTTCTGTTTTAAATTTTTGAGACCAGGTCTCACTATTTGTGTTGCTAATCAGCGAACACTGACCTTAAATGCGTGATCTTCCTCCTCAGCCACCCCAGTCACTGAGGTTACAGGTGTGTACCACTAAGTCCCACTAAATGCTTTAGCCCAATTTTATCAGTTTTATTAATCTACAAAAATAATTGTCTATATTTAATATGTGCAACTTTATGAGTTTGGACATATGTGAGGACCCTTGATTCCATCACCACAGTCAAGGTAATAAGCATGTCTTTCACCTTTTGAAAAATTTCTTGGAGTCCTTTGATATGTATGCACTCTGTTATTTGATCTTTTTGTGTGTGTGCATGTGTGTGCATGCATGTATGTGTGTGGTAAGAACACATTCGAGATCCCCCTCCTTCTTATATTTGTAAGTGCACAATGCCATATTGTTAATTATTAGTGTTCTGTGAAACAGAAGTAGTCTAGAATTTGGTCATCTTTCCAAATCAAAATTATATTTCCATTGAATACCAATTTCACAGTTCTCCCTTCCCCAAGCAGTGTGTATAGTGAGAATACACACACACACACACACACACACACACACACACTCATGAAGAAAAGAAAAAAAGAAGAAAAAAAAAAAAGGAAAAAATTGTCCTCAGTCCTGAAAAAAAAAAATACAAGAAAATAACACTAGAAATAAAATTAAATAAATATAAAGTAAAAAAATAAAGTTTAAATTTAAAAAGTTGAAAAAGGCTGGGATAAGAAAAGATCTTAATGAGAAATGTAGGGCTTATTTCTTCTTAAGTGCTCAAAACTATTGGCAAGGTTCATAGTTTATGCTGATGTGCCTTTGTTTTTATTTGTTTGTCTTAATTTTGGGTCTAAGATTTTTGGGTAAAGGGCGAGGACTTGTTAAGTCCCAGGTCTTTGTGTTTTTCACCAAGCTGCCAGCCTTTGGGGCCAGGAGCTAAGGCTGGTTGTAGTATCTCCCAGATACTGTGACCCAGTTCTGGATGAGGTGGACTACGGGGTGCTGACAACCAGTGTGCTCCTGTAGTGGGGTGAGAGTTCTGAATCAAAAGTTCCAGTAGCTGGTGTTCTGTCTTTGCTGATCTTTGGAGTTCTGTTGCTGGATATTTGAGATTTGATCCACTCCTCCTATTGCTGGGGAGATGCCAATCTGCTGGATGTCTGGGTCTCAGGATCCTCCTGAAAATCCCTCATTTGGCATGAAAAGTCTAAATCTTGACACACTTCCCACATTCCACCGCCATGGATGTGGATTACGCAGGATCAGATTTGCAAGGCAGACACACTTGTCTGACCAGTTACTGGCAGCTTCCCAGATGTTCATAGGGGTTAATTAGCAAGAAAGGGACTGTATTCTCTTGGGTTCCTCACCCTGTATTGTCCAAGGTTCAGTCCTCTCTTTGCCTGGTTCAAACATGGTGGTCCAGTAACATTCTGAACCCCATAATCAGGGACCACTGGGTCAGACTAGCATTTTTCTTTATGAATTTCCATTCTCCCACCTCCACTTGCTGCCATGGGGCCATTAAAAATGCTTTGCACCAATGCAACTTTGATTCCCACTTTACTCTCCACTCTTCAATTGAGTAATTTTAATCACTTTTCACTTAACAACTTCCTACACCATTTCTGGTCAGTTAAGATCAGCCTCCCTCTCTGTTTTATAGGTTGCCCCAAGCACTTTCCTCTCTCTGCCTGAGTTCTCCCACCCCTTAGCAGTCGACTGGCAGTACTGAGACCACCACCAGTCAAACTGCCATGTGTCTAACTTACCATTTTTTATATTATGTTCAAAGTTTCCAACTTTTTGTGTCCCTATGATTATTTTGCTCTCCAATATTGAATTGCAATGAATTTCCTTTGTCACTCACCTTGATATGGAACATTCTTTCATATCTGAGGAACTGCTGGGGAGTGGGCCCTTCCTTTACTCGGTCCTCTTCTCTCTCTCAGAAACATAGTTTTTATTTCTTAGAGGGAAAAAAGTGGGGCATGCTAGGCAGAACATGTCGAAAATCTAATTTCCTGGCTGTAGCAAAGAGTAGAGGAGTAAAGGAATGAATATAATTGAGGATTGCATCTTAACTATCCTCTGCTTAAGACCTTAGAAAGCACTTCAGCCTTGGGTTCTACCTAGGTTCAATACTCCAGTTTAATCAAAGAATAATGTCTATGTTTTGAATATGTTATTTATTCAGTCTAGATTGCTATTTCCCTGACTGGAAATAAGGCAGGTGATGATAGGCAGGTGCTTCTTATTAACAACTAAAATTTATTAAAATCTTATTAGGTACTAAGGACATTTCAAAATAATGTATGTAGTAGTAATTCAATATACACAGCAACCCACTATGGTTGATATTATTTTTATTCTCAGTTTACAGATGAGAAAACTGCCACAGATTAGTAGGGCAACCTGTCTCTTGAACTCCAGGCAGGTAAGGCCAGACATAGGAAGGGAGGTGGGCTGCTGCTTTTCACTGATGCATTCAGTTACCCATTGAGTTTAGTTTGTCTTGTTTCCTAGGAATTTCTAGAGTTAACATGAAAGCATAGTAACTGTTAGAATGATTGTAATTCTCTTTCGTAATTTCTTTTTTCTATTTCAACTTTAGCACTCTTATGCCATTTA
Organism: Glaucomys volans; assembly: GCA_020662805.1. Classification (NCBI taxonomy): domain Eukaryota; kingdom Metazoa; phylum Chordata; class Mammalia; order Rodentia; family Sciuridae; genus Glaucomys; species Glaucomys volans. Next base: position 146,162 of record JAJEJO010001342.1, on the reverse strand, counting down.
TTTGACATCACTTTTATTTCACCAAGCAACATTGCCATGCTGTAAAACACTGTGCAAGTAGGGGTTGACTTTGGGAGGAAAGAAGAAAAACAAACAAAGAAACAAAGAAGGACCTTGCTATTTTAATGAATATACAAGAATTGGACCCCTGTTGCATGTATCAGAATAAGTCGATTTGGCGCCCATATTTAGAAATTATTCCTACAGAAAAATATTGTAAAGTTTTCCTCCAGAATTTCAAGTTTTCTTTTTCTTTTTTCTTTTTGGAGTGCTAGGGAACACACCTATGGCCTCACATATTCCAGGCAAGCATCTACCATTGAGTTACATACTCAGTTCAGGTTTTCTAAGGAGAGCTAGGGGATTTTTCAGATATGTTCTGACTTCTGTAGTTAAGAGCTTCTATTGTGGCATATTTGACTCATGATTGTACAACCATGATGAATTCTGAAGAAAATACTGCCATTTGAGAATGGCTTTTACCAAAAATTGACCAATTAGCATCACTCATTTCTTTTTCTTTCATAAATCAGATACCTGAAATGCTTAATATTTGACCTTGCTATTTGAATATCAAAGTATTCTCAGTATCCAGCAGATTCATTTTTACTACTAAAAGTGTTGAATTCTTAATGAAACCTAATAAGAACTATATAATTTTTATATATTCATCTAATTACTATATTGAAGCTATTCTTACAAGAAAATAACATTTATATTTTGAGGAATAAAGATTTTTGCAAGCAATACATTATCAGGTTTATAAATCTGGATGTTGAACAAAAGCAATTTCTGTGTACATAGAAAGGTAATGTATGAATAAAATAAATATGTTCCCTTTCATAAATATTACAAACAATCATAAAAACAGAGATATCACCAGGATCATAGTTTCCCCAGATCCATTCAATTTATATTTTCTTATTTATCTCATCAGCCCGTGACAGATTCATGGTACTCAAAATTAGGGCATTCATTAAAGGACCAGGCCTGGTGGCTCACACCTATAATCCCAGAAATTCAAGAGACTGAGGCAAGAGGATCAGAATTTCAAACTCTCAGCAACTTAGTGAAACCTTGTCTCCCCTCCAAAAAAATTAACAATAATAATAAAAATAAAAACTGGGGATGTGGTTCAGTAGTAAAGCTCCCCTGAGTTCAATCCCCAGTATGAAAAATGAATTTTAAAAACAATAAATAAATAAAAAAGAAAAAAGATAAAAGAATAACACAAAATAAAAATTAAAAAGTCATCAATGGAACCTACCAACCTCCCAGTTCATAACTCATTCATATCCCTTAATTTATGAAGTCTGTTTATTTTTAAACATGTCATCTGTGAAATGAGAGATGTGAACATTCAGTATGTTTTATTTCTGAATGCTGCTTTTGACCCTCTTCTATCCAGCACTGCCTATTGAAGAAAAAAAAAATTTGATAGATAAGGGAAATCTCAGGTTCATGCACAGCTGTCATGGTTCCTCAGAGCATCACTTTACAAAACCATCTTTCCAGTAAGATATCTCCTTAGGAAAGGCTGCCTGCCAGGAGAGCAAATGTTGTGAAAGTAATCAAATACTTTTAATTAAAAAAAAATCCCAAATACCTTAAATTGTTTTCCCTCATGACCTTAATTCCTCAGAGGCTTTCATTTTCATTTATTTCTGTATTGCTTTGACATAATTAGAGCAAAGTATCACAGATGTTGGAGAGGTTTTCCTTTTTTTTTTAAGACCTGGGCTGAGGTTTACCAGATGTCTAAATCACCCATTGTGAATTATTAGCATTTAAAGAAATTGTTCTGGGAGCATAGATGTACCTCAAAACTCCCAGAAATGAATCCAAATCTCTATTCTTTGAGTATACATGAACTCAGATGTGATTGGATTTAGATTTATAAATAACTATAATGAGTAAAATCCATATCATTTAATGAAATCTTAAAAACATATAAAGTATAAACATCAGGGTTTGTCCTATGATTCATAGTGTGGAGCTCATAGGGAATAATACATGCCAAAGTAATTTCAACTTACAAGAGTGTAAAGTTTCATAAAATTGTCATTCATATCTTATGATACCTCATTGGCTAATTAGTTATGTTTGAGAAATTAATGGTTTATATGAGGAAAAGCAAAAAATGCCTTACTTTTAACTATCCAGATTTGGAAAGAGATTAAACAGAATGTTTTGCATAAAACAATGTCGATTAAAAGCTCAATTAATTTAATCAGTTATCTGAGTATCAAATAATTTGCCAATAAAATTTTATGTAGGCATAAACTTGCCCTGAATAGGCCATTTTCCAATAAGAGATAAAAAGCTGTTGATGCCATCTGGAATTCTGGACAAGGACAGGGTTTCAGAGATGACATCAGCAAAACAGTGCCAGTTTCAAAAATAAGTGTTTTGAGGGGAGAAAAAGGAAAAAGCAAATCCTTAAGATTCACAAATTCACCTCGTTTCCTGTTAGTGAGAGTTGAAAATTTGTTTAACATTAAGAATAACATAGGTGCACACAAGGCCACTCTTTCAGAGTAATGTGTTTCTCAGTAAGATTACAGACATTAACAATGAGTTCACCAAAATATCAAATTTGTGATGCTGATCAGATAGACTGTGCTCAAGCCCTCTTCATTCCTGGTCTGGTCTCTTTCAACAGCATCTTACCTGCTCCCTGTGCCTGTATTTCTCTTGTTGATTTCTTTTTCAAGATCTTTTGAGAATGGTTATTTTAAAATGTGAATCTGACTTCATCACTGCAGGTCTTAGCATTTCCATGGACCTGAGGAATATTGTGCATATTCTTAAAACCTTCCAGAACATTCCCTCCATATCTCATGCATGCCATACTTGTCTCACTGAAGCATCATTCTCCAAATATGCAATTCCTTTGCTTCTGACACTATTTCCAGTCTAACACCATCCACTCTACTCTTGCAAATTTTTCTGATTTACTAAAATATTTCCAGATTCCACAAAGCAGCAACTGTTACTCTTGTCTATTTTCCAATGACACGTTCAAGTTCTCTTTAAAAGCACTTATTAGCTTTGCACTTAGACATGGTTGGCCTTGTGCATTCTAGGCATGCACTCTGACACTAAGCTACATCCTTAGCCCTTATATTGACATTCTTGTCCACCAAGCAAATGTGAACCCATAAAAATAAGGAATTAAGGAAGATAAAGACAGCAGATAAAAGGTGACACTGTTTGGGAAAATTAAGATCAGGTGGGAGAATAGTAACTTAGTAAAGCACAGAAAGCTGAGTCCAAATTACTTGGAGAAAAAAAATGCTAAGAAGAAATTTCAACTTTGGTTCCATACTTGTCTGTCTAGAAAGTGTGAGTTCCAAATCTTTGCATTTTTCATTTCTAGAACAAATACACGTTTAAACCTAATACATGCTTTCCCAATACATGACCTGTTAGACTTAAACATTGCTTTTTAAATGAGCGAATATTGTAATAATTATCCTTATGATTGCTATATGTTGAATTCATCATTTCTAAAAGTGATTTTGTAAATCATTTTTGAAATGATTCATTTAATGCTTATATCTTCTTGAAGTACGTAAGACTTATTAACACATAGCAGACAGGAGAACTGTTATTCTACCAGCTTGAATAGATTCTAACCTGGCTTGGGGAAGATACACCATGATCACTCCATTAATTTGAGCCCAAAGCTGTTTCTTTTATATTATCCTCATGTTAAGTGGATCAATCTATTTAATTTTATTTATTTCACCTCTCCTACAAGATATTTCATTTAAACAAAGTTTCCAAGAAGGAATGGAAAGGAAAATGGATTTCTAAAATATACTTAAGGAACCATAAAAATACCAAAAATGAAAATGTGGTATGAGAGTCAGCCTCCAGCTGGCTAATGGAAAGATCTCCTGACTTATTTCCCTAATCCTTCCTCCAACAATAGACTGAAATTTATATGGGTCCTTTGGGCAATAATATTCTTATTTTGAAATCATCTAACCTGTACTTTGTGCCAAGCTTATTTATTTGATATCTCCAACCAATAGAACAACAAGTTAATTTGAAGGAAATGTGAAGGAAGATAAAGGGTCTTGTAGAAATAAGAAGTGTCTGTTCACAGGAAAATATATATATACACACACACACACACACACACACACACACACATACTGAAGACTAATAAGTAACTTTTTGCTTATCTTAACACAGTATAAAAATTACAATTATGTTCTAGCAGTTATGCCTTTATAAAGATTGCATTCTTAAAAATGGAAATTTATACTATAAAAGTCCTTCAGTTAATCTAGACAACAACAACTCTGAATTTATTTACTTATTTATTTATTTTTGAGGAGGTTATTTTTTACATTTTTCAGTCCTGGGACCTGGGACACGGGCCTGTGAGTGAGAGGTGAGAATAATTTACCCAAACAAAGGAAAGTAGTTCAAAGAGTTTATTGGAGGAAGATATACTGGACTCTGGCAGCAGGGGTATGATAAAGACATCTGCCTGCCAACTCAGAGCAGGTCTGGGCTTATATGTGCTTCTGAATTCTTTGTTCACCTTTGGTGCGCTTTTTGCAAGAAGCCATTTATGCTAAGCAAGAAATAATTGATAGATTCCAAAGTCTTGCTTATTATTCTAGCACCAAATGCTCATTCCCAGTTTTACATTAAATGTATGAGATGCAAGTAACATATATGAGGTCTTGAATAGGGAATTCTCTCTTCAAAGTTACTATAGGTCAAACTTGGGGGTCTCTATACATGCTCCCCCTGATGATTGGGCAGTCTTTTTGAAAAACATATCTTGTTGTTTACACTCTGGGGAAGTTAGCTCTTCCAATAACAGCAGTGGGGGAGAATGAAAGAAAGGTCCTTAAGTTCACATCAGCTCTGTTAATTGAGGTGGTGTGGGACCTGGGACAAAGGTCCCTAATTTGTCCTGCTTCATTTTCAACCTTTGATCCCTCTACTTGCAAACTGTCAAGCAAGGAAATTCAAGAAAAGGCCAAGACCTGACTAATTTCATCAATAAAGCTGCAACAAGTCACTTTTTAGATTCAGCATCATTTGCATAAACAATGGACAAAGAAAAGCCAAATGTGCCAGCTCCCCAGGGTTCTTGTTCCATTTACAAAAATGGGCACTGATACAGGAAGAACTGGGTAACTGCAGCACAATTTGAGTGACACTTAATTGCTAAAGAGCTCACTTATGCAGTTCAGCCATAACTTTTGCAGTTTGAGGTGTGACAGCAGAATCAGCATGAGTTTCTTTATCTTTCACAATTTTATCTCCTGATTTATTATTAACATAGATCTTAACATAAGATCCTTTTTCTTGCTTTTGTTGAGAATATTTACCTTTTCACTTAAAGAAAGCACGTTATGAGTTTTCTTTGGCAATCTGAATTGCCAGCCCCTCTACTTTTAAGCTCTGTAGCCATTATCAAGCAAAGTTTAGTTTCTTGAACACAAGCCCGGCACATCTCAGTAACAAAGATGGTTGCTTAAGGGCCTGACTGGGTGGTAGCATCAAAAGTGTGGGTTCATCAAAGAGATGACTCATGTCCTAGGCTGGATGGATTGGGATGACAAGATGGCACAAGATTTGATCAGGCTACTCAGAACAGTGCACAATTTAAAACTTACACATGGTGCAATTCTGCAATTTTCCATTTTTCAGACCACAGTTAAATACAGGAAACTGAAACTGCAGAAAATGAAGCCATCGATAGATACCATACATATACTGATACTGTAAAACTTACTTTTAGTATTCAACTGTACTTCCTTCAATTCTTAAAATCCTCATGGTTTCCTGAGTGATGAGTCTTTTTTATGTTAAAGGGAGAATTGGTGGCTAAGGACTCCTGTAGAGCTTCAGAATGTGAGCTAGTCACCAGAAAGACAAAGACAAGATTAAAGGGTTGAGCTTTAAGTCCCACTCTCTGACTTCTAGGGAGGGGAGAGGGATTGAAGCTTGAATTAATTACTTATGGCCAGTGATGTCATCAATCATGCATGTATAATAAGCCCTCCATGGAAACTCAAATAACCTTCTAGATAACTTATCATGAGGAGGTTCCTGGTAAAGGTAAGTAAAATGTGCCCCTGCATTTTGTGAGCTGATCTCACAAATTGCCTGAATCCAAGGAAGAGATTATGGGAACTTCGACAGTGAGAAGCACAGGTCATAACTATTGTGCTTCTTATTGTCATCAGAAGTGGGAGAAAGAAACAGTCTTATGGAACTGAGCTCTCATCCTGTTTGATCTGACACTACCTCCAAGTATGTAGTATCAGAATTGAATTGAATATATGAACATCTGTATAGTGTCTGCTAGATAATCTGCCATAGAACTACTTTCCAGTGAGGAGGACCCACCCCCATGTTGGTGACCAAAGGCAAGGGATTGTATTCACTATATAAGGAGACAAACAAGAATAGATAGATAGATAGATAGATAGATGATAGATAGATAGATAGATAGATAGATAGATAGATAGATACACAGACACACAGATCTTGTTTATCAAAGGAAAGAATATGATATTTAATAATAAGGAGAAATTGACTTGTGAAAACCTGCTACATGCAAAGCCTTCTTGCTCACACAATTTGAATAGCCTATTTTTTGTACAATTTACTACAACTCTAGAAGACACATCTATACATTTAAGTGTTGATGATAGATATTAGGCTCAGAATAATCAAGAGTTTTAACTAAAGCTATACATCATTAAAGGAAAATAAAATGTACTCACATGCTTTTCTTATTCTTTCACTTGTTTCTTAAGAAGGCATAAATACCTTTAACTTATTTTAGAAATATTTCAACCTACATTGGTCAAAATAACATTATTGTGTTTAGGGGGAATCAACCTCAATTATTGGGTAAAAAAGTTCTATTATAGGGGCTGGGGTTGTAGCTCAGTGGTAGAGTGCTTGCCTAGCACATGTGAGGCACTGGGTTCCATCCTCAGCACTACATAAAAATAAATAAAATAAAGGTATTGTGTCCATCTACAACTAAAAACATATTTAAAAATTTCTTTTGTAGATGCTCAAAGCAATCACACTATTAGAAAAACAAAGATGGAAGCTGAGATATTTAGATTCCATTTTGATCTGTCAATTTATCCATAACTATATTTCAGTTGCCTGAAAATGGCTATGTACTGATTAGAGGAGCACATTTTCTTCCATAATATCTTTGAAACAATTGAATTCTATAAAAATAAAAGAATGTTCTAAATTGGAGACTACTCGGAAAAATTACCACGAAGTTGGAATATCTACAATGATGTTAGGTTAAGGGTTGTGGGATAAACTGGGACATCTGGTCTGAGTGACATTTCCTATAAACAACTCTAAGGACGATTGAGAAAACAAGATAATCTGCATATTCATATGCTTTAGTCCATTGGAAACAATCCATTGGTTGGAAATTGAAGGACACACTTCAATTCAAAGTAAGGAAGAAGTTAACAGTTATCTGAGCAGTTGGACAAGAGATTTGTCTATCTTTTGAGGAATTTAATGCCTTCTTGCTAAGTGTTTAAAGAGAAATTCTTCATTGATATTACAGATGCAATTTAATCACAGAGTAGAAAACGCAGCAAAATCAAATTGAAATAGATTCACAATTTCCACTGCTGGCGTAGTTCATTCAATTCTTACTTCTACAGCAATAATCTTACTCCATCTGGTGAAACTGTGGTGACTCTACAATATTTATCTAAAAGTCACCTAATTGATAAAGAAGTCCCCTGAAATCCAAAGCAACAATGGCCATTTCTCCTCCATAGTACTACTTCTCTAGCAGAATCTGTTACTAATACTTGCATTAGAGGTGTTTGACCATAGATCTGCTGTCAAACTGTATTCTAAATGCCAGCATTGTTTTTACACCTGTGAGGTCTTTAAAATGAACAAATGCTAAGCAAATGTTTACCAAAGCAAAGGATAAATGAATACTGCTAAACAGGTTGCATTCCTTCAACCTGTGCAAAACAGTACTGAAAATGATGCATGTATAAATCTGCTACAATGAAATCAACTATTCTGTGTAATTAATATGCACAAATAGAAAATTAAAAAAACACTTAAAATGACTAAAAGTCTTAATTTGCCTCATTTTTAGAAATTTCAAAAGATTTTTATTCCAAGAATGAGACAATTTTACCAATCTACAGAGTTTAATCACTGTATTCATTTTCTATTGTTGCTGTAACAAATAACCACAAGGCCAGAAACTTAACTAACACAAATATAATACCTTAAAGTTCTGCAGATCAGAAGCCCGGTGTGGATCTCAATGGACTAAAATCAAGAAAGGATGACCAAGATGGTGGAATATTCACAACAGTATTATGAAGTGTTGATAGATGCAGGCTACATTCTTTCCAGGAGCATCTATGAGAGAATTTTTTCCCTGATCATTTGAGTTGCTGACAGAATTCAGTCTTTTGTGGTTGTGGGCAGATGTTCCCATCTTTCTCCTTATATTAATTTGAGGACAGTTTTCAGCTTCTAGAGTATGCCACATTTTTTCACTTGTGGACTTCTTCCTTCATCTTCAAAGCCTGCAATTGTAAGTCTAGTAGGTGAAGTCCTTCTAAAGTCATACCTTTCTGACCAATGTTATAACCCCCTCTTCCTTTCTTAAGAGTTTTCGTGATTAGACTTGCTCTTCCCTGGTATTCAAGGACAATACCCCTTTTTTAAAGTCAGCTGATAACTTTAATTCCACCTGCAATCTTAGTTCACTTTTGCCACAAAAAGTAACATATAATTTCACAGATCATAGGGATGAGGGCATGAACATCTTTAGGAGACTATTATTTATTCTACCTACCAAAATAAAATTGTCTTCTAATACCTCTCTTTCAGAACTTTCAAAAGGGGTTGCTGAATGAGTGTTAGACTTTTACTGACCTCTGGAACTATCCTTAACTATCAATCATACTATTTACTAAAATAGAATATTATTATAAACTCCATTATCTCTTCAAATAAAATATATTTGGAATTAGTGTAATTTCCCCAATAACCAAGTATCATGAAAAACCTTAAATTGACAATCTCTTCTATCACATTTCAGTTTTCCTTAGAAAAGAATTATCTGTGTAAAGTTACATTATTTTAAGTTAAATATTAAGTCAATATGCTTTAAACTGTAATTATGAGAGTAAGTCTAACAGTTTTCTATAGAATAAAGCACATGGGCTTCATGCCAAGTTTTTTGCTTGATGTTTAGATGACTTTGAATTTATTTAGAATCCAATAACTAGATGATTGAGTTTGTTGTTTAACTTGCATCCATCATCTATTGCAGGTATTTGAAGATGATGGAAATAAAGAGAAGTGAACCTAAAGTTAACATGTAGAGTGGACAGAAGCAAAACCATTTAAACAAGGGAAACTTCAAAAAGAAGCATAGACTAAATATAATGCAGACCTTATATTAGATAGCTTCTTAGTAAGTCTTTAGGTTAGGTGATATCCCAACTTGAAAACAAAGTTATACAAAGTGAACTTCAGAGTCATTTATCTGTATATACTTCTGTATCTTTTATAAACACATTACTGCAAAATATTTTCCTAACTTCTGTTGTCACAAAATTGAGAAGGACAAACTTTTTGTGAACAATGTTTCAGTCAGCATTTTTCTCACTGTGACCAAAATATCCTACAAAAACAATTTTAGAGGAGAAAAAGTTTATTTGGTGGTCATGGTTTCAGTGGTCTCAGTCCATAAATGGCCAACTCCATTCTCTGGGATCAAAGGTGAGGCAGAACATCATGGCAGAAAAGTGTCATGAAGGAAAGCAGTTCAGGACATGATAGGAAGCAGAGAGACAGAGAGTCTCCCCTCACCACTGACAAAATATATACCCCACAGGCATGCCCACAGTTACTCTTCTCCAGCCACACCCTATGGTTACCACCTAGTTAATCCCCACCAGTGGATTAATGCACTAATTTGATTAAGACTTTCATAACCCAATCATTTTGTCTCTCAACTTTCTTGCATTGTCTCACACTTGAGCTTTGGGGGACACTTCATATCCAAACCACAACAAAGGAGAAGAACTTATAAACTTCTATTAATTAGGTATTTGTATCTCCTTAAATTCTTGACAATTTTATACTCTTGTATTTCAGACATATTTTTAAGCAAGCTACACTTATTAATTGCTAATTCCTTACTAAACTTCACACATATAACCCCAATTTACAGATAGGAAACAATCAAGAAAGAGTTGAGTTTCCCAGACTCATCAGAAGTTGCACCATCTTTAAATGATGAATTGAAGGTTTCAGCACTGGAGTATGAGTCCAGAATTCTCTTAACTTCTGTGCATTATATTCTTTTAATCTCTTAAGTTTCAGCTTTCAGGGTTTTTCTAAAATTGACAAATGATGAGGCAATGGTCCAGGGATGTTAATTTAAAAAAAAAGAAAAAAATAATCAGACTCCCATCACTGGCAGGAAACAGAGCTTGAAACTTTAGCATTTTTGTCTGCAAAGAAAGTGTTTCCATTAGATCACCATATAGCCAGTCGGTGCAGGTGATTACTGTCCCAATGGTAAAGCAAGGACTGAGAAGTTTACATGTTATAAAACAAGTTGAAACCACCTCTAAACTCAGGTGCATTTCAATAGACATTACAAAATGTCTTCAACCAAACATGTGTCTTCCTGAGTGTGGTGGTATGTACAAGATTCTTTATCATATTGAATTGCATCCATAAACCACATAGACAGATAGTACTAATATGTTTGACTAAGTCTGAGCTGATGGATATTGAAATGTCTGCTGAATGTTTTATCACCACAGCTAGAGTCACAGCTTATCACTTGAAGTTTAGTTTCTAAAGATATTGTTCCTCCTCTGTTTGCATATTTAAAACTAGAAGAGATAATGTTTCCAATACAAATTTGAACTGTATGGTATTTTTTTATTATTGCTTCGATGCTCACATTTGATTGACTTAACAAAGAATTGGGTCTCAGAAGCATTTTCTATCACAGAAGGAAACGTGGCTGTAGTTTACTTTTCTTTGAAAAGTAGAATTACGAAAGTTATCTGTGGTTTCTCATGTCTAAAAAGATGACAAAAAATAAACAAGAATGTCTATAATCTAAAACTCTACATAACAGAAGTCATTTAAAATGAGATTGGGAGAACTAAAGACAATATTAAAATGGTCCCATAAGTGACATTCCATATCCACTAATATTATTATCATCTCAGTGTGAAACTCCCTTGTGTTCAAATTCTGAAACACAACTTAGATGCCTGGACATTAAAGATATTAGAATTATAATTGTTTTCTTTGTATGCTTAGGATAGGCACATGGATTTTATTTTAATTAATTAAAATACTATGAAAACCAAACATTTAAAATCCATCTAACTCACTCCTCTAATCTGCATCGTAAAAGAATTAGTATGAATAAGAATTCTACAGTCATTTGTGAAGTCATTTATAACCTTTATGTATTTCCTATTCTCGTGATTAAATTACATGTCTGAGTGATTCTTAATTATATTTTGCCAAATGATTTGAAAGCTTTCTATCTTAAGGTCTGTTAGTAAACAAATGAAAGTGGAAAATAGAATATGTCCAATATAATTCATATAATGTAAAAGCTTTATCACTGTCACAGCATCCTGGTGCAAATGGTTACTGGTACTAATAAAGTCAACTCTGGCAAGAACTATCTTGGCAAATGGGAGACTCACGAAAGATTTATTTTAGACATCTCCTTGGAATTTATGCTCCATACAGATTATCTTCTAATAACTGGTGAGCTTGAACCTTGAAAGGAGTTTCAAGTTTCAGATAAGTAACACACATCACTGAGCATTACGTCTGCCACCTGGTAATGGATAATATAAATACAGCACATTTATTCAGCAGGGAAGGGAAACTGCTTCTATAGCCAATTCTCAATTATTCGGGGTAATGGGGGAAAACCTCTGAGTGGTTATCCATAAATACAGATAATTGGCAGAATATGTAAATTAGGTCCCATTTCACAATGTTTATGAACATTTTGGCTGAATAGCAATAAAAGAAGAAATGAAGAAATATTAAAGCAGTGTAATTATTATGAAGCATTTGACAGTTTTGCTCTTCCCTGGTTCTCCTCCCATGTCTCAGACTTACCCTCCTCCATCTCTGCCTTGTCCACTCTCTAAAGGTACATATTTTTCTAGGTTCTACATTCAGCTTTATCCTTTTTTATAGATAATATGTTTTTTTTTTTTTTTTCTGGTTCATCTCACCCACTTTAATGAGTACAGATAACAAGATGCTTAATACATGCTGGGTAAGTAAATAAACTGCTAAGATACTCTCCCTCATGTTGTTTCAATTTAATTAAATGCATAATGTATAGGTGGTGTCATTGACAGACCTATATGAATGTCCCCATTATCTATGGAGTATTATTTTAATGCAGATATCTAAGTCTTTCCCAAGCCTTAGACATCAGAATTCTAGGGGTGATTGGCATAGAAAAACAGAATATTTATTAAAAAGAAACAACCAACTAACTAAACATTCAAAAATAAACCAAGGCAGAAATTCAAGAAACAATGTACAATGTATGTTTTCTATATGTGATTTTCATGAATTTTAAAAATTATATAGGCAAATGTATTCTTTCTGTGTAATTAGAAACCCTTACTCAAAATGGTAGCTCCCACCAAGTGAACCAAACTGTAGTCTTTTCCTCACACATTCCTGGCTGTAGTCCATCACACAGTCATGGCATGGATCTCAAGCATTGGTGAACTCATACCATAAAAGTTGTCAGGATCTTCTTGGGCATCATAAGATCTGCATCCATCCATGCTGACCCATCATTTTTTCATTCAACAGAATTCATTTGGTGCCAGGCTCTATCTAGGTGATTGTTGAGAACTTATACCTGCTTGGCTGATGGCATTTTCCTAAAGGACTTTTGACATATGAAAATGACTGAGACAGTTTTTTGTAAAGCTAGAGTTTCATCATCTGCTGATTCAACCAATTGTGAATTTTAGTCTTTCTTCATTTGCCCAAATTTTGCTGCAACATCTTTCCTATGCCTTTGAAAGTATTTATGATTAAAGCCTACATCCCTAAAATATTATCACTGGGCTTTCCAAAATTTGCAGACTCATTATCTTCCAGAATATTCTCTTTGGTGCTAAATTCTCCAGCAATAATGGATTATTTCTGTGTTTCTCAAAATGATCACACTGTCATGTCTAGGCTAGATGCCTTAGCCTTGACAGCTTCCATTGCTCTTCAACCAACTTCTCCATTCTCCTTTCAAATCTCACTCTAAATTTCACTTCCAGCAACCTTCACTTAGATGATTACCACTTCCATAACTCAGTCACTGGATGAATCACTATAGTCTTGAATCACTAGACTGTAAGTTTTCTGAAAACAGAAACTACGTCAAGTGCATATAACACAATAAAAAATAAGTGAATTTAAAGGAACTAGATATGAGTCTATAATTAGCATGAGTTTCTCTATCTAAATCATTTAAATCAATTCAGCTTTAAATAATCCATCTAGTGAATGCCCATGTGATTTCAGATCTCTAACAAAGTTCTTAATTACAAAAGTCCCTCCTCATTCACATTTTTGCTTTCCATGATTTCAGTTAGGCATGGCCAAACACAGTCCAAAAATAATAAATGTAAAACTTCAGAAATGAATAATTTGTAAGTTTATGTGCTGTTCTGAGTAGTGTGATAAAATCTCATGCCATCTCTCTCCATCCTACCAAGGATTTGAATTATCCCTTTGTTCAGCATACTTATGCTGTATATGCTACCCTCCCGTTAGTCACTTAGTAGCCATCTCCATCATCTCATTATCAACTTCAAGGTATTGCAGTGTTTGTGACCATGTAACCCCTATTTTACTTAAAAATAGTCTTGATGGGCAAAAGGAGTGACACTGGCAATTCAGCGTTATTAGTAAGAAGCTGTAAATTGCTTGCTTCAAGTGGAAAAGCAAAAGTTCTTAATTTAATAAAGAAAATTGCTGTATGCTGAGGTTCCTAAGTTGTATAATAATATAAATGTGCACTTGATCTTAGCCAAAATACTACAAAATGAAAAGATGAATCTTCTATCCATGAAATTATAAAGAAGAAAAACAAAATTTATTATTATCATTAAAATCGTCCTGTCTTATTTTTGTTGTTAATCTCTGCTAATCTCTGAATTTATAAACTATGTCAGAAGAACGTACATATAGGAAAAAGCATTATCCATTTGTGCATGTGTCTATGTGTAGTAGATTTCAGGCATTCAATAGAGGTCTTGAATTATATCTTCCATATAAAAAAAGGGGAGTTACATGGGAGTAATATACTGTGTCCAGGTTTGGATCTTCCAGGACAGAATTAGTTTTAATAATTGCTAATGTTATTGAATATCTATTAAGAACTGATCTCTGGACTGATCATTTGGATGTGGCCTGGATAGAATGTATGATTTTTGTTCAGAAGTTCCCACAGTGAGCTCTAGTTTTACCTGTATTTTTTTTAATAGAACAACTTTCAACCTCTCTTAATTGCCTCTCCTCTAGTATCTACTTCTCTTTTTTCCCTGCTATGCCATGCCGTCAGGATAGCTGGGAGGTCTGCACCAGTCCCCTCTTGGAGAAGTGACTTTGTTGTAACTCTCACTTTGAAGTTCAATGTCCTATTATCCAACATCACTGACCAGGTAACTGTTAGTCATGCTTTGAGTCCTTTGTGATTTCTAGAAAATTGGCCCAAGGGAAATAGTCTCTGTAAGTAAAGATTATATCCATGTGTTCCCAGCAGCTCATCAGAGGATGAGATGTAATGCTATTTCAGACTCCCATTTCAAATTCGTGTTTCCAGTCATAAAAGGCATTTTTTTAAAAAAAATCTGTGGTTCTTGGAGCAGATCTTGACTTTAAAAATTGTTCTGAATGCAGTTTTCTAATCTGTAATTTCTATTTCAAATAAATTAAATGTTTGGGTACACACACACACACACACACACACAAGTACATACATATATACACAATGCCTCAAACTGAATCCAATTCATTTGGTGTAATTTGGCATCTAGATATAATGTCTGAAATTTATTTTTTTTGTGGCTTAATATTGGTTCTTCAATATTTCATGCTGAATCTTTGTCCTTTTACAAATTAGATTTCTCACTTTCTTTTCATGGGATTCCTGTTGGGCAAATATAATCTTTTCAATAGAAGATAAACATTTTACAATTCTTTGTAATAATACCCCTCTCATTTCCATATTTTCTAAACCACTTAAACAGTACCAGTTTATTAACCAAGCAATTTATCAATATTTATTCATGATGCCAATAGCAGACTTCTTGTCATAAGTAATTATTGAGGTAATAAATAGTTTTATTATTAAAACCTGATGACAAGAGGAGAGTGATTACCCTGATAAAGACTGATGACAGGTCTTCATATCTGATGCGACACTCAGAACACTGTGCAGATTGAATCTGAGGCCTCCTGCATGGATAATAAATTGTTATTTCAGAGAATAAAATGATTGATACATTTGCTGGCTGTGGAGAAAGCATTGGGGAGAAGATTCTACTCCCTAACTTATTTAAACAGGCTATGGTAAAATTTTCGTTCCTTGTGACAAATTTAACTTTCCAAGAAAGTGACAGCTCTTTGGCAGAGATGTGAGCAGAGAAGCATTTTTTTTTTTTTTTTTTTTTTTTTGAAGCTCCTAAAAGTCAAGTTCATTTTGGAATACCTCTGGATGTTCTCTAGCCTCAGTGGTGCCCCCAGCAGGCAGCACCTGGAGCAGAGGTGAGAACATGGTGGGAAGTCCTGACTTGAGACACTGTGGCTAACTCAACAAGGAGACAAATGATGTCTGTCAGATCGCATTGGAGAAACTGCCACTGACTCTTGCCCTGCCTGGCTTGGTGCACAAGCACATTGCATTTTTTTTTTCCTCTGGTTTGATCTTACCTTTATGACAAACTAGCCCTAGAGACCATCCATCTTTTGACAACCTGGGAAATGACTGTGTCGGGAAGACATAGGGAGGAAGAAGACAGAGAAAGATTGAGGCAGAATTGTATTGTATGTTGTGTTCACTTATAAATGTTTTATTTCTATCTGTTATTACTAAAAATTAAAATGCTTTAACAAACATTATGAATATTCTCTCAAAGGGAATACATAAAATTTAAAATGTATTCTTTTTTCTTTGCTTAATTTATTGGGGCTAAGTAAGGAAACGAAACAAGTGACAGATATAATTTGAACTGTTGCCCAATAATGGCCAGGTGAACCAAAGTCAGAGAATTATTACATTTTCTACTGTGTATTTTAAGCAAACAATTGAAACACCCTATATGGCATATATTCAATGATTTGGGATTAATTCTAAATGGAGCGCTTATTTGTGAAACGCAAATATTCATCTCTGAATTCTGAATGTGTTGAAAAACTTCATTCTTTTCTGTTTATGTTTAGAAATAAGAAACTAAAGCAATTTCTGAAAATTGTCTTTGTGAAAATGATTTCTTTTTAGCTTTTAATTATTTAATATTTTATATATGAAAATGTAAGTTAAGCCATCTCCATATTATTGAAAAAATTGTGTTGTTAACAAAAAGGTGGGTTTGGTAAGAAAAATAAGTTCATGGCTCAAATATTGTAATGTGTGGTTAAAATTATGTTGAATATATTTGTGAAAATCTGTAAATGTTTTTTGCTCTTTTTTCTCATAGTTGATGTTTTCTTGCAGATATTCATTCTAAAGGAACTTTTTAGCATCTCGATAGTGATAAAATATTTGCATTAGTTAAAAAAAAGACAATGCTGTTGCAATGTAATGCTTCTAAGTGCCAAATCTTTATATTTACAGCATAAAAGAGGAAGTATGGGATCACAAAGACGAGATGCATCTTTTTTGTATGGTATATGTTTAACTCTCTAACATAGAAAATGTCTGATGTTCAAATTCTGACAGTTATTAAATTAGTTTTAATTAACATTTATAACAACTCCACAGGATGTATTTTGATTTTCAGGGCAAATCCATGGCTTAAAATAAATTCTCTATATCCAAGACATGTACGATTACACGAAGACATGATGGATAAGCCAAGAGTTATTTTAGTTAACTAGATAGAGCTGTGGATTGCAAACATCTGTACATGTTTTGCATAAAGGTGAGGATGTCTATTAGCTCACTTAAACAGAGCTTTTTCCCATTCAGCTCCATAGACAGCCACTGACCCTACTTCAAAGCCAACACCCATGCCCGCCATCCACGACATAGAAACTCACAACCTAGCATTTATTGACTGCCAATTTGCCAGACCAAATGTTGAGCATATAAAAATAGGTCAGAAGGAGTTTCTATCCTTAAAGTGCTCAGTGAGGAAATAGACTTGAAAATAAATGAGGACAAAGAAATGTTAACATCATTGTGCAGAATTCTGAAAATGCTATAAAATAGGCAAATCTAAGATCTCAATAATTACCTCTGAAACAGAAGGGGCTTCCTGGAAAATACATGCTTAAACCATCTTAAATAAGGGAGAGGGACTATATTCAGATCAGGCACCTAGATTGCAAATAAGAAAACAGAAAATAAACAGAGAATCTACTTCTCTTTAAGTCAAAAAGGAATTCATTGTGAGGACATCACACAAACCACAAAACTGACAAGAAAACCTGAGAGTCACAATGATGATAATGTGCCTGGTTTTATTCAGGTAAATTAAGTTTCAGGTGTACTATTTCTTTTTCTTTTTTTTTTTTATTTATTTATTTATTTTTTTTATTTACTTATTGATTCATTGAACACAAATGGAGTACAGCTATTGTTTCACTGGTTGTACACAAAGTAGAGTCACACCATCTGTGCTTTCATGCATGTACACAGGGCAATGGTATCTGTCACACACTCTGTTATTAATTTTACCCCCCACCCGCCCCCACCCCTCCCTTCCCTCTATGCTAGCTATCTTTCCTCCATTCTTGCCATCTTTCCCCCCCACATTATGCATCATCATTCATTTATCAGAGAGACCATTCGGCTTTTGGATTTTTGGGATTGGCTGATCTCACTTAGCATAACAGTTTCCAACATCATCCATTTACCTACAAATGTCATAATTTTATTCTTCTTTATGGCTGAGTAATATTCCATTGTGTATATATACCACAGTTTCTTTATCCATTCATCTACTGAAGGGCATCTAGGTTGATTCCATAATCTAGCTATTGTGAATTGAGCCGCTATGAACATTGATGTGGCTGCATCACTGAGGCAATCTGATTTTAAGTCCTTTGGGTATAAGCCAAGGAGTGGGATAGC